>JARVJO010000431.1:23153101-23169941 GCA_031762555.1 Cynodonichthys magdalenae | reverse complement strand
AAAGCAGAGTTTGGTGTAGAATGAGATTTCTTGTGCTGTTGTGATAGATGCTACAGCTAGCTGCTCTTTCTGATAGGAAATAACCACCTGTTCTGAAGAAACTATGAAAGGCTGGTGTAAATGTTTATTAAATGGCTATCTAAACTACCATAGCATTTTTTAAATTCATTTAAAAAAAATAACTGTGATTCAATTTGGTTTTTAAATTTGACTGATTTGTTCTTTTTGAAATCTAATTAACTATTTTGCAAACTTCACTAAAGAAAACCATAAAATCAATAATAGTGAGACTAAGTGGTTATGGTGCTGGTAATTTTTAGTTTTTTTTAACCTATCTGTTCTGCAGGATGGAGCAACACCTTTTCAACCCTCATCAGACCCATTAAACCCTGGGATTCTGCAGCATTGTCACCTGAAGATGCAGATAATTCAAGTAAGTTTTTTCACCTTTTTTCCGACACAAAGACAAAAGTTTAATCAGCAGAGCAGTGAAAAACTACAGTTATTTCATACAATGTCAATAAATATGATTCAGTAGGATGATAAAAATCATTAGATTCCTGTCATAAACTACTACAAACATCCAACAAATGTTTTTTATTATTACCTAAACTTCAAGAACACCTGGTGATTCAACAGTTTGAGCAAATATTTGTCTTCAGTTTGACTTTATCTTCCAACAGGTACCAATAGTTTGGAGGTGAAAGAGAATCAGGAGGAGAAAACCCTGGAGGAGCAGAACTTTTTAAGAAAATATCCCTCAACCTTTTGCACTTTTTCTCGACATGAACAAAGAACGTTAAAGAGGCAGCAGCTCCTGGTGGATGGAAGTGACGGACCGTTCCAGAACCACTTGACTTGTAACAGGTCAGCCTGGGCAGTGGCTCAGAAGAACGCGGTGGTGCAGCTGAATGAGCTGCGACCAGGTCTGAGGTATGAGATTGTGTCTAAAACTGGTCCACTGCACGCCCCGGTGTTCTCTGTAGCTGTGGAGGTTAACGGTTTTCACTTTGAGGGTCGAGGACCCACTAAAAAACAAGCAAAGATGAGGGTCGCCGAGCTGGCTCTCCAGTCCTTCATCCAGTTTCCCAACGCCTCCCAGGCTCACGCCACCATGGAGAGGTTCACCAGCACAGCTGTAGACTTTACAGCTGATAATGCCTTCCTCACAGGGTTTGAATCCTCGTTGCTCGGAAACTATAACCTCCTTCACTGTGATACAACAAAGAACGAGGTCCGAACTAGCATCTGCAGTCCCAAACGGACCATTCAGTTCACTCTGGATTTAGTTTCCTCAACAAATCCAAGGAGACCCCCTGTCAGCACTGCATTGTTGAAGCACCTGAGCCCAGTAGAGCTGCTCAGTGAGCTGAGACCAGGACTTAGATACACGTGTCAGGTTGAAAAGGTTCATGGCGGACCCATGAGGAATTTTATTATGGTGGTCAGACTAGAGGGGAGGGTGTTCGAGGGCTGTGGTCACAGTAAAAGACGGGCCAAAGCTCAGGCAGCAGCAGCAGTCCTGCAGTCTCTTTACAACATAAGTCTGGGACCAGAGAGGGACCTGATGGGCCTCCAGGGAGGCAGGACCAAAAACCAGCTACCTCAGGTGAGTTAGTCTGAATTTAAAATGCCCTGCAAAAGTTGGTAACTTTGTTGCCTCACAACCAGGTGGAAGCTCGGTGGTCAGTGCTGCAGTCTTACAATCCTGAGGTTGTAGGTTTAAATCCAGATTGCACAAGCAACATGATTTAAAAGACACAATGCTTTACATGATATAGCTTCTGAAGGAAATATGATTTACAGCAAAGGAGCATAAAACATATGCACACAAATCCAGGTTGTAAGGCAAACAAATTATAAATCAAGATAGAAGAAATCTTTTTCGAGACCCTGAAGGTTTATTTTTGCAAAGTTTGAAGCTATTTATATTCTTGAAAATCAAGTGTAAAAACATGCCTTTCTGAACTCTACAAAAATGTATCTTGTTAAGATTAAACTGAATATTTAAAGAAATAATTTGAGGATAAAGAAAAGAAAAGATAACCTCCGACACGCTGAAGTGTTCACACATTCTAGATCAACCTGAAATCAGTGTCATCTTCAGTTTAACCCTCATCTCTTTCACATCCAGCACAAACGGGTCTGAGGTGCAGGATGGCAACAAATGGAGTGTGCCGTGCATCAGTAGGACCATCATGTCCCGAGGCCTGAGAGCTGCACGGTGTCCTGCACGCATGTCTGCAGCATCCAAACAACTTCATTATGTTTCAAATCGTCCTCGCGTCTCACCCTGTCACGCTATATGAATACAAGCAGGTCCTTCTTCTCAGATCCACTTCCAGGAACCGCGGTGGAATGTTGCTCCACTGTGGCAAAGATAATAGAAGAAAAGAGACATAAAGATGTTTTATTACATCCTGAGGGACATTTAATGTCAGAATTCATTGAAAAACAGATAAAAACAGAGCAGCAAATTTACAAACTTTTAAACCAAATCCTAACGAGTGAATGTGCAGAACTTCTTCTACAGAACCCCCTCCCTCCTCTTCCTCCAATCCTGTCTGTCAGTGGCATTAATAAAGATTATTACAGCACGTTAGGGATGAAGGAGGCGCGGCAGTGGACCAAGGAGACGGAGGTGGAGCAGGAAGGAGGTGTGAAGAGCATAATAATCTCACACATAATTGTTTAACACGTTCATTATACGTGACCTTGTGCCACTGACATCCAGAAACCACAGAGTGCGGCAGAATAGGATGTAAAAAGACACAAATTGAAATCTTAGGCTGGTAATAAGATTCAGCTCCGACTCTCTGCTTCACATGCAGAGCAGAAAAAGGGTTCAGGAATTACACCTTCTAAATACACTGAAATCACTTTTATTCTCAGTTATAAAATGTAATGCTATATAAAATAATAATTATTAACAACTTTTTTATTTTTCTATTTCATTGTCAGTAAATCAGCTGAGTGATCTTGAAATAAATAAAGAAATATCTCTCAAAATAAGCATCAACTACAAGTAAATCAAATAATGAGGTTTTTTTTAAATTAAAGCACACCCTACTTTGTTTTGGTTCTGTTCCTAACATTACTGGTTCTGCAGTTCTTTGCAGAGTCCATCTACCACTTAGTGAAAGAGAAATACTCCCAGCTGACTGACAGCTGCTCCTCTACCTCACAGCTTCATCACAAGGTTCTGGCAGGAGTCGTGGTGACCAGAGGTGAGTGGATGAAAGGCAGAACTCAGACCTGAGAACATGAAGTTAGAAACACCTTATCTTTCTTCATCTGTTTTTTTTTGTTTATGTTCTTATTCATTTTTTATCTTGATGTTCTCAGTTTTATTTGTCTCAAAATTACCTCCGACTCACCTTCATCCTCTCCCTCATCAGGTTGATTGACTGAATATTATATTTTGATTTCTGGATTTCCTGCCACAGTCTTATCCTCCTCAATAAATTAATTAATAAATATTCAAAACTTTTAATTAAATCTGGGCTCCTGTTTTCCTCAGGTTTTGACCTCAGATCAGCCCAGGTCGTGTCTCTGGCCACGGGGACAAAATGTCTGAACCTGGACCACCTGGGTGGGCTCGGTTGCTCTCTCAGTGACTGCCACGCTGAAGTCCTCTGCCGACGAGCGCTGCTTCGATTCTTCTACAATCAGCTGGAGCTGCTGCTATGGTACAATCAGCGTTGTTTTTTATTTTATTTTTTATGGTTAAGTTTAAGTTGTCATTTTCTTACCATTCTGAGATCTTTGCATTAGAAAATGTGAACTTAGAAATGCAAAATTGATCATTTCAATATGATTCAGTTTCAGTCAGACATGATGAAGAACACTTTTTGTCTTTTCTGTCTGCAGTAAGCCAGCAGAGAGCGAGGAACAATCAGTCTTTGTACCAAACGATGACTGTGCTGGAAGCTTCAGGCTGCAGGATGGTGTCCTCTTCCACATGTATGTCAGCTCGTCACCATGTGGAGACGCTCGACTCAACTGCCCCTATGAGACCACAGCTGCATGTGAGACAAACAGCAGGAGATATTATAAACATAACATGAAGTCATTTTGAAGCCCACGGTTACGCCCATTCTTAATACCTTTGTAATCTCTGGATATTTGTTGACTTTCACTGGTTATGAAGTATTTAAACTGGTTTATTTTTTTGTCAGATCCCAGCAGAAGGTTCTGCTCTCACCTCAGAGTGAAGGTGAACGGTGGAGAGGGGACGCTGCCCCTCACAGCACAGACAAATCAGAAATGGGATGATGTGTTGCAGGGTAAACCTGTCATCAGCATGTCCTGCACTGATAAAATGTCCAAGTGAGTTTGAGAAATAATCCCCTTCGTTTATTTAAAAATAGAACTAAAACAATCATAGTTTTTTTAGTTATGCATTTTAGAATTTCAAAGAAAGTTCATGATTTCTTAGCTCATTACTCTAAAAAGTGAAAATAAAATCTAGTTTCAGCACTGCTCATCTTTTGAAAGTCTCAGCTGAAGATTGACTCAAATAGCATCACATTTCTGCTCATTTAGTTCATAATACACAGTTTGTCCTGATAGGTGGAGTGTTGTGGGCCTCCAGGGGGCTCTGCTGTCTCACCTGGTGGAGCCGATTTACCTGAGCAGCCTGACAGTGGGAGCGCTGAGCCACACGGGTCACCTGGGCAGAGTCATGGCACGCCGCCTGGCGCCCGTTAAACGCCTGTCCCTGCCCTACCGCCGACAGCAGCTGCTGCTTGGCTGTAGGTCCACACGACAATTTGAAATGATTATTCAGATGCAAATTTGTACACATGTACAAATTAATTTAGCTGTTTAATGAGAACATATTATGGTAATATATACTTAACTGAAGAAACTGCCAAAGCACCAAAGTTTTTCTAATCCTCCCTGCAGGTCTGAGCAGCCGGGAGGTTCAACCTGCAGGAAAGACATCCAACACAAGCCTGAACTGGAGCTCCGGTGATGGAGGCCTGGAGGAGGTCAGCACCTCCACAGGAAGGAGAAGGGATTCAGGGACTCCGTCACGGCTCTGCAGACGCTCCCTGTTCGCCGGCTGGCTGAGGCTGCAGGAGAAGGTAAGACGCTCAAACAGGTGAGAAAATAAACTTACAGGTTTAACTGAGAAATTATTTGAAACACTGATGATAGAGAAATTTCTGAACTGCTTTTCTATGGCTGGTTGTTAAATAAAATGTACTAAAAAATACTTTCACTTTCCAGATTATTTTGCTGAATGGTTGCATCTCTGCTCTTCTTCCTCAGTTAAACGGACCTGTTTTGGGCCCTGAAGGCACCACAGTGATGTATTCTTCTTCCAAGATGGCTGCCAGGCGTTACCAGAGGGCAGTGCAGCGGTTCAGCAGCTCTCTGCAGGGTGGGGGTCTGGGAGCATGGATCAGTAAACCACCAAAGTTCAGTCACTTCAGTGTCAGTGTGTGAAAAACTAAGTGTCAGAGGCTGAAAACTTCAAAGAAGGAAAAAAAAATTAACATGAAACTATTTTTTTAAAAGTCTGATTTGGACAGATATTAAACATTATGTTAAACTGCTGCTGAGGCTGAGGCAACATTAAACACAAGTGAGGAGGAAAAGCCTCATTTTAGAGAATGTAACACCTGCTAATCTGAGTTTTACAGCTTTTTGTTGGCAAACTGCACAATGTCTCTGAAAAAATGATGAGTCGTGGTTTGATTTAGCTGCTTCTGTGATCAGTATTAGATCAAAGAAATTTAATTATATTTTGATAAATTAGTATAATGTTGTGATGTTTCCCAGAGTTTTAAAACATCAGCTGTTTGTAAAACTGTTTCTTACTGATCCTCATAAACCAGACTGACCTTTAACCTGAACCTGAAACTTTCCTCAAGTGAACCAGCTTTTGTCCCAAACAGGGAGAAACGCTTCAATATTGTGATTCTGTCAGCAGATTCATGTTTTTTTCTTTAAGAAAATTTGTGTTAATAAAGTAACTTAATCCTGTTTGTTTTTAACCCTTCAGTGGACTGAAGAGTTTTTAAGACTCTCAGGAAAGTGAGAGTCTGCTGCCATCTACAGGAAGAGTCGAATAATTGTTTGTGTTCTCCCCTTTATATCGTCTAGATTTCTTTTTTTAGACATTTAAATTAATCACAAAAATCCTGCCACCGGGTGTTTGTTTATGAAAACCTTCACATTATTTTCTGTTGAAAACCTCATTATAATTATTAGATTTACAAATTGATTGTACGCTAAATTTATATTTAATACAAATAAAAATGGAATTCTTCTTTGTGTTTTGCTTGTGTGTTTTGTTGCCTTTTTGTCCATCCTGATGAGTGTAGCTGCCTGAGCTCAGTGAAAACAAGATGAATTATGAGATTCTGAAAGATTAAATAAGTAAAAACAAGCAAATATGATCACATCAACCCTGACGGGACACTGCTGCTCTTTTAACAAGGAGATCAGGAATCTGAGTGAGGCACGTGCTTTAATTAAGATTTCCTGGATCGTTAAAATATTTGTTTTACTTTAGAGCAGAAGTAAAGTCTGGTTTTGTTCAGTTCTGATAATACGAGTCACCTTGTTGATGCAGCTGTTGTTGCTCAGCTGTTGGTTGGATAAATGAGCAGCAGCAACACACACACACACACACACACACACACACACTGACCTGACCTCTGACCTTCTGCAGACCTGGCCATGACCCAAATCAAGCCCACCCAACATCAGAGTTTTCAACTTCTCAGCACCACTCATGCCTGAGTTCCTGCCTGTCAACCTTTTTGCCTTTTATTTGTCTGGTTTTATTTTGAAATTTAAACATGTGGAAAATCTTGTTTTTAAATGCATTTTTTAAAATTTTATTGCAAAGCCAAATAAGCGAACTTGGATCTTTCTGCACAAAAATCTACACAGATATAAGGTTGATCTGTTTGTGTTTTGACACTGTAGGAACCTTTGGGACTTTGTCCTGAGATAAAGTCAGATAAAACATTTATAGTGCATCATGTTGGTTGATCCCATGATGCTTTGGGTCAGATATGAGCTCATTTGTCTTCCCAGGACTGTCACTTTGGTCGGTTTGTGTAAAACTGCTATAAATCAGCCACAACGCGCTAAAGACTTACTGAAAGCTGAATTCCTCCCACCCAGCTTTGTATACCCTGAAGAATTCTGTCTTTCAGTTACTTTGTGACCTTTAGTCGCCCATAAGCCATCCTGACATTTTAACATGATTTATTCTTAACTAATCGCAGTCAGACATCTAATTAGATCATTAGACAGAGACTTCATTCATAAACAGCCTAATTGGAGTTAATGGATTCTCTGGATTTCACCAATAGGATCTGTCAGAGAGGACGGCTTTCTGAACTGACAAGTCTGCTTTTTGTTTATGTTGGAAGGAGATGGATCAGGCATGACCTCTCAACCCATTTCCTCCATTCTTTTTCTTCTCAAACTCCTGCCACAACACAACTACACACACGTGTGCACCACTGGAAGAGGAAGGGAACATGTGTTCAACAAGCAGAGGTGGATAAAAACTGACAAATGGTTCTGGTGTGTGAACATTTTACAGTTTAGGAGGAAACTGATGATTTAAGGTTATTAACTGAGAAATGATTAATTGAAGGATGATGCATCTTTACTTTCTGTGTCATATCTTTGTTGGATGTTTTGCCACTATTTCAGTAATAAAAAATTACTTTCAGAGTTGTGCATGTGCTGTAAATAGATCTAATCTATTTTAAAAAGAATGCGTTTACAAAGTTTTAACTTTTATTCTCTGGAAGTCACCTTGTTGGTGCAGGAAAATTTGTCAAACTGCAGTTTTTAGCAAGTTCTTTATTTTACCTTTTGACGTGACATAAAATTTGCAGAGTTTTCTGTTCATAAGGTGGCAGAAAATCAAATTTTAAACCGGTTCTATATTAGGCTGTTTGTTAATTGTTTCTGGATGTATGTGATAAGTTTTTATCTTGGTGCGCCACAAGGTGGCAGCCCAAAATCACTTTAGCAGTTGTCTTTTCCAACAACTGGAACTCATCTGATTCATTTATATTTAGCAAAGTCAACAATAAGTCTCATTCCAAAATGAAAACACCAGTTAAAAAAAAGAAAACACACACAAAACTGTCCAACAGAGCTGTTGATGGACAGAGCCTGTCAGATAAACGGGCCACACACTAAACGGATGTAATTACCTTTCCACACGTGAAGAGGGAGTCATCCTGCAGTTACAAGCCTGTCCTTCATGTTTGACATCCTAATTAGAGGCTCCGTACAAACAGACGGACTACAATAAATATATCATGACTGACTTCAGCTTTCCACCTACAAATAAACTTCTAAAATTAGATTTTAGTCACATTTTTGCTTCATTTCCCCAAGATAAAAAATAGTGGAGATAAAGAATCGCATTATTTATACCTGAGAGACTAATTCACTTAAAAAACAGTTTTTTTTAAAGAGAATTCAATAATTAATATTAAATCAATTAATTTTGATCAGAAATTAGCACTGCAAATAATTTAAAAAAGTGTTAAACAAAACACATTCAGCATTTTTCAAATAAAACATTTTGCAGGAATGAACACAAATAACAAATAAACATTCATTAAAAGAGATTTTATTTTCAAAATAAAGCTTTCTATCAAAGTGAAAATTATACATATTTACAGTCTTGTAAAATTACATTTACAAATGTACAAGGTATGTACAAAAATAATTATATAAATACACTTTACATGCTTCTGCAACCCGTATGAGACTGTTTTAATTAAGGCATTGATAAATGAAGAAAACAGGCCGGCCTTGGCCTCGTCTCCAGCAGAGGAGTCTCGGTGTGGATGTGGCGTTTAAGACACAACGGTTCTTCACAGTTAAGAAGAAATAAGAGTTTCACCTGTTGGCTACCTTTGAACCCCAACAGAAACTTTAATAAAAGAATAAAAAGTTCTCAAACATTGTAGAATTATGTCTGCTTGACTTTTAAAAATGAATTTCTTATATTAATGTATTTAAGTGGTGTGAGGACCTTTGGATCATGACACATCAAGTGAGGAACTCTATAATCTGTAGAGTAAAAATGATCTCTGTATAATAGTGTTGTTGAGGCTTAATGTGTTGTTTTCCAAACAGGTGAATTAAACAACTCGAGTTTATTTAGCTGAATTTAAAAGATTCTGTATGAGTTAATAAAGTGAAATGATTGGAGTTGAAGCCACTCATCAGGTTTTAATGTTTTACAGTGTAACCTATCGACCAGGGGGATCTGAGCTGCAAGCATTCAATTAAGCCCAGATAAGACTCTGCATTCTTCCAGTCAGGTACATTGTTCCACTGCTGACGGCCTCATTATTTAAAGAGAAGCCATTAGGCGTTCATTAATGTGCTAATTACAACAGGCTGATGGACAATCCCAACACAATTAGTTCCCCCCTCCCCCCAAGCCCCCCTCGGGTTCTTGGATAAGGCAAAGAAGGGACATGACTCATCCTGTAACTTTTCAAACCACAGAGGTTAATAAATTTAAAAATTCACATTTGAGAAGCTTTCTGTTTGTGGCTGGTTGGTGACTCAGATCCAGTAATTAATAAAATACAATCTTTATGTTCTTATTTGAGCCTTTAAATGAGAAAAGAAGCTGCATTTGCGGGTAACCCCCCCCCCCCCCCCCCCTTCAGACCCGGGACAGAGGCATTTGTTTGGGGCAGGAGACGGAGCTGGCCGTCCCGGACCTCCAGGTCAGTCCCGTGCTCACGTCGCTGTACATGGAGCCCGCGGAGGCTTTGCTCCCCCAGCAGCAGCGCGTGCAGAAAGTCCTCCAGGACTCCAGCGTTTTCCCGGACCAGATCCAGGCCCCCGAGGTGATCCCCACCAGGAGGCACATGAAGTACTTGAGCATGAACACGGCATAGTCCGGCCTCTGCCTGCTCGGGTCCGTCAGGCACGTGCAGTTGTGCGTAATTTCCCACATCTGTCTGTTGTGCTGCTCGTAGAAGTAGCAAGCCACGATGACGGTGGCCGGAACTGTGTACAGAACCGTGAAAACTCCGATCCGGATCATCAGTCGCTCCAGCTTGTCGGTCTTGGTGCCCCCCTGCTTGATGACGCTCCTGATCCGAAACAGCGACACGAACCCGGCCAGCAGAAACATAGTGCCGATGAACAGGTAGATGACCAGCGGGGCCAGCACAAACCCCCGCAGGTTATCCAGGTTCTGGTTCCCCACATAGCAGATCCCAGTCACGGAGTCCCCGTCCACAGAACTTAGAGCCAGAACTGCGATGGACTTGAGGCTGGGGATGAGCCAGGCAGCCAGGTGGAAGTACTGAGAGTAACTGGCTATGGCCTCGTTGCCCCACTTCATCCCTGCGGCCAGAAACCAGGTGAGGGACAGGATGACCCACCAGATGGAGCTGGCCATGCCGAAGAAGTAGATGAGCAGGAAGACGATGGTGCAGAGCGCAGGACCCGTCGTGTCGTAGTGGATGTGTTCTGCGCCGTTCTCCCTGCTGCACGCGACCTCCTCGTGCCCAGCAATCAGTCTGACGATATATCCGATGGACACAAACATATAGCAGGCAGAGAGGAAGATGATGGGCCGCTCGGGGTACTTGAACCTCTCCATGTCGATGAGAAAAGTTGCCACAGTCGCAAAAGTTGAGATGAAACATAGAACAGACCAGAGGCCGATCCAGAAGGAGGTGAAAGTCCTCTCCTCCTGGGTGAAGTAAGGGTTGTGGCACGGCATAGCACAGTTCCTGATCTGTCCCGTTTTGACACGGTTGTGAAGCGGGTGTCCGTCGCTGCTCACCGGCACCATGGGCGCGCGGCAGAAGCATCCCGTTTCACAAGGAGGCGCGCCACCAGGTTTGTGTTTCCCGGGAAAGCCTCGACCGAAGCCGCTCTTCTTCTTGTTGTACGGCTTCAGGGGTCGGTTCGTGGGTTTGGCTAAGACCGGGGAAGCCGTGGTGGTCTGGCTCCGGTTGTAGTCCATGCACAGCGTTTCCTGGTCACCTTGCTCCGGGAGCAGGTCGCACCTCATCCGGTCCGGCCACGGGAACCCGTACTGCCTCATGAGAGGCGCGCAGCCGGCTTTGGCCCGCTCACACACGCTCCTGCACGGCGGCAGAGGCTTCTTGTAGTCCTCCAGGCAGATCGGCGTGTACATGCTGCAGAGGAAGAAGCGCAGGTCCGGAGAGCACTTGATCTCCACCAGGGGCCAGAACTGGTGCACCTCCAAGCCAGCTTCGTCCTGCGTGTCGTGGTTGAACTGGTTGGGCATGTAGGTGTAGTTGTAGCCGACGCCTTTGCACAGAGGAACAGAGATCTCCTGACACTGGAGCTCCTTGGCCGCCATGCAGCGCGTCCCGTGCAGGATGAGGGGGAATATCAGCGCGCACCATCCCGGGATGCTCCTCTCCATCGTCGGCTCCTTCTGTGCGCCCAAAGAGTGACCGTAAACTCAGCAAGCAGGTCCGATTAACTCCACGAAACTGCTTCACTCATGCTAAAACTCACACAGTTTGAGACACTTCTCAGGTCAGAGAAACTCCCGCAAAACAAGCGTTTAATTCAAGTCCAGGGTTAGCGCCAGTCACAGCTCTCCTTTGTGTCACTGCGCTTCTCTCTGCTGCACGCTCTCTGTGGCTGACAGGCGCGCGCTGGGCTTTATGTGGAAAGAAAGAGGACACTCCCCCCTCTGCAGGAACGGGGGGGAGGGGGGTGTTTAAGTCAAGTCAATCAGGAGTTTGCTTAAAACGTTCTCCCTGGAGGAAGGGTTATAATCACCTTGTCCATGTTTACACACACCGCTTTACATGAGGTGTGTGTGTGAGGTGTGTTTGTGTGGTGGGAAGAGGGTTGGGTGGTACAATACTACATTATGTAGGAATGCAGTTAGGTAGAGAATGAACTAACAGCTTAATGAATGCAGCTTTTTTAGGTCAACAGAACAGAACAATGTAGATTCATTGGAGCATCAATAATGTACATAAAAAACAAGTGAAAATAATTATAGGCCTTTTGGAAATATTCTAATGCGCTCTCAATGGTTCATTTAAACAAATTTAAATTTTTACATGCCATTTGTTAAACGAATGAAGAATGAAATAATGTGCTTTTGATTATTTTAATTATTTTTAATATGAGTAATGTCTCTTCTCCATCACCAAGGCTTTTTATTATAGATTTATTATATCCAACAGAGGAGATTTTGTTTAAAAAGCAGTCTTACCTAGCAGTTTTGAACCTCCATGAACTTGTTTTCTGAGCAATGCCACAGTTTTAATTTGACAATAAGCTTACCAGAAGGCAATGTATTCATCATTTGGTTCTGAAAACTTGAAGAAAGTGCAATAAAAATGTTGGTCATTCATGTTCCACAGGCGAGAAAGACTTCCTGCCTCTGTTTGGATGTCTGACAATGTGAAAATGTAGAAAACTGGATGTAGCTGTGAAAGATTGAGACAATGTGTCGACATGAATATGTATGGCTGCTTGTCAGCAGAAGAAATAAGAAGAGACGTGTGTGTGTAGCAGGCGAGGTTACTATGGCCTTGTTAGCCCACAGCAGGGGGTCGTCTTGGTCTAAAGGGAGGGGGCTGTTTGTCTTAACGCTGCTGCCAATGTTTCACTCGCTGCATGCTGGGTCGGCGATTACCACCCTGCACCAGCAGTAACAAACAGGACTGTGTGTGTGTGTGTATGTGTGAGCGCAAACAGTTTCAGAGCTCAGCCAAAAAGGAAAGAAGCTAACATGGGCAGAACAGCATTGTGATAGCACTAATTAAAGTCATTCACACTTCTTATTGGATTTAACAGCTTCAAATAGAGCTGAGACAGTTTGGCAGACAGGCGGCGTGTTTCCAATCCACAGGTTTTATCAGAACTAATTAGTTCCAAACTTCAGTGTTTGTAAATTGGTGTTTGCTTTAGATCAGTTTGGGGTCTTAAATGGGTGGGGTTGATTGTAAAAAGACCACTGACAGCCCTATAATGCCAATCCTTTTTAAAACAAATATGACTTTTATTTTTCTTTGTAAGCTGCTGTATTTAACAAATAATGCTCATCTGATGGAAAGGTTAGTCACTGTACCAACAAATTCAATGCTCAAATATCGCTGTGAAGTTATTATTTATATTAGAAAGACACTGACCACCAAGCTACTGCTACCCCACCTCAATCATGACATATAAGTTACTCAACAGGTTTGTGAAAATCACAGATAAAAATGATTGCATGGTTTTTATACAGTGGAATGACCTGACAAAAGTCCAGTTTGGATCAAAGCTTTTTCAAATAAATCAGTCCATGAGCTGATAAATAAGTGTTTTTCTCAATTCATCACATTTTAACTCAGCATCCACCCTTTTAGTTTTCAAATGCTTCATTTCATATTTTGTTTTGAAACATTTTATATTAAAAAGATTGTATTTCATCCAAAACTACATTTGTCTTGTATTTAAACCAGTGGATAGTGTTTTACAGTGTTCATGTCAAAAGTTCAACAATTTCTATTAAAGTCTGTCAGACTATTGCATTCATCATCATCATCATTCAGTCATCCATCGTTTAAGTGGAATAGTTGAAACTAATTTTTATCCTGTAGACTTAGCACACCTCAGGGAGTTCAGTGTTGGTATGAAAGAATGAGCAGAAATACTTTGGGGCTGATCCAGAGGCCCTGTGCTGGGCCAGCCGCCCCTCGTTGAGCTGTGAACTTCAGGTGAAAGCCACAGAAAACAGGTGCCTCCTCCTCCCATCAGGGTGAACACAGCAGAAGAATGAGCATCAGTTACACCAATCTCCGCCTATCGGACTGGAACCCGTATTGATTAACAAGGCCGATAGACTTGGTGGCCCCAGCCACCAACTGTCGACTACGCCTCCTGCCTTCTGTGTGCAGCAGCGATGGTGGGTTTAGAGTTACCCGCCGGCCCCTGCATACCAAATTTAAAAGGGTGGAAATGGAATTACTGCATCTGCTTAGAAGTCAATTTCTGCATTCTCCAGGCTGACCCACTGTAGCACTCCTCTTCTATAAGCTCTCTCCTTGCCTCTCCCATGCGTTCCCACCCAATCTTTCCTCAGATTCTCCCAGGGCTCTCAGTGTTCACAATGCTAAAGAGAAAAAAAAGTGGGTGTGTGGGGGTGTTTCTCACAGAGTTACTGAAGCGTGCTGTGAAAGTCTGAAATGTTTGTCTTTGTAACCTTCTCCTGGGAAGTTCTCTCAAATTCATGGCCATTCTTTCTATGACACAATGTACTAATATTTCTGAAGATTATCAATGTTCTCATTAATGCGGACTGTTGCAACTGTGGGGATACACAACCTTGAGTCTCCTGTGAGTTTTTATTGTTTGAGAATGGATCAACAGAAAGACTATAATGACAGTTGGGGAAATGGGTCACAGAATACACCAGAGTCTGGGTTTCTGGTGGACAGCCAGCAAATTGTCCTGAAAGAGTTCTTGAGTTGTGTATAAATTACAACATAATAGTAACATTTAAAGACCCTGTCACATTATAAAGTTTTAGACAACTTGTGACATTTTTTTATGCCTGAATCACTAATCAAAGTTAATCATTTGTTCAGTTTGTTATTATTACAGCATGCACATGCCTAAAGAGGCTTCTAGTTTTTTAATTCCATTTTCAACGCAGATATCTTTAACATTTTCACAAGTCATCTAAAATGTTGTAGTGCGACAGGGCCTTAAGAAATAAATCATATGGGCTGATTGGTAAATGAGCTTCAAAATTCAAAATTAGATTTCATCTTTTAAGACATGCTAAATATGTATAAAAATCTTTAGCAAAGAGAAAAAAAGTCCCCCAATAACCAAAGATTTTATAGTAGTGAAACTTTGAAAACACAACTTTTATGTAACTTCTTTTATCTTTCCAGCTTCTGAGCAGCTCATCATGGAGTGGAAGTCTCTAATTATTTAGCCATGACCGGTGGAAATTTGAGTTCCTGCTTCCTTCTGCCCCTCCTGATCAGTGATGGATGGAGGATTTCTTCCTGCCTTCCACAGGTTAGATTCCTCAGTCTGCTTTTCTCTGGCATGTTTACTTAAAGACAGGCCACAAATCAGCCCGAGGTTAGTTGTTAGGCTTTAAGCAGTCACCCTTAACACACACACATTCAACACACACCCTGACTGTGTCCCGCTGCTGATAAAGTGTGTGTATTGTATCGGCTCACCTTCTCTCTGCTCATTAACTAGAGCAAACACTGACACGGATCCCTCCCATCCAATCAGTCTACCACTGAGCCGGACTACAACAGGCCGGTCAGTGTTGATCCACCTCCTGAAAGCAAACACACACACAGAAGTGATGAGACATATAGAAATGAGCTTTAACATTCCTGTAACATTCAATATCATAAAGTGAAGAGATAGCACACTAGCACACTTTGCTTGTAAGTCAAGAAGACTGGTCAAGAAAAAAATTAAAAGGGCCAATTTTATGTGTTTTTTCAGGCATATAGTTCAATTTTTACCATAATAAACTAACTATGTCACCTTTAGGTGTGATTAAAATGCAGTTTATATGCATAAATCAAAAATAAATTTGATTTTGCATCATATCCATGGAGCGTTGTAGCCTATTTTGTTGTAATAATAATAAAAAAGCAGCAACATTATACAACATTGGTTTTGGAAAATAGCAACTCAGGATACAACCGAACCTTACTGTCGGACACCGAGAGTTTGTTTTGTGAAGAATTGGAGCGAGTAGAGAGACAATGTTTCTGCTTGGATAGATACCCCCCCCCAACACACACACGTTAACGTTAAACTAATTTATTTATTGCTAACATGTGGTGTAAGCCAACTAAAGAACACAAATCATAATAAAAGTTACAAATGGCACCAGTACATCACAGATGGACCAAACAACCGAACAAAACAACATGAGTTGTTTTTCAGCTTACTCAGGCAGACGACAACGGTGTTTGTGTCCATTTCTTAAAAACCGTGTCATCCTTGTCATCCAAAAATCCACTTCCCCAAAGGCATTTTTTAATCTGAAAAGAACTGAGAAGTATTAGGAGCTCAGCAGACATGGTTTCACCAGTTGTTTGTTGTTGCTGCTGAAAGCCTGCAGGAGTCTTGGGAGAGGTGTGCTCTGTGATGAGGAAGCTCTGCTTGGAGACAGCCCAGAGGAGGAGCTGCTGCTAAAAGGTGGTTCTAGGCCCAACCTGCTGTTTTTGTTCTCTTGCCTGGCTGCCTCAGGACATTACAGGGTTTCTCAAACATGCATGAATGAGCCAAAGCAACACTCTGTGTATGTTTTTGATGAGGGGATAACATTATAATATGATAAAAAGCTAAAAAAGTTGATTTTACAGGATTTTACTTTAAATAAAATGAAACAAGAAACCAAAACCAAACAACTTTTTTTTCTCATCTTGACAATTTGTCTTTAAATCAAACATTTAAGCAAATCTGTGAGGGGCTGCCAATGTGCCTTTTGGTATTCATCCATCAGTTGACTTCTCTGAAGTAACGCTCTCACAGTGTAGGAAATAACTTACCCTATATGGAAATAAACACCTGGATTCTAACTAACCATAGCTGTTTAAACGGTGCTTGTCTGATAATTTAGGAGCATTAACCTGTAATGTCCATGTTGAAGACTAGGCCTCATAAATATGTGTGGCAAGTTTCAGTTTGACCACTTCTTTCTGCCTCCTCCCCTCTATAATCCCTCCATACTGTATTAAATATAGAGGCTGAAGCTCTGAATTGAGGGTGTTACACAGAGCCCTTCTAAAGTGCCACTTGTTCCTCTGGCGGCATTCGGACGTGGGGGGCGGGGGGGGGGGGG
>JARVJO010000431.1:23125739-23147336 GCA_031762555.1 Cynodonichthys magdalenae | reverse complement strand
CCCCCCCCCCCCCCCGCCCCCCCATAAGTGAGTAGAGAGGGTGGACACAAAATGAGGGAGAAACAGAAGAATGGAGAGAAAAGGTGAACAAAGGAGGATGAGGAGAAGAAACTATAAAGAAAAACTTTGCAGGGTAGTGGGAGGGGGGGTTATTTTCACTTCCTACTTGTTTTATGTACTTTCTTAGTATTCACAGACCCCTGCTGGTACCTGCCTTTGATGCAGTTCTTTCTGTGGGATGGTACCATTGGACCCAACATATTTAAATCTGAAAGTATTCTGTGTTGGTGGTGGGGGCTGAGTCACATCAGAGAAGCACAAACACAAAGTTTACAAACTTATATTCTGCAGTTTATAAGAATAATTAGAATAGAGCACATCTGTAATAAAAGGTATACAGATATTGAGTGACTTGAACCAACAGTTATTTTTCATTTAAGGGTTAAACGAAGTTGAAGTTGATTATTTATGAGGACGTAGATCATATTTTATGCTCACTCTGTCTACCTGACAGGTGGGGCTCAGTTCCAACAGTGAGTTGTTCAATAATTGCAGGGTTGGTGTTTTGAAAATCCAGCTCCTCTTGTTCATGTGACACTGAATCCCAGGTCCAGCCTCCTGTGTGTGTGTGTGTGTGTGTGTACTGTGAGTTTTTGGAAACATTGTCATGTTTTCACCTGTGTTTGATTTATGTGTTTTTTGTTTCTTGACATGTCTTTTTGCTTCTATTATTGGCCTGTAAAGCTGTTGTAATGTGCACCTCCGATCACAATAAATCATAAACCAGAAGAAATGAAAAACTCAGCATTCCTTGAATGAATGCAGATCATTCGTCACTTTGGAGTTTTAGATCGAGGTCATCTTGTAATAAGGAATAACTGAAAACAACATTATTTGCAGTTTCATGTTTCTGTATTTACATTCAGAGTACATGTTGGTAAAGATTCTGACCTCCACACCAAATTAAACTGAATTATTCAGCATTTTGCGTTTTGTTGTCTCTGCTTTCTGATGATGGTCGATAAGAAAGACATATTTTCTTGTTAAATCTTTGTTTTATTTTTTCATGAAAGAAGAAGCAACCAGTAAAGAATGACACAAAAAGCCAAAATGAGTTTTAAAAAATAGGGAAGAGCTTCTCAGCAGCTGTTAGAATGAATCCTGCAACATTTCTAAGACCTTTGTACGGAACGATTTCATCATGTGAGGCTTGTTCCTGACCAGGAGCAATTCAAAGCTATAAAACAATCAGATCACATGTTGCTTAACTGAAGAAAACAAGTAAATAAAATCCAACTTGAGTAAAACTTCAGTGATTTATTTTGTAGTTTGAATTTCAAGGAATAAAACATTAAAACTTTTGCACCTTCTGCAGTATTAAATGCAACAAACTCAACTTATGAAACAAAAAGTTTAACAGAAAATGAAATATTTTGTTGAAGACTCAAAAGACACGTTTTTATCTATACTTTAAAAACAATTCTTTTCAAATGTTTTATACAAAAGCTCAATAATTAGAGTTTGTATTCATCAAAGAAAGAAAAACTTCTTTAAAAGAACTGTGAAGGCTTTAATAAACATTCCTGAGGATTCAAATATCACCAGCTATCTTTCTGATTGGGCAGCAAGGAGAGAAAAGTGACAGTATCGGATAATAAATAGGTTTTTATTGCAGAGATAGCAGGAAACACGAGTTACACTGGTAAATGTTTGACACTTTTTGTATTCTGTGAAGCTAATAACTGACCTGCAGAGAGGCATTTAAAGATTTTAAACATTGTGTAATGATTACCAAGAAGCTGCTAATCTGAAACAACGTCTCACCTTTTAATGAGCTGAACTTTGAATGAAGAAAAGATTTAAAAAGATATAGAGCATATAAAACTGAAAAACCTCCTGATAATTTGAAGTTTCGATTCGAATCTAAAAGAAAAGCATTCCAAAACTTTAATTTTCCTTTTAATAAAAAACATGTAAGTGAGAGAGAATAACCAGACAGCAACATTTTGTTACCTGCATACTAAAAACAAAAAGTTAACTCATATTCAGCTAATTTCTTAAACATTTGATCAGTTTTCTTGCATCTATCACACTCATTTACAGCTGAGGCACCTTGATACTTTATTTCAGATAAGATTCACCTGCAGTTAAAGTTTAAATCAAAACACGAGATGAACAAATCATCAAACAACATTTAACCTGAACACCTTCTCTCCAATCACATTCAGCCAATGACTGAGTCATTCTGAAGAATCATTACACCTGTTTATCACAGCTTTTGTTAATATTTTCTTAACACAACAGCCTGTAGTCAGCAAGAATCAAAGGCAGAAGGAGATAATGTGCAAAGATTTTCTGACAAGATCAAACAGAAGAAATCTATGAAAGATTATTATCATATGGGTTTTTAAAGCATTTATTTTCATATTTAGTTTCTACTTACAACTGTAGTAAATAACAGCAGTTATTTTACAGTAAATAAACATGTTTTGTGGGTAAATATTACTTTTAGATAAGGACAGTATGGAATAAATGACTCCAACAGAAGACTTCATCAGAATCTGCTGCTTCAGGAGCAGCTGAGTCTTATAGTTTGACAGCATGTTTCCTTACCTGAGTGAAGCAATAACACCTGTTTGTTGGAATAAAACAAGCTTCAACAGGAAAACAAAGGTATGACTCATCATGTGCTTGACTGACACATATTTAGTTAAAATTTATAGGAGGAGAGATGAGTCGGATCAACGCTTAAACCGTCACATACGTTTCATGGAAACCAGAAAGAACAGCTCAGAAGAGTGAAATATAGTTTAGTTTTTTTATTATTGAGTCTTTTTCAGGAAACCAGAGCTTTTAGATGAACTCTCCTCTATACCCTCTGGGTCAGCTAAAGTTTCTGCAGAACACAAATGATCAGTCCCAGCTGATTCATGTCCACATTTTATTCAAAACCTGAGAAAGTTCATTCAGAAGGAAATGTGTGGCATAAATAAAAGGCTTTGTGTAATAACAAATATTGGATTTTTGAGCACTGATGGAAAAACTGATGACATGAACACACATTACACATTAAAGCAAACTTTATAGATATTTGGTCAACCAGGAAAAAATCAGAAGTTCTGGCACATGATGTGACAAACAGAATAAAATTTTGCAATTCAGATTTTGATTTAAAAAATAGAACTTTACATGAAAAAACAAAATTCTTTGTATTTTGATGAAACATCCCTGTGAAATCTCATTGTCTCAGTCCTACAGTATCACCAGACAAACAGTGATGTGGTGCAGTTTTTCCCTCTCAGGCTCTTTGGTTGCTGATCAAGTTGTTTTAGCTTAAAGCCTGCTGATGTGAATGGACACTTGTTGCCTTGCGTCTGAGTGAAAAGGCCTGGTCCTGCTCGACTTAGCTGTGTGACACGCGATAGGGTCCAAATCCAAAGTGGAATGGCTGCAGTCTTCAACCTGCGCTTAAGAGGGTCACTGCTGAACAAAGGGGGTTCAGTCACTAGCTGAGCGGCTGCACACACTGAAAGAGACATGAGGCCTGTGCAGACGTGTGTGTGTGAGTGTGTGTGTGTGTGTGAGGATGTTGGAGCTTTCATTTATTTTTAAGAGAGAAATGTACATCTCTCCTAACCTGAAAGCTTCAGTTCTAATTCATTTCCTCACATCTTAGATCCACAAACATTACAGGAACAGGACAAAAGGAGGAGTTCAGGAAATGTGTGTTTAGATCTTTCTTTGAAGTTCCATCAGAGCTGACAAGAAGTTACAAAAGTTTCACTTTCCAATCAGATAAGCTGCTGAGTTGAACTCATTTCCAAAGTTGATGAAACTGGAAGAACAGGGATGACTATTTCATAAAAAGGCTGCTAATTTTTAATCAATATATTCCATGCAAAAAACTTATAACTTTTGTTTAATACAATGAATTAAAAATGTACTTTTAATTAGAAAATTCAGCATCTATCCTGATCAGTTGTGTTTGTTATCCCTATTATATTTTTTGCACAGTTGTGCCTTCTATTTGGTTGTGGACAGTTGAATTTTTGTTCAAAACTTTAAATTGTAATGATGCTTCAGTGGTACGTGTGTGTGTGTGTGTGTGTGCAGGATAAACACGCGGATGCTGTCTGCTTGTTTAGCCAAGAGTAAGAAGTGTGACTGAGATTTTCAAAGATTAAATTCTTGCTAAAAGAGAACAATTGGCTGCTAAGTTTTTTTTCCTGCATAGTCTGAAAATGTCGTGCAGAACTTTCTTTGCACAAAAACAGCTCAGACAGCTTTGAAAGCTATTTTAAGTGTTTTATTCCTTATTTTTTGTGCCGTGTAACACCTGCTGCCCCTCCTGCAGGGTGTGTATTATACTGCACAGGAACTTCAGCCAACATTTCTATGTTTCTCATGAGAACTGATTGACATGAAGTATTTTATTTTGCCAGTGATATCAGTTCTCTCAGATATTTTCTTATTGTGTGATTGTCATACAAAGCATACAATAAACTCCAGTTACCATGAAAACACTTCAAAATTCCCAGACTTGACACCTCACAATGATTTCTGTATTATTCTACAGGAATTATACGCTGAGAACTCCCATACAGTCAAGAGTCGTCTGCAAATCCAGGCTTTCTCACCTTTTCTTACAGCTCCTCCTCCTGGTGCAGACTCTGTTATCCCACAGTTTTGGCTCCTCATAACAAGAAATATTTCACCCCTTGAGCCAAATGTAAAGAGCCAAACCTGCAGAACACAAAGACTGCCTCAGCTTTTCACTCTGGCACACATCATTCACTGTCAGCTCATTTCCCACGCCAAATAGGCTTAGAAAGCTACAAGAAAGAAAAAGAAGAAGAAAGTCCTGTCAAGTTTTTCCACTTGGTTTTGTTCTCTTTTTCTGCTTCTGTTTTTTCACCTCAGTATCTGTTTGTCCCTCTTTTCCTTTTTCCTCTTCCCCCTCCCTCCTCCCCCACCTCCCCCCTTTCTCCTCCTCTGCAGCATGTCATTCTTCATCTTTTGTACCTACGGGCCTTTTTCTCTATTGAACTGCCCGCCCTCTCCACTTCTTAGACTCTCCTTTTCCCTCTCAGGGGCCTAATTATTAGCCGGCATTAAATAAAAACATTTATATTTCTCCAAAAAAAGGCCACTCTCTCTCTTTTTCTGGACAATGAGAGCTTGTGATTCTCCTGTCTCTCCTGCTCCCTCTCTCTGTCCCTTTCTCTGCTGAGTGGCCATTCAGCACCGGACTCTGTCTGCCTTTGTGATTGGCTCGCTCCAGGACTCCTAGGGGGCAGTAATTGTGTCTCATTAAGTCTTACAGTAGTCGTGAGGGGAGTGCAGCAGAGTGGCCAGCGTGGGGGAGTTTGCTGCACAAGGCCTTGCAATTAGAAATCCCAGAGAGCTTGAATGGATGCCCTAATCAAACCACAATGGCAAAGGCTCCCTGCCTATTAGAGCAAAAAGGAAGTGTTGCCATTGTCCAAACACACACATGCACACACACGCACACACACACACACACACACACACACACCCACACACCAGGAATGCATGCAGCACAGTAGGGATGGATGTAGTTGTGTGGCAGCATCATCCCACAGGCCAATTTGGAAGGATTGGGGGACTTAAGAGAGCTTTTCACTGCCTCAGTCACGGCAGCTACACATTGATTCTCTCAGAAAATCATTCACACACACACACACACACACACACACACACACACACACACACACACACACACACATGCTCACACACACACACACACATACACAGGTGCAGGCACACTTTTCCATCCATGCTGAGGCTAAAAGGGGCCTCATTATTGATGTTCAAGAGTTTGCTTTCTGTTTGCTCATTTGTCACCCTGTGATTCCTCTCGCTGCACACTGGAAAATTTCACTTTTTGTGTAAAGAAAAAAAAAATCTGCAAGAAGCATATTTCAGTGTCTTTGTGAAGCAGCAGTAGGGTAATATAATCAGCATGCTGTGTCTGTGTTGGATACATAAATAACTCATGCACATCGTCTCTGTGGAAATTCTTTAAGTTTCAATGTCTGTGAAAAACAATTCAAATAATGATATTCCACCAACCATCTGTCTCTAAAAGGGAAATGCAGTGGAAAGTTTAAACTTTGCAAAGCCTTCCCTTCCTTTTTTATCTCCTAATAGGAGCAGAAAGTGGGTCTCTTTTCCTCCGTTTATCTGTGTAGCATTCCCAGGAGAAACAGAGGCTACCCCTCCTTATCTCTGTTACCTCCGAGTGCTGCAGTGGATTATGAAGTGGATTATGCAAATGGATCACAATATATTCCTATTAAGAAAGGTTGAGGTTCATGTCCCCGTGCCTGGAATTTATGAACACACACACAAGAAGAACAACCTGGAATGAGTTATAATTTAATGAGAATGTATTTTCAGCTCGTATTGTCGGTTATGTTATGCCTCATCTGTGTAATAAAGAGAGTTTTAATTTAATTTGTTTTGTGGCTAAAAAAGCGATCAACAACATTTATTTGGAGGATTCTTTTGACCGAACTGAATATTTCACATCAGGCGGAAAAAACTGAGACTGTGAAAAAAATCCTGAATTCGTAAAAGCTCCTTCAGCCTTTTGAAAACTGGAAAAATGAAGGTCATTAAAAAAAGAATAGAATATATGACTATATTATAACATTTCCTGGGGGGGACTCAAACTGAGTCTTGCTGTGAGGCAACAGCATTAACCACTGATGCACTGTCTCGCCCCACTCGTAACTAAAGAGTCCTGAGAGAACCGTAGCTGAATAAAAGAAGACAAACTAATTAGAAGACAAACATCTGCAGATGTGAAGTTTTACACAGTGAAAACACTTCAAAATATTAGTTCTAGGGAAGCAAATTATTTCTTTAACAGTTTAGAGATTCTTGAGAATAAATGTTACAAGTTCAAATCTGAAAAAAAAAATAGTTGTGAAAATGAACAGAAAAAAATCTTTAAGAAAAGTTTTAATAAAGTAGCGTCAGCTAAACCACCAGAACATTTTAATTTACAGCAAGTAGTTTTCTAAAAATCTCCACAAAATGACCTTTCTGTTTATTTTTTATGATACAAATACAAACTTTCAGCTTTTAACCATAAGGTGTTGAACTTTAAGTAGTTTTAAACGTAAAATACAAAATATTAATTGTTTTTTCAACCAATTAAAGCAAAAGCTTCCAATCATTCCTACACTGTGAGCATTTATTCATCCTCATGGCTTCATATACATATGAAACAGTGTTGTTAGCATTTGCTAACTGCATGATAAAAGAAATGAAACTAAAGTTGACAGAGTTCTCATGTCACAGTTCATGCAGCGATCCTGACAGCTGAAGATATCACTATTCTACAAGCCTCAATGAACTGTCAGGGGTTTAATTGTGACTTTATTGCATTCCTGTAATGTGCCAATTAGCAACTCAAGAAAAACTGGATTTCATACACAGCGTTAGTTTTCCTCAGAACTGTTACTGAAAACAACCAGCAGGAATGGTACCAGAACTAAGATCGTACAGGAAGTACGATCTTCATGTCAAATATGACTACATTGTTTCAACTTATCTGCTAATGTTTTTGAACTCCATGTAGCATTTGTAATAATTTTACCTTTGTGAGTCATTCCACCGTATATTTTCCCAAAATGAGAAATGTTTCATGGTCTAGAATTATATTTTAGTTGTACTGATCAGAACTAGGAGGGAGCATGATGTGTTTCATCCCAACAAAAGAGAGGGCAGCAGCAGGGCCCAGAGTCTGGAGGCTAATTGGTGTTGTCAGCATTTTAAACACAATTAATCACAATTCTTTCTACCCCTTTTTACTGACCTAATTGTAGGTGATAATTATTGTTTGGAGCCTAATTTAAACTAATAATTAACAGATGTATGTTGACAAATAGGCTGACTTGAGTCTTTGCAAAGCTGGCCTCATTGTGTTGCTGATTGAGCTGAACGGAGGCAGCTCAGACGTGATTTTCTCTCTCCACGCAGCTCCAGACTGAATACAGGCTTAAGCTCCACAACAAACAGCTGCAGCTCCAGGAGCAGCTCCTCGTGTTGCTCTCACAAAGATTAGCATCGTTAGTAAAGTTAAGTGAGGTTCCAATAGATGAGCAATTTGTTTATTTGAGGATTTACAACTAGACTAAGCATTTAATAGCAGGTCTGAAGAAACAAAGACATTTACCTGAACTAAAGGGGTTGTAATTTGGGTGATATAACATGTGCGCAGTATTTCTTTAGGTTAAACAGCAGAAGACATTTTCTGGATTATCTTTAACCTAAATTTTAGATGACTTTGCAGTTAAATAAATTCTCCTCATAATAAATATTTCAAACATAACCTTTTAACATCATTACGTATAAAAATTATGGTTTTAATTTAAGTGTTTTGTTGTTTTTGGTGCTTTTACAAATCACATAAATCTACTAATCTGCTAAGTTATTTGCTATTTTATTTCTAAATTAAAGGAAAATTTTGAATTTAATGTCAGATTAAACCAGATTCTTCTGAGTTACAATCATTCTTATATCAGAGTGTTTGACAGAACTCAGACCATGTTGATTCCCAAATCATGCTAATGACATGAATATATTCTGCTGGTGGCTATTTGTAGACGTTTCCCCCCGTGCCAAACGAAGGGGGCTTAGCTGAGAGTCAGCATGTTCTCAGGCATTGTCTCTAGTCCAGGACCACCCGTTCCCCCTCTCTGTCCCACTGTCACTCAAACAATACAATGCTACAACTCCTGCTTTGCTCCCAACCCCCCACCCTATTTACTCAGACAGCCCCTCCCTGCTCCCACCACCCACATTCTGGACACAAGAGTGGTGACATGATGTTTTTTTAGTGGTGAATGCGGACTATTAGTCAACAGCTGGGCCACGATTCATTCAGAGGGTGAGTCGAGTCGTGACACGGTGGCTTTGCACAACCGAGTTAGAGCAGAGGGCGAAGGACATGAATATTTAACAACTAAACAACCAACAAGTTCTCAGAGTGCAAAACCTGGACCACTTGGGCCACATCCTTCCCAGTCCATAGGCTGCATGAAATTGCTGTGAAGTGAGACGGTCTAGCCTTCGCTTGACGTAAGTTAACGCTACCCCGTTAACATTTTGCTGCCCGCGCATTGAATCTTGGGATGTCCTCGGCCGGTGAGGATACTCTCATGCATCCTCGGACTTTGAGAGTTTGTCGGCCGTATGATGAGGAGCCAGCAGGGACAGCAGGTGTGTGATCAAGATGTTTTCTACAGTTTGAACAGTTCAACTAAGAGTTTGCAAGGGAGATAATAAACCTCTTCAGCAGAAACAGGAAACATTATTTTAAAATAATTCCAAGCTTAACAGATTATGGTTTTGTCTTATGTGTTTTAGTGTAAACTCTGATTCTATTACATTGTTTTTTTTAAATCAAAATAACAGCAAACCATCACAATCATGCAGGACTGTGGATTTGAATCAATCAATATGAAATCAGTATTCAGAAGCAGCAGCAGCAGATAGGGTTACCAGGAGCATGAGCAAGGTACCACAACATGGCCTTGCGGGTCTCTGGGGGCCTCATCCAAGTTTTTAGCCTCAGTCTGAGCCAATCAGGAGTGAGTCTGCTTTTTCAGTCCGATGCCTCTGTGCAGGCTCAGGCACGAGCTGGAGCAAATAGTGCCTCCGGCCATGCTGACCTGTAGTCAGGCAGGAGTCAATATGGCTTCAGGCAAAAGCATCTGGGCTGCTCACTGGGTATCCAAACCTGCATTTTGCATTACATGTGAGAAATTAGACTTGTGCTCTTTTCCAGCAATTTAACAACAAGTGGCACAAAACCTAAACCCCCTGATCCTTCATTTGATTTACAAAAAGCACAAATTTACACTGTGCAAGCAGCAAGTCCTTTAATTATTGATGACAGATGTGCAAAAACAGGAAGTAAGAGCCAAGATGGAGACACTTCCTTGTTTGATTGAATTTTCTTATTTTACAAACCTGACCATATTTTTTGGACAAATTGCTCTGACAGGCATAACTGTGGCAGAAAGACACATTTAAAGGATTTTATTTTTATTTTTTGTTTAGCAATGCAGCAAACAGGTGGTCATGATGACTCTTTGTGTTGAGCATCAGAAGATTTTCTGGACACCAAGAAGAAACTAAATCTACATTTTAATAATCCAATGAATCAGCATAAAAACTTATTAAAGCTGCTGAATAATCTACTGCAAACATCTTGAACTATATTTCTTTAAGACCCAAAGTAATCTTTGAAAGTGGTCTTGACTTACATGTATGAAGTCTTTTTGAACTTTAGAGGCTTTGTTTGGGTTCAGTTCTTGTACATTTGATGAGAATACTGTCAATTTAAAAAAATTAAATTAACAAAAACCTTAAAATGTTGCTCAAAATCAATTCAAAGATGCAAAATAAAATGCTTTGAAGAATAGATTATTGAAAATAAAAGATGAAGCTTGGATCAAACCTTTTGCACATGATGTGATCACCAAACCACAAGTAATGATGTCATAAACTAAATATAGTTGACAACAAATAAATGATTTATTGTTTACTTTTGTCTTGATTCTATCTTTATCATAAATCTGTTGCAGGAACAAACAGTTTAAAAAGAAGTGAATAAAAAGTCCAACAGGAAGCAGGAATGAGTGTTCCAAACCAAAAAGTGAATTTTAGAGACAGACAGGGAGACTTTGTGGCCACTCCTCACATCCTGATGGTTTGGTGAGCTGGAATGCTAATGACAGTGAATCACACGTCTCCGGTTGATACGCTGGAGTGAGTGAGGAAGTTGTGAGACCACCCAGATTTCCTCCCTCTCTCTCTCTCTCTCTCTCTCTCTCTCTCTCTCTCTCTCTCTCTCTCTCTTTCTCCCTCAGAAACACTTAGTTGAGTAATTATAAGGTAGTGAGGTAACAAACTGGATTAAATCTAAGACAGCAGCAGTTATCTTCTATTAAACACATCTTCAATCAGCATCATATCATAAAGGTTTATGTTGTGACCCTTGGAGATAAAAAATCTTCAGTTAACCCAGGAGGAACTGTCAGACAGCTGACTTCTGTGCTGGTGACATGTCTTCCTCCTTTCCATGAAACCTTATATGTGTGTTTAGCTGATCATGTAAACATGTGTATCTGCAGCAGTGGACGTCCCACAGCCTGCTGGGACCGTTGCTCTTCTTCCCTGAGAAAGACCGATGTTTCTGGTTTACAGAAAACAATCCAAAACAAACACAAGCATTCAGACGTTTAGACAATAGCATGGTGGCCGGGCTGGGACCGCTGCACATTCCTCTTCATTTCAGCTAATATTCTGCTAGATTCTGGGCTTAATGTAATTACAGGGGGACACAGCGGTCTCCCATGTTCAGAAGGTCACTGGCTTCAACTGGCTTCAGCTCCTAAACTCACTCTGACACTCTGGTGCTGCTGTGCAGAACTGGGTTTAACTTTAAACTGTTTGAACTTAAAGGGTTCACTCAGGTGTTCATAGGGATTTAGTTTTTAAATGAGTTCAGGGCTGAAGATGCTCAAAGCAAACTGGATGATGAAGTTTTTTATAATCACTTGGTTTGTTGTTGTAAATTTTCTTTCTGATGATGAATTTTAAGAATAATAAAATCAACAACAACTGGACTTCTATTAACATTTCACTTCTAATCCAGTCTGGAAAGCTACACTCTCCTGATGAGAAGCAAATCAGTTTGATTGATTTTGAGCTTTAGCATCATCTGGGTTCCATGTTTTACACATTAATACTTCCTGTCTGTGTGTGCACGTTTTGTTTCTGTTACACCTTTAATGTGAGACAGTTCTGAACCAAACAACCCATCAGCAGTGTTATCAGTGAAATTTAAGCAAGGCACTAACATCTCTAATGAGATCGGGTCACATTTTTAGAACAAAATCCCAACAATGATGAATTGAAATTAAGAAAATAACATAAATAACATAAAATAAAAAATGAATTTAAATACTGGAAAGTTTGCCTTAAAAACTAAAACCTAAAACCTAAAATAAAAACAGACACCCAGTTCTTGTAAGAGGAACCAGTTTTTTGTAACATTCTTGGTATTTTTATGAAATGCAACATTTGAGACTGGCTGGAACCAAAAGTTATAAAATGATTTTTATCAGCTGTCTGACCTCACAAAGTGTCCCTGCTTCACAAAAACAAAACCTCCTTCACATCTGATGAGAACGTTTGGAAAAAACCTTCATTTTATGAACTGAAACAAAGCTTTTCTGTTTGAAAATTCATTTAGTGGGTTTAGACATTATCTATGTACTCCTGTGTATTCTGTGTACTCATGTGTACTCCTGTACATGTGCTGGTTCAAATCCTCCTCACAGGGAGAGGCTTTCAGATGTGCAGAAATATCACATATTTTGTTCATATTTTTAAAACTCACATAAAAATTACGACAGTTATTACATTATTTTTTACATTTTTGCTTATCTAAAGCTAAATCTCAGGAGGTGTTTAGCAGCAGAGGTGCTGACCTGTGTTCCTGCTTGTACCTGGAAGCCTGCCTGCATATCTGTTATCTGTCTGTCAGTCTGCAGCACGTCATCTCTAATTAATAAGAAATACCTGTTTGCAAGTCAGGAGATGAAACCTTACAAGCTTTCTCAACAGAGATCTGTCAGCGGTGGAATTGTTTTACACTGTGTTTGAGGTGGTTCTCTCTGACACTGATCCTGAGCCATGTGGATTGGACCAAAATCAAAAATAAAAGCAGCTTAAGCTCAAAGATCAGCTGCAGAAAAAGCAAACAAAGAATCAGCAGATTTCTATAAGATTCTGCCGTGTCAGTAAAAAAATAAAAAAAGAATAACATACAAGCAGGTAGTGGCTTGTGGAAGTCAGCATCTGTCAGATAAGCATGAAACTGTGAGTCATTAATACAAAAATGTTGACTGTAACAATGTTAATGTTATTTTCATCCTGAAACAATAAACATGAGAAATAAAAGACAACAGGAATTAGTATTTATTATGTTGATGTTTTAATTAAAGTGTGAATTTCATCAAGCTGTTTAAGGACAAAAGTTGCTGCTCAGCAGTCAAGAAATCAATTAAGAAATCTTGGATTTGGGGAAAGTTTGATGTTTTTGGTGAAATTGTGAAGTCTTATCTTACTGTATCAAACTATGGAGAATAGTTACAGTAGCGTCTCACTTGGTGGCAAACGTAGCTGGAGAACCAAAAAAATTCAAAATAAAAAATAAATAATAAAATTCCTTCATTTACTCTACATAATTTTTGTTTTGAAATAAATACAGTCACATGTGAACAAGTATTTTAAAAGCTTTTTTGTCAGTGTGTTTTTTTTTACAGGGTCAAACAGCTTCAGCGCTCTTGAGATGAGTTGGAAATTCAAATGATTTTGATCTGATGAGTTTAAAAGAAAACTTGTTGAATGGGTATTTTTGACCATGTTAAAAATTCAAGTGACTGGATGGCTCACCTCTCTGACTCATGCAGGAAATGAACCGTTCTGTAATTACCAAATACTTGCAGTCCTGTCAGATACTAAAGTATTTGTAAACCTTTAAAAATAAAAGCTAATGTGATGCATGTTCGTACACTTTTTAATGCAAAATGTCTGCAGTAAAAATAAAAGCAAAGCGCGCTGATACAGTATGTAAAATCCATCTGCACGTCTGCCTGCGGTGGAGCAGTGGCTTTGTTAAAGCCCCAGGTGAGGAGAACTGTCTGGGCAGGTTAAAGTCTCAGAGTGCCGCTGTCAGCCAGCTGTCTGCTGCTGAGCTGCTGCCAAAAATATGACTCTCCAGCCCTGGCATCTGGATATCTGGCACAACCGCCTGAACCAAAACACTCTGACCGCAGCGCTCTCACTCCACTGAATATACAACGACTGCCTGCCTGAGAGGACGCTTTTAAAAATACTGAATGACAAAATAAATAAATCAGTTTCTATTACAAATTATGTGACATTATTTGTGGTCTGTTTCAGAAATCTTATGTTTCAATTCAAACCTTTAAAATGGTAAAATTACTTTTAATTCCTACCATGAGGAGTTGTGATCATCATAAACATAAAAATGGATTATTGGTAAATAATTAAGTTTCAAATATTTGAAACCTTTTAATAAAATATTCTCAGTCTCAGGGATGAAACTTTAGTCTAAAGGCTGCAGACAATTTGGATGAAGCACACTTTATATTTAGATGATTAATTCTACCAAACATTTAATGCCGTTACACAACGTCTCAACATTTTCAGAGCCGGGCTTGGATTTGTCTGAAGTTGGATCCCAACTTCTGCTGGTTATTTCATCAGTTTCCTCAGCAGCGGTAACAGTTTCAGAGAGTTTCAGTTTACTCTGGACACAAACTGAGTTTACAGAGGAAAGAAGAAGAAACGAGACAGATCTGCTCTGATGCTGCCTGTTTTTTCTCCGCAGGTCACCTGGTCAGTTAAAGCACCTGAGGCACAGCTGAATTGATTTGTGCGTCTAAAAACAGAGCAACAAACCTTTTAAATCCAGTCAAACAAATATTATTTTCTTCATTCAGTGGGGAAATGTGCTCTGTCAGACAACTATTTGTTCAATTTATCTCTGAATAATAGACTCATCCCGAAAGTTTTTCATTTTCCTTTCATTGCTTTTTTTTACTTCTGAATATTTTAAATGTTTTGGAGCACAAAAACAGACAGTTATATTTAAATCAGACAGGGTGACACAAAATGTATTTATTTATTTTTTTAAATCACTTTTTATTAATGCTTAGACTCAAAATCGTATCTCAACCATAGAATCCCAACACATTACAAATTATTCTTTCATTCTCAGACTAAATTAAAAGAATAAAATATATTCATTAAGGTAGAATTAACATGAAGATTAAGCCATTTTGAATTAAAAGAAGGCAGAACAAAAAACAAATATAAATTATAAAGTTCACTGTATAACTTATGTTGTGCTTTTAATCATTTGATTAAATTTGGTGGATAAATAATACAAGAAAGAAAAAAGTTAATTAATGTGAAAAGTATTTTTTGAGGGGAAAAGAACAGGAAACAGATCATCATATGTGAAAAACGTGAAATAATCATGGCAAAGTGCAGGTGAAAACAAAGGACAGCAACTGGAGAGGAAAAACTAAAAGGAGCTGGAACAATAAAACATGGAAATGATGAGGTAAAAAAAAAACCACAAGGAGGAAGATGTAGCAGGAGGGAGTGTGGACAGCTGAGGGGGTTCCTCCAAAAGGTCAGCGAGAGCCAATCAGGACAGCCGGAGTCACACTTCCAGCCTCGCTCCACGGCTCTGATGGAAAATCCCTGAGAAGCTGCTGACCTCAAACAAAGAAAAAAAAAGAAAAGGTGTGGAAATAAAGCAGGACAAACAAAAAACTGAGCATCTTTTTAGCTGTATTTTACAAAAGAACCTAAATAAAATAGATAAGATAAAACAGTTAAATCACAGAGAAATGAAGCAAAAGGTGATGTGATAGAAAGAAAAAGCAGGCACATTAGACAGAAATAAAAGAAAATATGAGAGAAGATGAAAAAAATAGAGTTTTGTTTCTACGTATTCAGCTTTGCTCCTGCTTCTTTTTTATATTTATACAAATGTTCTAAGAAACTTCGGTGTCTTAAATATTGATTATTTGCTCATTAGCTTGAAGGCATCTGCAGCAGTATCTACAGTAAAAGTAAAATAAAACTTCATTTGTCATCCTTAGATTTTGCTTTCTTCACCTGAACTTTGTTTTGTCCAGCTCATCACAGACGTCAGTCCACAGCTCTCTGCTTCTTCATTCATGATTTTTTTTAATAAATCAATTTAAACATAATTTATGAGATAATAAAATGTCTCAATGAAAAATAAAATTTCACATTTGTATGACACCTGTAAAGTGAGCTGCTTTAAAAACATGTTCACATTCTTTAATTCTAATCAGAATAGTTTAGTTTCTGCCCTCATATATAAATGAACTGGAACAACTGGTGAAATCAAATCACTGAGCTTTTCTTAGATTTCTGTTAATAGTCTTTAGTCCATGTTTGTTGTCTTTGTTTGCTATTTTGCAGTCTTTTTCCTGGCCAAGCATTTTTTATTTCTTTGCAAATTTGTGCATTAAAATAATAAAACACGTTTTCACTGTGAAACCGTTTTCTACTGTGTAAATATAACCGACCAAGTTGAAGCGGTTTACATTTTAGAATTCTTCAAAGAAGTAAATATTTAAATAAAACTGATACATTTGGCTCAAAAATCAATAAAATTTATTGATCCAAGAACATGTGGACGATAGGCTGGTTTGCAGGCACTGTAGGCTTTTTACAGTCAAACGTACACAAACAAAAACACAGAGCAGGTCTCAGATGATCATACGTTCAGGCTTCCAGGTGCTTGTGAGTTCAACATCTGCTTAAAGAACTCCATCCAGCAGGAGACACTGGGATTTCACGCTCAGCTGCACTAAGTCCTTTCAAAGATGCTGCAGCCTGGCCGGCCTCCACGTGGAGCTGAGTTGGCTTCAGCTGCAGCAGCGAGGTATAGTTTCTCTGTTCTGACGGGGACAAATGCAAAGAAACCAGTGTCTCATTGGAAGACTTTATGCCCCGAGGGCTCAGCTCCTCCTCTGCTCTGAAAGGAGGAGGCAGTGGAAACACACTCAGCCACATGTGGACCGGATCCCTGAGGTGGGTCTGGATGGAAGGAGGGGCAGGGAAAAAACAGGGGACAGAATAAAGATGTGTTTTAAAAGAGGCAGAAAATATAGAAAGAACATGCACACACACACAGAAACACACTCTCTGCTGTACAGAAGTGGACGTCCTCCCACAATTCCACAAAGTAAGACAAGACACGACTGTGGACCTCCAGCGTGTGTATGTGGAATAATTAGTGGGAACATTTCCATATGAATGCATGTCAGAGACGTGTTTATGATTACGTGCTTTAACTTTTATTGTAAAAGACAGAAATTTAAATTGGTTAGATAAAAGATTTATTAGATTCCATCTTCTTATTAAATTTCATAATAATTGATGTTTTTCTGTAGATATCATTTTCTTTGTCAGTTTTTCCAGACAGAACAAATTGTTATGTAATCGTCACAGAAAGGCAAGGAGTTCACTGATTGTCAGAGCTGTGATCTTTTATTAAAGATTTATTAATTATCTAATCCTCAGAAACTGATAGAGGCTTCCAGGAGGTGGCAGAGGGAGGGGCCAGTGGTGCAGACATCAGAATGTAGCTGTCAACACTTTAAGGCATGTGTCAGAGGGGAACCCCCCCACTGTGACAAAAGTCCACTGAGTAACTCATCACACTGAAGTATGACTGTGTGTGTGTGTGTGTGTGAGGGGGGGGGGGGTTCCACTCCTGCACATGTTGTCTCATATCTTCACTGGTATGGCATCATTTTACGCTGAAGTTCAGCTTGTTTAAAACTGGCATCGCTTTAAAGAATGTCTTGAAATCTGGAGAAGTGCAGAGAGTGAAAACAATCCCCTTTTTCAGTTTTAAGCCTCTTAGTTTTTCTTTTTTTTTGTCTTGAAACCAGAGCAATGATTCCAATGAGTTTAGTTAATCCTTATTCCTTCAGGCTCTTGGCATCCGTGTCCAAACTATTATCTGTACATGGCAGCATTGTAAAACTGTAAAGAAATAAAATTAACAAGTTATGAAAAAAACAAATAAAAACAAGGTGATTATTTAGCAATCCTAGCAGGGACACAAACAGGTTACTATTTCATTTCATTTCTTTCTTCTTGTTTTTTTCCAGGCTCTGCTTTCTGCTCTGTACTGTTCAAGGTCAGTAACTTCTCAGCAGGACTTCCCATCAGAGGGAGGAACAGCAGCTGGAAGCAGGAGGGTCCTCGCACCTTGCAAGACATCCCTGCAGGCAGCCAAGAGAGTCCCCTTCTTATCCCCCCCCCCTTCTCCTTTTATACATAAACAAGGACTGCGCTGCACTTAAAAAGCAAACCGTGGAGTTTTATTCTGCTAAATGGTAATGCCTGAAGAAATCCAGGCAATAGAGAATAAACTTTCATGCTTTGCAGAACTTTTATTTATTTGCATGATGGGAATGAATTAAATAAATTAAAGCACCCAAATGACAAAGGTCTATATTTATTTCTGTTATTTGAACCTGTGAACTGATTCTGGTCATTAAATTAGACATGATGCTTTTAAATCCTTCCTTTTCACATTTAAATCCTACAGTTGGGTTTTTATAAAGTGGGTTTTACAAAGCTTTGGTCTGAATTCCTTCATATTCTAACTTTACCAGCTCCTCTTTTACCCCTATTTTGGTGTCTTTCTCAGACCAGCTGTTTTGATGCTGTTCCTTTTAGACACTTCAAGCCCCGCCCCCCGCTTCCAGATTGGTCCACTCCAGTTTGAGAGGGGGGCTACGTTTTCTAGCTTGCAGATTTTTTTATTTACAATTAAATTGAAAGATGTGAACAACAGAAAACTTGTTCTTCCAGTCTTACATGTTGGAGCCAGAGTCTGAGCCAGAACCAGAGTCTGACTCAGAACCAGAGGAGAATTCAGAAGAGAAAATTGTAGTTGGTAAGTCTAGACCTTATTTGATAATTCTGTCGCAGATAATTTGATGTAATGATTCAGAAAATGTAAAAAAAAACTGAACGGGCTGAAAAATGTGACCCAAACAAATAAATAAAAATATCTTTGCAGTACCAGGAGAGACTAAATTAAACTTTTCTGCCTCCTACAGACTTACAAGTCCATAACAAAATGTATTTGACGGTTAAAAAAGTGGATTTTACATGATATGTCCCCTTTAAAGTTGCATTTGGATCTGGAAGTGATTCAATAAAAATGTAGTGATTGTAGTTAAAAACCTCTGCTTTATAAAGTGACGTGGATAAATTTGTCAGTTTATTTCCACAATAACACACAAAAACCCCACTCATGTCACAAGAAGAAAAAAGCTCCAGTTTTGTCTCATTAGTACCAGAAACAGCTTCCAGAAACTTTGTTTTTTCTGTGTTTTTTCTGTCAATTGAGCCATTCTGGATCTTCATCAGTGGAGTTTATCATGATTAAAAATGTGACAGAAAGTGACGTGTCTTGACTTGGAGTTCAGCTTTAGTGGTTTGGATGGTTTCTTTGGCCTTTTTTCTAGAAACTAGGTTCCTTTTCTCTCCCTTGACTTACAAATACTTCCACTCGAAAGTAAATGAAGGTTAAACGCGTCAACTTATCTGTGCATTATATACTGCAATCTACTTTCCCACAATAATCTTTCCCATTTGTCTTATCTTCCTGGTCAATCACAGTTCCAACTGTGATGGTGCTTCAGCCTCACTGATGCAATTTAGATTGCTCCCTCCCAGTTTGAGGAATGGTGTCTCAGCAGGTTAAAACCATACAACTCCAAACCTGCACGACTGTAGATCTGAATCATATTCTCCTCCTTGTTGGACAGTTCTCCTGCAGCAACTCTCTAAAACCTTGTGACGTTTTCACCCTTTGGATCAAATCTTTTTTGAATAAATAAAATGATATATACTGATTAATATTTAACTGGCATTTAAAAAATTTGCTGAAAAAGGAAAGTAACTTTTAATCTCTCATCAGTTTGAGTTGTTTCACTTTAAAAACTAAAATATTCACATATCGGCCCAAAGAGGAGGACGTAGAAGCAAAGAAGACTTAAGTAAGCCACGTTTATCTCCTTGTCTTGAATTGTTTTCCACAAACGAAAAAAGAAAATGACTAAGCCTTTTGGGTTAATTAGGGACTTGACCCCTGTGGAGAACCCACTACCCAGTTTTATCTCCTGCTCTAACAAGTGTGCAGCTAACAGCATTTTAAACACCACTTATTTACATTTAGAGTGAATCTTCTGGCCTCGACAACCCTCAACAAGAACATTACGACTCACACTTAAAAAGAAATAAATGTGTTTAAGTGCCAGCTTTTACAAAAAGTAATTAACCCATTTGTTCAAATGTCATGGTTCATGTTAGTGTTTTTTTTAAACTAAGTGAAGGTTTGATTAGACATGGCACCGCTTTGTTATCCACTTTGGAATATCTGTGTATTTCATCTTGCTGCTGTGTCTGGAGGCGAATTCCCATTTCTTCTGCTAGATTGGTTGGCGTGAAATTGGAAAGTTAACGTCAGATTTCCATGAGAGAGAAAAAGATGTGTATTTAGCTGCTCCTATTTAGAAAGTCCTTAATCCAGCCTCTGGTATCTCTCTGGTTTGCTAATGAAATTGTCCCTGCTTGACACACATGCTTTAAGCAACATGCAGGATCTCTTTCTGTAAATATGATAATATGAAAAAAATATGTAAAATAAAAAAAGACAAATATTAGAACAATACTTAAGGCCTCTTATGACTAAGTTATGAATATTCTGTACAGTGCCTTTATCATGGATAAATGAAATTGTATGATAGCCTTGGATTGGTAAAAGCATCTCCGGTGCCGTGAACCAGCCTGATGTCAGTAGAAACTACACTCAGAGGCAGATGATCTATGGTGACCCTTGACAAGAACAGCTGAAAGACAAAGAAGAAGACAGTACACAGAGTACATACTAACAGATATACACACAGTACATACATGCAGTTATACATACAGTCCTTACATACAGTTATACATATAGTACATACATGCAGTTATACATACAGTACAAACATACAGTCATACATACAGTACATACATGCAGTTAAACATACAGTACATACATGCAGTTATACATACAGTACATACATGCAGTTAAACATACAGTACATACGTGCAGTTATAATACAGTACATACGTGCAGTTATACATACAGTACATACGTGCAGTTATAATACAGTACATACATGCAGTTAAACATACAGTACATACGTGCAGTTATAATACAGTACATACGTGCAGTTAAACATACAGTACATACGTGCAGTTATAATACAGTACATACGTGCAGTTATAATACAGTACATACGTGCAGTTATACATACAGTACATACATGCAGTTATACATACAGTACATACGTGCAGTTAAACATACAGTACATACGTGCAGTTATAATACAGTACATACGTGCAGTTATAATACAGTACATACGTGCAGTTATACATACAGTACATACATGCAGTTATACATACAGTACATACATGCAGTTATACATACAGTACAAACATACAGTCATACATACAGTACATACATGCAGTTAAACATACAGTACATACATGCAGTTATACATACAATACAAACATGCAGTTATACATACAGTACATACATGCAGTTATACATACAGTACATACATGCAGTTATACATACAGTACATACATGCAGTTATACATATAGTACATACATACAGTACATACATGCAGTACAAACATACAGTTATACATACAGTACATACATGCAGTTAAACATACAGTACATACATGCAGTTATAATACAGTACATACGTGCAGTTATACATACAGTACATACCTGCAGTTATACATACAGTACAAACATGCAGTCATACATACAGTACATACATGCAGTTAAACATACAGTACATACATGCAGTTATAATACAGTACATACGTGCAGTTATA
>JARVJO010000431.1:23081653-23116430 GCA_031762555.1 Cynodonichthys magdalenae | reverse complement strand
ATTATTGTCATAAGCATATGTGGTTTGCTTCTGCTGTGTTTTGCTTTGTGTACTTTTGCAGGTGTGGAGGCAGATATCTGTTGTGTTGTCTTGGGAAAAAAAAAAAAAAAAAAAAAAGATAAATGTTTGATCGTTTGTTTTAAATAGAATTTTTCTGTTGCTGTTTGTCATGAGAAGTGAACACTCGTGTGTCTGTTAGCAAAAAATCTCATCAGCCACTGGACTGCTGGAGAAAAGCTCTAGGTCCTCAGAATCCTACAGAGTAGGATGGATGGATGAAACATCTAACAACATCTAACAATAAACAAACAAAAAAACTTTACAGCAAATGAATTTTTCACAGCAGAACATCGAGGTTTAAAATATTTAATTTAATGAATGTTTAAAAATTAAATCATGTTCATGTACTTCAGCTCATTTTGTTCCTTTTTGTTGTTGCTTAACTATGATCTGAAAAATTTATTATAAAGCTTTTATTGAACAGTGTTTATGTATAATGTTTTATATCACATATTAAAAACAACCTGTTGAAATTTTAGACAATTAAGTTTGACACATTTGAACAAATATTTTAGGGGTTGGCTGTCTGATCAGACTTTAATATAAAGAACTTCAAACATTTATCAAGATAATAGATGAAAATAAAACACTTTCCATCAGGACTGTAAAGATTTAAATCCATGTTACTGTTTGGTTTTCCTGCAGGAAGACAGAAGTCCTGACTAACTGCAGTCTGAGCAGATCTTTAATCAGTCGGACTGAAAACACCTCTGTTGGCAGGTTGGTCATTAAATAAAGGTCTTCACAGGTTTGTTGTCCTGCAGCAGAGCAGTGTGCAGCAGGTTTAGAGTTCAGGTTTCAGAGAATAACAGACAGAAAATCTGTTTTACTATCAGTGTGTTTGTCTGATCATGTCGCTTTGCTTTAGGAGACAACTTCAACTTTTGGGACCTTAGAAAAGTTTGTTACATGTTTTTTGTTTGGTTTTTAAATGTTTTTTTTTCTGCTAAAAACACTGAAGATGAAATAAACTAAATCCCGGCCTCACCAGGAAGCTCATTCTGTTGCACAGAATCATTTCCACATTTCAACTATTACATAGCTAAATTTAATCATCTGTTAGTTAAATGAACCAAAACAAACAAACAGGAAAAACAATACAGGTTTAGGTTTTTGACTCTGGACAATCAAACATTTCATTTTGAGCAGAGAAAAGAAAAACAAAACACTTTAAACCTATGCACACACGGCCATTCTCTTAAATTTAGAAACTAATTTGTCAAAAACTACAGACCAGAGGCATAAGAAAGCACTAATTAAACATGTTTCTGGTTTCTAGAGATGTAGAATGCTAATGTTTTTATCTGGAGCCTCAACTTAAGAAAATTGTTGTTTCTACTTTTACAGCTAAAAAAAAAGTTAAACTGATGTTAAAATATCTTGACAGAAGCAACAAAAGTATTTTTATTTGCATGATAACCTTCATATTGAACATTTGGTGATTAGCACACAATGTAAATTTAGTGTTGACATGTAACAGAGAACAACTTTAACTTGTGGGGACAAAAACCCAGCTGTCTCCCTGAAACGATCATGTAAGAAAAACGAGGAAAGGAGAAAGAAAAGACATGTTTTTCTGTCTGAATTTGGGTCCTGCTGGTTTTATTTTCGCCTGTGTGAAAGAGGGGGGCTGCCCGAAGACCCTTTATTGCTGCTCTGTCTCTGCCTTTTTCTTTTTTTGTTTTTAGACGGGACGTGAAGGTATGCAACTGAAAGAGGGCGAGCTTGTGCACGGTCGGACAGCTTCACATTTTGAGTTGTCTGTTAAAAGAAGGGTTATTTTCACCCAACCCTGTCGTTATCTGGACGATACCCCAAAGTAAAATCACTTGTTTTCAAAAATACTGATGAAAAGGTGAAAAATATTGTTTCAGCTGTCTCTGAGATCCTCAGGTTAGGATATTAAAACAAACTAACTCTTTACTGAATTAGGTTACGATAGTCAAATAAAACCTGAGACATAACTAAATTACACATAATTTGAAGAATGATAAATCTGCACCAGGAGTCAAACACTGAACAGTTCACTTTCAGTGGAAACTACTGTGTTTCTCATGAGAAACTGGGAGAATCGCTGCCTGACTCTACTTGAATTTCAACAAAAACATAAAAGGAATAAAAAAAAATTGGCATGGAGCTGCAGAAAGTAAAATGTTTGTGCCACAGATAAGGAGGTGAGAATGAGAATTTTCAGAATTTGACAAAACTGAGCTTTGGTGTCTCTATTCAGACTCTGTCAAGCGTTTCTCTCCCCCAGCTTCCACGAGACAGCTATTAACGAGCGAGCTGATTTCAAAGGCCCTTTGGGTTTGAGAGACTGCATGTTCGGGCATCTGTGGAAAGAAAAAAAACCCCACAATGCTCTCTCATGCTTTCTTTTCTGTCTGTGTCTCCTCTCTTTTCCCTTTGAGAACTGACAGAAGTTTTGACAGTGGCAGTAAATTCGCTTCGCAGACCTGCTGGGAGGCAGGGGAGCGCAGCTCTGGGAAGACCTTTCTGCACTTCAAGGACCGCGAGCGTCTGCCGGATAGCCTGTCAGAAATACTAAAGTTGATAATAAATTTGCCTCTGCACAGCCGTGGCTGTGAAATGAATGTGGAGGCACCGGGGTGAAGGTGGGAGCTTAAAGGAGACACATCTTTGTGAAGCAATTGGTTGGCCTTACTTTTATAGAAGGAGCAATTGTTCAAAAGGTGAAGGCGAGGCAAAGACTGCAATTTATAGCTGCTGCTTTTCTATACAAAAGACTGAATCCTATTCATATTGAAAGAGTGGCAGAAATGGTTATTTAATACCATCAGCTGATTGTGTCAGCAGAAGTCAAAGGACAAAGAGTTGAGATGTTACATGTTTACTCTGGAGTTTAAAAAATGATAATTTCTTTGTCCTGGAGGCTGAAATGTTTTTATGAAGAATGATAAAATGCAACAATTGTAGGACCTGTAGTCACTCTAGACAAGCATTAGGGACTTGGATTTGATTCTGACAGACATTAGTGGCCAGTAGAGGTCAGAGTGGTAGAATAACCTTCATGACTGATCCAATACCAAACATGCTGCAGCATTATCTGCCATGATTGTTACTGTGCATGATTGGAAACCTGCTTTAAATGTGTTGCAGTGATAGCAGACCAGGAACTGTAGCAAAAGTTGGTCCATGCTGAGTCAGACATTTGAGTTGACTGAAATCAGGATCAGTTTCAGTCTTTGATGGATGGGTTTTTGTTGAGTGACCTGGTTTAGCCCAAACACCATTTTAATCATTTGACATTGTTCAAAACTTAACATTTTACACAGTCCTTCAAGATAAAGTGACAAAAGGTAAAGTTTTAATGTCTCATGTAACCAGTTGATGAAGCTGGTTTAGACTTTATCTGTGGGAATGTTTTAACTTGAATGACCCTAAACACCAGTATGAAGAAAACCAAAAGCATAAATTACGTCCAATGTACTCATGTTGTCTTATCTGATGGATCCATCAGAATGTGCAGCAGCACCCCCTACACCCCTGCTTCCCATGAGCTTACAGACTTAACCAGAAATAAATGTTTTGTTGATAAAACTCCCATCTGTTGACTCTGTTTCTGTTATCCCTTTGCTTAGCATCCTGGTTTGGTAAATTTTCTCTGAAAAACAAGAACTCCCTGAACCAAAGAGTGAAGTGGTCCAGTAAACTGACAGGAGAGATGTAACTAAATCTAGAATCCCTGCAGGTCCAGAGATCATCTGGATCTATTTTGAAAGATGCTTCTCATCCTCTGCACGGCGAGTTCAGACTCCTCCCATCAGGACGCAGATACTTAATGTCAAAATGTAAAACTAAATGTTTTAAAATCAGCTTTGTCCCTGTTATAATCAGCTTTTTAATTTCAAGGTAACATATAACATAATATCAGTTAGTAGTTTTTTAATGTATTGGATTTTGTATAGTTTTACCTGTTTTTCTCTTGTTTTATCCTTTTATTCTGATATTGTATTTAACGTTGTATTTATATGTTTTTTTGAGCACCTGGTCACTTTTCAATCATGAGTCTGTATGTCCATGTCCTATGTCTTGTGTTTTTCTTGGAACAAAGGTGACTCACTTTCACTGTAATCAAAACCTGCGGGGACAAATAAAGCTGATTGACTGAAACTCCGACACGATATTTGTTTTGATTGACAAAATAAACCTAAAGTTGTTTCTAATTTAAGAGTTTAAGTTAGTCAGACCTGATTTGGCAGTACTGTTGAAATATCAAAAAGCAACTAATCTAAAATAAGCATCCTCAGTCCTGGTCCTGATGAGAGGACTGCAGGGAACAACCTTGTGAACTTGCGGCCTTCCTACACACTTCCTCTGCCTCGGGCTGTCTTCGCTCTGCAGCGCCTGAGAAAAATAAAAAATGCTTTTAAACTGTATGAGCTGTCAGCTTGCCTTGCTTCAGTGGCATCATCACAACACACGGTTATTGCTGAAATAGTAATGCAGAATGAAGAAACAAATATTTGAAGGTTTTAATTTTTATTTTATAAAACTGCTGCAGGTTATCATGATGACAAAACTGTTTTTGAAGGAGGGGTCCATTTTTCCTTCAGGTGATCTGCTTCAAATGTAAAGTAGGTGATTTGGGTCCTTGTGCACATTCATTTGAAGAAAAGTTTTTTCTAATGTCACAAATACATGCAGATCTGAAAGAAATCAGCCTTTTTGGTTTCTGTTCTTGTTTCACTCAGTTCTCCCCATCTCAGTCTGTTTTGAGCCACTTGGTGAATTTAGGCAGAAATCTGAGCAATGCAATAAAAACATTTCCTTTGCCATTTTTTTTTTTTTACACCTTGCAGCTAGGCAGGCCTGAAGAGTCCAGGACCTCCTCATGGAGCTCCCGCGGGGGATACCTGGTTGTTTGAAGCCATCTGCCTGGGCATTTAAAAGATAAATAAATGTGGGGGAGTAGGGAGACGAGTGTGATGGAAAATCAAAAAGAGAAAAATTAATCTAGGATTTAATTTTTTTTCTGTATTTTTAGTTGACATTATGTTATAACTACAAGCAAAAATGTTTGAATCATAAAATAAATTGTGACCCATAAATTAAAATTGAAAAATTTAAAACAAACTCATATTCATATTTAGATTATGTTTACATTTTTATCCATTAAATTACTATAAGATAGAACTCTATTAGTATTTTATACATGAACTTATTTTTATATTTAAAGTATTCTACTAGTAACTGTAACTTATTGGTAAAAATAACTGCACCCCACTCACACACTTAGGACATTTAAGGCCACATTAAAATAAAAAAAACACAGCAGGTGTATTTTTTTTCTTACAGTTTGTGAATACACAGTAACTTACAATTAGATACACTGTAAATTTAATTTAAACATTATTATATTATTTGTTTTGTATAGAAATATGTGAGTCTGAGATGCAGTTATTTTTAAAGCCTTTAAATCATGCAAGTTAGGAAGAAAGTTCTCATTTCATTTTTTTATTTTCCTTTTTACATGTTTTGTACCATTTTTATCAGACTTTTATCGTAATATTTTATTGTGAAGCAGTAAGGGATCTGACAATTCATTAAGTGTCAAATTCATTTAAAATCGGAGCATAAAGTGTAGCTGAGGTAATTAGGTCAGTTTAAACAAAGTCTACAGCAGAGCTTTGCTCATTTTTGTGTCAAATATAAAAGTACTGTTGTCTCTCCATGATACACATTAACTATTTAGGAAATTAAACATTTTATTCATTAGTTTTAACTGGATAAGTTTGTATCTAATGTAAAGAATGATGAGCAACAAACATTAAATGCCTTTATTTTGCTATAAAAACAGAAATCTGAGCATTCTTGTGAAAGGTCAGAAACAAATACTGACACAATTTATCTTTTACAAACATAGATTTGCATTTTTAAGTGTTTTTTAAATAATAGTTAAAACAAATGAATGTATTTTTAAGTCTTTCCATACTTAAACTCCTCCATATGCTGCACCATCTGTGCTGCTCTGTTTTCTGTTGGAGCAGCACACAACCTGGCAACCATGCAGCTTGAAACCCAAATAATGGACTGTGTGTTTGGTGAGCAAATCGACTCATTTCAAGTTCACATATGTCTTTTTCCACGCCACCCTTAGACCTAAATGGCGACAGTTTTTCTTGGCTGCGCGTGCCACAGCTAAAACGTGCTAACCAGAGGGCAGCAGGCAGCAAATCAACTTCTCCTGAGGACTAATTTACTTAGGAGGGTCCTGGAGGAGAGGGATTATGCTTACGTTGGCTTCAACTGCAGCAGAATTGACCTTTTCCAAGCTTGTCGACCAACAAACTCTGTGGACACCCAGAGAGGAGGCAGAAAGGGGGAAGCCTGATTAGAGAAGAGCAGGAGTCGTCGTGTAGTGTTTGAAGGAGACATGACGACTCTGATCTCTTAAAATTTCAACTAAATATTGATTTCTGACTTAAAACTAAAGAGAAGGAAGGAAGGTGATTCTGCAGTGCAGTTTTTTTTACAGAGACATGCAAAACTCAAAACGTTCTTGAAGAAACAGAACTTGCTTCAACATTGGTGGTCTGAGTCTCTGAATGTTCAGCTGATGTTGTCTTAAGCATGCAGCAGTGAAATGAAAACTTCCTGCACGCTCCTACACTGCTTCCATACACAAAGGAAGTCCATCTAGAGAGTTTGATCCAGAATTCTTTGACTTGGCAGTTGTTCTTAGCTGAAATTAGGCTTTGCATCTGTTGTATTACCTCAGTGTTGCTTTCAGTTTCCACAAACGTTTGCTCGTGGGTTACTGTGTCCTGCAGAGGTGATGGAAGACAGATGTCACAGCTCAGGCTGACAGTCATTTATGATTATTTTACTTTTTAATAACTTAGACTTTGTGTGTAAGATTTACTTTAGTGAAGAGATTAGGATTAATGAAGCAGGAACATGAATGCGCTGTTAAAATCCATAAAGCTCTCCTTTTAACAAGATATGTTTTCTTTTGTTTAAGGTTCACCCTCATGGGTGATTCTATTTTTCTTACTATAAATGCATTTAGTTTTAGTTAAAGGTCATATTCTTTGGCATTTCTTCTCTTAAATGTAGGATTGTTAGTTTACATCATGTTTCAACATTCAGTTTAACGTTGGTCATGTTAGAAAAAAAACTAAATCTAAGACAAGCTTAGAAGAAAACTTAGAATCAGAGATTAATGCACTACTGATGTACTATCCAGTGTTCACAAAGTGATACTTGAGTAAAAGAACAAGTATCTTTTAAAATTACTTTGTTAAAAATTAAAGTCTCCCCTAAGAATATTACTTAAAGTCTTAAAGTATCTAATATATTTTGTACTAAAGTATCAAAAGTAAATTTCTGACATAAAATGTACTTATGTATTAAAAGTATTAAGTAAAAATATTAAGTAAAAGTGACCCGCTAGATTTTCCAAAATGACATTTAATGGGAGATGACTCCCCAAAATAAACATTTTCTCTAAAGGCTGAAATTACTTTAATGTCATATTAAAATATTAATTATTATTAATACAATTCAATTTGTCCAGGAAGCACATTTTATCTGGATAGTTTTTTTTATAACATGACAGAATGAGAACAAGCCAAAATGAAATAGGACCAATGACTTTCTACTTCTTTCCTTTTTAAAATGTAGAGTAGAAGGAAAAAAATAGACTGAAAAATATTTACTCAAGTTAAGTACAGATGACCAAAGTTTCTACTTAAGTACAGAAACAAAGTATTTGTACTTTGTTACTTTATAACTCTGGTATTATCTATATAGATTTATAGTGTACCCTGTATTTAACGAGTGAAAACGGAAGCATTGAGAGCTGTAGTACGAGTTTCTGAAGTGCTTTTCACTGGTGAGATAAAGGAGGCTGAAAAAGGACAAAAATGGGGTGAATTTGAAGAGTGAGATGAGAGACCGGAGTTAGGAGGGATGTTAGGATAGCAGGGGGATGGAGCAGGATATCGGGGAGGTCCACTTGGCCATGAAATTAAAAAGTAAATGCAACTTGATACAAGAAAAATAAATAGCCAGGAGGCCCTCCCTGGGTTGGTTTAAACAGCCGGAGTGATTATTGAATTGTGTTGATTGTTTCCTGGCTCCCAGGCTGAAAACAGAAGGCGAACAGAAAACTCAACATGACTTCACACAGTCAAGAACAAATGACTTTTTCTTTTTGTAGCTTTAATATTAGTTTCTGATCACTGGTGGTATTTTCCTTAATGATACATTTTTATAACTGTAAAATATACTGGTTTCATTTTAAATTAGAGTAAACATGATGGAGGCTGCCAGTAACAATGATAAACAATTTTGTAATTAGCCAGAACAGCATAATAGGGTTCACCATATTGAGAATTTCCTGTTCAACCCCTTTAGTGACCTCTGACCCCCCCCACACACATTCCCACTGTGTGGTGCTGAAAACTCGCTGCTCCTTGATGCCTCCATTTAGAAACCTGCAGGAAAACCAGCAGTGATGGATCATAATCATAATTTATTATAACAGATCAACAGCACATAACCCAAAATCAAATTTAGTTGAATTTTATTTGACACAATACATTGTCAACAAACAAACTGAGCTTTGTCAGCAAATCCTACAGGACCAACTAAATTTAAAACACATTTTTAACAGAGTTGCATCGAGCTTGCCTGGATGGCTTTGTTGAAAACTTAGTAAAAGATATTTGTTCAAACACGATCCATCAATCCATCTATGGAAGCAACAGAAGGGAAACAGAAACACTCCAGCACCTGCTGAAGGATCCCAAAGAAGACATGTAATCCCTCCATTAAACTCTGAGTCTCCTCCAAGAGGGAAGGTGCCTGAAAAAACCTAAAAGTATCTAAAATTATCCTAATAAGATGTTTAAATCACCTCACAGGACTCCTTTTAATGTGAAAGAGAAGAGCAGCAGCTCTGATCTGAGCTCCTCCTCGGTGACAGAGTCACAGTTTGAGGGTTTTGCTTTGTGTTTTTCTGTTTTCCTCACTCTCCCCAAATGGTTAATCTGTTGCAATCCCATGAATGCACCGGTCAGATAAACTTTAAGTTACAAACAGGTGGTTATTGTTAAACATTAGCCTTCCATAATGAACTGGAACACAGCTCCACTGGAGGGTAACTCAGGGGGTACAGAGTGGGACACGGACGGTTGTTATTTCAAATCCAATGGAGCAAGTCATGGCAGAAAACTCAATAAGAAAAATACATTTTAATCCAAGAAAAATAAAAGAAATTTAAAGCTGTAATGCAACTCACACATAAACTCAGTTTAGATTTATATAACTGGCACATCTGAGACTATCTGAGGTACAGTTGCACAACATTAAAATGTCAGAAACTCTTTGGCTGCAAAATGTTCTTACGACTCTTGTGTCACTTGATTTTCATTTTGTTTGCAAGTTCTCAACATCTGCAGCTGTATGGGGGTGTTATTTATAATCTGACCTTTGCATACACCTCTACAAAACTTAAACATCTGACAGGTCTTTCCGTTTGCTCATTTTCACAAACAGGTCCTTCGGGTAATGTAACCTCTGGTTGATGCTGCAACCAAAGATCGGAGTAATCCTGGTCCACATGCTGGTAACATGAGAGACTGAGAAGTTTACAAGTTTATATAAAAACTATAAAATAACATGCATCACTTGACAGAAGAGCGTGCAGAACAAAAGTAAACTGTAACTCTTAAACCTGTAAATTACATTTACTGTAAACCACTGGAAAGGTGACATGTTTACAACACATTTCTGACATACCACACTTCTATTTGTTCACACATGTGCGTGACAAGGCTCCTCGGAGTTCTTCCTGTCCAGTTTTCAGTCCAGTCCAGCGTACAGTCCTGAGCTGATGGCTGGCATATGTGGCCACAGCTCCCTGCTTGCACCATGACACAAGAATTCACACTTCGCTTCCACCCAGCTTTGCCACCGACAGCTGCACTTTTAACAAGAGCGCCAAGATTCAATTACTGGCCCGGCTCTGCACTGAAACCTCATCAGCTGAACCACACAGGAAATTGCCTCTCACAGTGTAAAGGTGGTAACTGGATTGCTGGCCTCGGAGGGGAAAATGTACACACATTGTTCCTGCGAGGATTTGATTGTGTGGGGAATTTTTGGCAGATTGCATCATGGCAAGTTGGACACACGTCCAAGCTCCACTTGGTACAATTTCTAAAATTCTTTTAAGAGAGTATCAGCCCCCAGTGATGTCACTCTTCAGGCTGTGGCTCAGGGTTAAAGCAGGTGGTTTGGTGAGCATTGTCTCGTGTCTAAGAGTCCCTGAACCCCATGTTATCCTGATATGCTAATAAGTTTACAGCTGCAGACAAACTGTTTTACAGTGACTCATGATATGGAAACGTCTGTAACGATAAATACAGTTTGTTGTACTTTATAAGAGACTACATACGTCTTGTTCTAATGTTCCGTTGCAGCCTCGTCAACAACTAGAACAGTGAGTTACAGTGAAAAACTAACATTTGAATAAAGTTTGTCTCTCTTTTTTTGCAGAAAATTTCTCTTCCACTGGCGTTTTATTGTTTTCCAGTCATATTGGATTATTTTCAGCTTCGACTTCTATGTTTTAATGAATTTAGCAAACGGCTGAAATTGTCTCGTTTTTAGAAACCTGAAGTCTTTAAATTTTCCTGCTGTCCAACAAGTCCAACAAAAGGCTCCAGTTTGAGACTTGAAAAGTCTAAAGAATATAATTATTTAAGTTTTATAGCAAGAAAAAAATCTGCTCAGGTTTCTGTTTTGAAATTGTGTCTGATTGTAAATAACACCAGATGAGTGTCCTGATGCATCTCAGTTATCAGGTAGAAAAAAAAGGTTCTCTGGACGAGTTCTTCTTTAATCAAATGTTTCGTCTTTCCTCTAAGAGACTTCTCCAGTTATTAAAGAAGAAACCGTCCAGAGGACCTACTTATTTTTTTGTTTTAACACCAGATGAGGATGTTCAAAGTGTAAATGTAGAAAAGTCTTGCTAATTTATAGATATAACCTGGGAAAGTGAAACAAGTAGGGTGCTTCTTTTTGCAAACATCTGCATTTTAAGTTCCGATGACATTTTGTTGGAAACTGGCAACTCCATAAGTGAATAAATGGCTTTGAGCACTGGAGTTTTCATGAAAGGGAAGTGCATTAAGTTATTGGTTTCCATCCCCTCCATCTCACACGTTGCTTGGCAGTAGCACTTCCAGCGTAAGTGGAGAAGTGGATGTTTTATTCATTTTTTTAAATAGCTTGTAGAACACATATTTTGCTCAGTCATTTAAGAATTGTGAGTCTGATGCTTTTTTTCAGGCCTTGAAACATAGAAGGAGTAGATGGTTGTGGAATCTAAAAACTTGTAAAGTCCAAACCACAATTAACTTTCAGACTGGAGATGTTTAAACCATGTTTGCACTCAATAAGAAGCAGTTATTTACAAACCAACTTCAGAGATGACTTTCTTCAGCAGATGTCTGTAAAAATCATCAGTGAGCACGACCGGGCAGAGTGCTGACAGAGGCTCTGAAGCAAACTTATCATGGTGTCAACACACAAAGTCAAACAAATTCCCCCCAGAACTATTCTGAAAAACAGAAGCGCCTTCCTTCTCTGGACCAAAATAAATAACCAGGAGTACCAAAGCACATTCCTTTTCTGGAAAAAGAAGCTCTAATTTCCCCCTGCAGAAAGGCCTGCTCTTTTTTTCTGAGCATTTTCTGTTATTTGAGAGTCATTGAGGTGTGATTGACTGTTAGGTGGGCTAACGGTGGTTCCAGAGGTCAGACCTTCCTCTGGGAATCACTGGCATCAATCAGTGACCACCACTAATCAGACTGGCTGCTACTTCTCCCAGATTTCCCTCTGTTTACCTGAACTGCAGCAAGTACTGCTTTTTGTTTATGTCTTTAGAAATGTGCAGAAAAACGTTTGAATAATAAATGACTCAATCGTCTTCTAGCGGAGAAGCTTAAATACATTTTTAAACAAAGCAGAAATAATCTCATGTATGTTTCACTGGGTGCAGATGACCTCCTCAGCTACAACCAGCCTCTGCACACTTAGATGCATCTTGAGTTCACTTTGGAAGGTTTAGACTCAAGATGCACCACAAAGAGCGAGAATTTGTTTGTTGTATTTAATCAAAACTTTAAGTCAAACTCTTTCTCAAAGTTACAAAGTTTTGTCAGCAGTTTGGGCTCAATTTAAAAGGTCTTATGTAACAATTTAGAAAAAGTAGCGAGTAATGAAATGAAAATGTACTTATTCAGACCACTGACAGCTCACAGTGTGACATAAATTGCAGGGTGGGTTGGAGGAATGGGTGATTATTGTCCAGGGAGCAGACTGACTGTTTCTAAATCTGACCTTCATGTATTTTAGAACTGCAGTCTTAAAAACAGGGAGCAATAACCCACGGTTATTTTGCAAGTATTGAAAAAAGTGATTAATTACATGTTGTTTAGTAAATTGCATTTATTTGGGATTGTATATAAACTCAATTGATTCTTAGCTTTTAACTGTGATTTTCTTCACTATTTATTGCTTTTCTGGTCATTTTTGAGGAGAAAATTGTTATTTTTGCTAATTGGTTTGATGCATTCATGTAAATATTTCCTTTTTTTACCAGCTTCTGATGGGAAGTTTGTACCCTGCAGTCTCAGAGGTGGGGGACACCCTGGACAGGTCTCCAGTCCCTCATAAGGACACAGAGACCATTAAGACAAACCCATTCAGGCTCTCACTCACTGCTCCTTCTTAATTCAGAATCTTCTGCTTTGCAATAATGTTTTATGAGTATTTCTTTTCATGAAATTGCAACAAAGCTTAAAAAAAACATTTAGGGTTCTCTAAAAACCTTAATTATTAAAGACACAATCTGAGAGCATCAAACCAAATTTTACTCTAAATGTTTGGGTGATTTTAAATGAATGTTTTGGAATGAATGTCTACATAAAATAAAATTGTGAAATTCATTTTTTCACGTTTATTTTAAGTTAGAGTGGAATAGACTGCTGGCATTTGTTGGTGTTCATTTTGGCTCTTAGCCTCGTATTGATTGCATGTTTCAGTTCAAGCCTTCAGTGAGCCGTGCTCTTATTTCAGATCAATGACACTGAAGAGTCGAGGTTAGCATGTTTGTCTCTTTGCGTTTATGCCAGCAAATGATTTTTGTTTCTACACAGCATCAGCCAGCATCACTCCAGAGAGCAGAAACCTGTAAACTCAGAGACCAAAGACAAAAGCTTCAAGTATTAACTCCTAATTGAAGAGCAGACAGTGAAAGATCCAACAGCAGCTAAATGAATAAATGGACATTGTGTGGAGACTGAACAGTGTGTGAAAATGTGTGTGTGGTCCTGTAACCATATGTGTGTGCTATAAAATGTCCAAATCAGCTCCGAACAGACACTCGCCTTATTGTACCAGACTGATTACAGTGTTTACTGAAATTTAAACTGTATTTTACATTGTGGATTTTGGCAATGAACCAAGTCTGCTCTCCTCAGCTTTTACCTATAAACCTGTCCTCCTCTCAGGCTGCATAGAAAACAGTGAGATATTTTCCCTGTGCTTCCAGGGATACCTCAGGCTAACAGAGGGAGACAAGCTTCCTTTATTGTCATTTTTGGTTAAAAAAAGGTTCACTCTAAATTTCAAGGTGAACAGCTTGTACACAACAACAAAAAATATATATGTAAAATATAAGAATATATATACACGCACAAAAATAATAAAAAATAAAATAAACCCACATGCAAGAGAGTGCAGCTGCTTGACCCAGAATACAGACAACACAACATTCATTCGCACCGATTTACTGGAGGTTGTTGAATTAAATATATAAAAAACATTTTATTATATTTTCTTCTTTCCTTGGGTTAGTGCAGGGGTTGAATGGAGGAAAGAACAATCCCAGCTTGTTAGTCTGGAAAGCAACACGGTGAATTTACAGCATGAATCTGACTTCTTTACACATCCAAAGTAAACAGAGTCTGAATCTTTTATTGCAACTTTTCTTCAGCGATTTATATATTTTCCTCCACTGCAAGTTTTTTTTTTTTTTTTCCCTGTGTGATGACTGTGGCTTCTGGGGGAAAAACCTCAACAGCTTTTCTACTGAAACCACAACAGATTCTTTCTTATTGAGTGGGAAAGAAGTTGTCGTTGAGGGTGGAATGAATGGAGCTTTGATTAGTTTAACTGAACACATGAGGTCCTGGTCAAACTATCGCCGATACCCTTGGAGCAAGAATGAACTTGTGCTGTGAAAATAAGAAGGATGAGTTATACCAAGAAGTGAACTTACTTATTTCTTCAGAGGGGCAACAATATGAGGAGCTGTAAGCACAGGGCAGGAACATGTTTGATGTGGATAAATGAGTTTCAGCTCGTCTTGTAAATAACAAGAAGCTAACACTGCATCACATGTAGCAGATAAACACTGGTGGTGTTTAAATCATAATTAAAACATACTTTCTGATTTGTTATCTGAAGGGTTTAGGTATGAATGAAACCTCTTATTTTTTTCCTGAAGTTTGCATTAAATGCTTTTAACCAGGACGTTTCACTTCAGACACATCCCCTTCTTTCCCACTGACACTTTGTCTCAGCATGTCCTGCTCTGCTCTGGTTTCTTCACAACCGTTTCGAGCTGCCTGTGCAAACAGTCACTATCAGCATCTGAAATGTTGCCTCAGTTCCATTAGTTAAAACACTCGGCTGCCTCAAGAGGAAACATGTCACAGGCTGAGAACACTGGAGCGTGCTAGAAAAGCTGACTTGTGTGTGCATTCTGCCTGATCAACCACAGGCACGTCAGACAAACACGTGACTGAACCCAGACCATGAGGGTCCGGTAACACCTGGGTCGACAGGGCAGCTCTCCACGTCCAACACAGTTTAACATTTAACTGAACACATAAATGTTTTTAATCACGATAGACTTCCAGTATCATGATGGAGTGCAGCTGTTACAGGACTGTCAACAAGTCCAACAAAGTAAAACCCACACTAAGCTCTGGTGATTTTAATTTAAAACTAAAATAAACTGGAGTTATTTGTATGAGCAAATGAAAAATATTGTTTACTGTAAACTTTGGATTTAAATGTGCAGGTGTAGGTGAAAAAAATATTTTATTTTTAGCATTTTACTGACAGGAAAACTACAAAACAATTTTCATTCAACAATGTTTTTTCTAGTTTTGGCATCTTCTGGGTTTTACTTTGCTTTGTTGTTTAAACTTAATGAACGATAAAAGGGAATATAAATGTCTCATATTGGACATCATACAACATGCAAACAGGCTAAAGTTCTAGCTGTGTCATAGTTCAAGATTTTTTAAATGACATTTTTAATAAATGGTTTTGATAATTTCACATTCTTGGTAGTTTTTTTATTTCTTGTCATATGCTGCTGTTTCTTCTTCTATAGTTTTTTGGCAGCTCACACTCTTGTGTCCCTGCCATCAACCGGACTGAGGTTTAAAACACATATTAACTTGTCCCATCTTCCTTACCATTAATAAATTAAATAATTCTCTCAGCTAGATAGTCAAATGCCTATTGTCCTTTCCATTTCCTTTCTCTCTCTAACATACTTTCTACATTTTTGCTGCTGTTTATATACATAACATATACATAACATACACATACAGAAACATATAAACTCACATTGCTCTGACTCTGCTTTATTCTGGCACTCTGGCTTCTGTATGGCTTGGTTTTGTTTTTGTCTCAGTTTGTGTTTAGAACTCTTTTTCTTTGGTCTTAACCCCGACACCTTAAATTTCCTGTTAAAATATGAATATATTTTTTATATAAATAAAACAAAATCATGTCCAGTTTAATATTTAACAAGCTGTGACAACAAAACAATAAAATATCATTCTTATCAAGTAAAATAAATCATTAAATGCATCAGCTGAATGAGTGATGCTTAACAAGCTAAGTAAGGATTTAGGAAATCAGTAGATTGTGGATTTACATTCAGCAGCAATAACTTGGCCATGTCAGCTGTTGGTAAATCTCCTCCAGTCTCTTCACTTTGAGGAGGAAGAGTGTTCTTTAGTTCATTGAGTCTCAAGGTCAGATTGAGGTCTGGGTTTATAAAACATTAAAACTGAAATATATTGTTTCTAAAACGGCTGTTTCCTGTTTTAATTTTTCTATGAATGAGTCTTCTTTTTTTTTAATTGCTATGGAAGCACTTTTAAAAAGTGCTATAAAAACGTAACGAGTGTGAGAATATTAATTATAAAATATCTGAAGTTCTGCAGTGTTGAGTCCCTATTAAAAACACAAAACAAAACAAAACTTTAGAGTCATAATAAACGGCGTGCCCACATTTCTGACATGACTTCAGTCACTTCTGGAGAGTTTGGGAACAATGATGCAGAAACGTGCTCCATCCATCCATCTTTATGAGGGCGTTTGTTAACTCTTCTGGCTCTCATCGGTTGTTGGACAGAAGATTTTTTTTCCCAGCTGTTTGCTCTCTCGCTCGTTTTGTCAGAGCATGAGATTTATCTAATGAAGCAACAATTAACAATCTGCTCTTTGTCAGCAGCACAACAGCTGGGACAAACCGGACAGTGGCTGCTGCTGCTGGGGGATTTGTTAGTCATTTGCTGAGAATGGATTAAGTTGAAAACAGTTTTTGACTTGTCCTGTAAACTCAGGCAGCTCCTATTAGATCAGGATGTTTTCTGCTGCTTTGACACACGAGGTCGAGTTTATAGTGGATGTTTGGCAGAAAGGAAGGGACGAGAGTGGAAGGGTCAAGTGGGCCGAAGCAGGTGTTCGCCAACTTCCTGAATCTGCTCTGATGGATCCCATCTGTGCTGCTGAGAGTTTATTATTTACTAAAAGTGTTTTGATAAAGTAAACGATGTTAATGTGAGAGGATAAACAACAGCCAACGTTCAGATTCTGCTGACCTTTAAATTTTTATTTAGACCTTTTTTGTTTTTGAAAAGCTCTTAATAGTTAAATCCAATGAACAAATTATTTTTTAACTTTATTTTTCGTAGTTTATTATGAGGGTTATCCATCAGGCCCACCAATGAGTTCTGGGGCTTTGCGTACGTGCGGGGATCATATATGCAATTGGTATTGGTAATATCTTATAAAATACAAGAAAATATGTCTTTTTTTGTTTTGCTCACAATTTTTTTATTTGTCAAGTTGTTCTTTGGTAATTATAATTTTTAATGACTGCAGACTCCTTACAATGTTTCTTATACTAACATAAAAGAGCTAAAAGTCTATAAACTAAAGCTCAAACATCAGCCAGTAGATTTTCTATAAATACTAGCTGTGATACATTTTAGGCCTAAATGAAGCTGTAGTTCACCTCCACTAAATCCTATAATAACTAAAATTACTTCAAATCTCCCTGTAGCATCAGTACTGGCAGTTAGTTTGTATTTGTGTTTTCAGTTGGTCTGAGAGGTGATGGATCAGCAGTTTCTGAGTATTAAACACTGAACTCTTCACAACAGTACAGTTCACACTGATGTGCACTTCAAGTTCACTTATAGACTGAACACATCAGCACCAGAACTACACAATCACACACTAAGACAATATTAAGTGAGCTTGTTGTAAACGGAATAAATGTTTCTGTTGGCCATCACATTCGTTACCAACACCAGAGCTCCAAAATGTGTTGCAGCAGATCACCAGAACATGCAACACAACACACAATGAGCAAAACTGTCAAAACACACAACATATGGTCAAAAGAGCCACAACACAAACTGTGAACTGTGCTCCTAGTTTCACACAGGCAAGCCAAGCATGTCAGATTTATGTGTCTCACACTGGCCACAATTTTTGTCTTCTTCCAACAGTAGAAGCAATTAGTGCTGACATTTGTTTTTGCGTCGACATTCCAAAGTTGACAAGTAGTTTCCCCCAAACTGAAAATGCAATAGCCATGTGTTTGCTCAACGATTTCCCACGCTACCTTTTGCTTTCACTGTTGCCTGCAACATTTAAAATCTATCCTCACACACCTTTCACACATGTGTTCCAGCATTTGTGCCATCTCTGGGTGAACACACACTGAAAAACACACGGTTGCTATGCTGCTGCACAGAGAAGCAGCTTCATGCCTTTTTATTTTGACTCTGCAACATGTGCTGAAATGTGGCACAAAACTGCAGACGGTTCATGTAAAAACAGTATGAATCAGCTATTAACTCTTTGTGCACAACCCACTCATCAGTGAGTGATATAACTTCTTAGACATCAGCAATGAGCTGTGTCTCAATTCATGAGCTGGATCCTCATGAGTGTGCATTTGTCGGCCGCATATGCGCCGAGTACTGTCCCAATTCAAAGGCTCCTCATCATGCGGCCGACAAACTCTCGAAATCCGAGGATGCAAGAGAGCATTCTCACTGGCCGAGGATATCGCAGGATTCAATGCGTGGGCAGCAAAATAAACAGAGAAACAAAGACGGTGGAGTTTTTATTTTTTTAACGAGTCGGCGTAGTTTGGAAATTCACCGCGGACTGAACAATTTGTTTTTAAAAGTAAGTTTAGCAACTTAGCTGTTGAAGTTTATGTTGCAATAAGATGTTAAATAAATAAAAAAAAATACAACTACAGTGCTGATACTGGAGCTAAACCCGATTTATTGATGTTTTTTTATTTATTTACGTGTAACGTTTTAACTGTCGCCCAGCAGGGCTACGTGCTCATGAGGACCCAGCCCATGAATTGAGACACAGCTATGGACTGCGTTTATTTAACTTGCAGAATTTTAAAATCATTTTCACCTTACAACTGCATTATTTTAGTGGAATTTACTGGGAAAGTTAAAGGGGATCTATTATACAAAATTCACTTAGTACATGTTTTGATACTTCAGTTTGAATAAGTCCTGCCTCCAGAAACAGTCCAAGTGCCAACAAAATAAAATACTCCCTGCCGTTTTTTGGCAATATCTAAATGTTTTGTTAGTGTCAGCAAATGAGCTGTTTTAAAAACCTGTGGATTGAATGAATGATACAGGATTGTTACGTCACAATCTGGTTAACCTAGCGATGCCTATGACGAGACCAGCCTTTCACCTGGTAACCCAAGTGGAGACTCCGCCCACCTCACTACAGGAAGACAACATTTGTTCTGCTGTTTTTACAACTGTCCATCACAAATCTGCAGATGATGGTGATGTACTGTAAGTGATGTGTTGTGTCATGAACATGATTTGTCATTTAGCACAAACTAATGCTGAACAATACCGCATGGCCGAGATCGACAACCGAGGAGGCGAGCACCTTCTGAGCCTGAAGCCTACCGTTTCGAAAACCTCCAGGCTGAAGCACGAACCTCCCCTCTGTTTGGCCTCAGGAAGCGGTAACGGACGCATCGGCCTCCCAGAGCACCAGTCTGTTCCTACCAAGTCCTCGTCTGGGGGGGCTGCACTGTCCGTCTATACGGTTGTACCATTGTGCATCTGCTTGTACTAGTAACCATTTTTATGCATCTAAAGCACTAACATAAAAGTTGTAATGGGAGGGCGGAGCTAATACAAACAAAAGGTTGGGAGGGCGTTGCTGGCAGCAACTTATTTGCATAAACAGCTCTTTCTGAAATGAGCTCAGAACAGACAGAGCATGTTTAGTTTTGCCCACAGATGTATCCTATAATGTTCAAGGAACCATAATTTGTCTCTTTTAAAAAATGGTCAGTTTTACTGTATAGTGCCAAATTAACATACATATGGTGCAGACTTATTTAACAGTTTTAAACCATGATAAAATATCGACGTAGGAGTTTCATCATGCCTGTTTGTAATGTGTTTTTTCCTCCCGTGTGGGATGTCAGCAAACATGAACTGGGGTAAATAGAGCAGAGCCTCATTGTTGCCTCTGTGACTCACGAAGAAGTCAGCGATTCCCTGTGAAATATTTAACTCCTTCCCAAGTTCATGCAGGTGTCTGTACAGTGCACACGTCTGCCACATTCATGTGGTTCAGAGACAACAAGACAAAAATGTCTGCGTCAATCAGACAGGTGCGTGTTGTGTTTACGCAAGTCCCATCGCAAGAGGTGTCAGTCTCTATGTACAAGCTGGATCTGTGGCAGCTTTGTCTGCTGTCAGGAGGAAAAGTGTGACAAAACAGCAGGGAGATTGGCATCCATCTCTGCCCCCCAGGCACTCTGCTTGACGCTGTACACATCGCTGGATTATTTCAATTCCTCACTCTAGAAGAACTGTCTTGCATGATCTTCTTCCAAAGCTTGTTCTGTCTTCTGACTGGAAACTGTTGGAATGCTAGGTGTTTTTTAACAATCTGGAGGTTGTTTTCTACCAAGTGAAAGGATTATTTATTATTTTTTCACAATGTGATTCTAAATTACGCTCACTTAGTTTAAGCAGACCAAATTGTTGGTCAAAGTTAGCTGTGCTTCTGCAGGACATTTTATTTTAGACAGTTTTCCTCTGCAATAAAACCCTCTCTATTCTTGATTTGTCCCATGCTTGTCGCTTTACTCAGTTCTACCTACTGGGAAATAATACTCAAACAAACCTGAAAGCTGAGCATGGGATTCCTTTTACAACTATAAGATCAAGCAGATGGCAAGTGCGCCACATAAAAGGCATGAAATTAAATCTGTGTGGCACCTGCATTGCAGAAACTCTGCTTCCAGTGAAAATGAATACTACTTCTTCACATGTGACCAGGAAACCAGAGAACCAATAGACCCCTGACAATGGGCGAAATGGGAGCAATCAAGCTTGGCTTCTCTTTGTTTTGGAGTGAGCATGAATGAGCTCATTATGGGTTTTGTTTTGCAGGAGGAAAAACATCTGTAAGGCAATTAGACTGGATGAGTGATGTGGATATGCGATGGTGTTTTATACTTTTCCCTCCAATAGTTGGATGTGACAGTGTCGACGCCAGGTGATTGGATTCAGAGAGGGACTCGTGTGGGCGGCATGACGACACGAAGCAATAGAAGGGTGTGTCTTTGCCAAAGTAAATAACAGAACGTAAAAGGTTCAGTGTTTCTGGGAAATGCATTTTAGATGAATAAGGCTTTGTCACTTCCCCCGTAGGTTCATTTTTCAGTGAGATCACTACTTTTGGCTGTGTCTCATAAACACACGACAGCATGGCCAAAAAGCTGCAAAGGCAACAGAGTATAGTTGCATTTCTTCTTCAAAAAAAAAAAGAATCTCAGTGTAATGTTAAATACACCACAGTCTGTAAACTAAGTTGAAAAATTTTGTGACAAATTATATTATTATCATATAAAACTGACTCCCACTTTCTTCATACTTGGAAAGAAATATAAAAAAGTATCATACAGGAAGTCATAGCATAAAGTACAAGATAGATTTATTATAGAATACCATTATATTTTCTACTAATAAGATTCCTCATGTAACTTGTTTATACTTACAAACTGGCTCTTGCCCTCAGATGCAAACGTTTCCCTCTTCAATGTCCTAACTCACTTTTCCCAGATGCCAATGCAAAACTAAATCTTCTGCACCGAGTCCTTTTTAAAGTGATTTATCCTAATTCTATACATAATAAGCTGTATATTTGCTTTGAATCTGTTAATGTCTCAAATATATAAGGTTACAAATACATCATGTTATTTTTGTCACTTTTCCAGATCAATCCCTAATTATTTATTTGATCAACTCATAAATAATTTATTTGTGTTTCACTTGCAGCCAGGAAGCTAGCATGACCAAAATGCTCCCAGGCTCCTAAGCCATTCAGCGTAAGTCCCTTTACCATAGGAGCACCTCAGGCTTTGCACCCTATTGTGTCTACAGATTTGCAAAAAACACAGTCCCATATGTCTCATTGTGTGTTGCACAAGACCTGCCTCCATTCAGACCAACCCTGAGAGTAACCCCTTGGCTACCTCCTCACCATTCAAGGAAAACTGATTAGAATCAATTGGCTGAATTCTCTGGGGCGATTAGCATACATGCTCCACTCGTGCAGCTTTGACAGTTATTGAAGCTGTCCAGTTTGAGGGCTGTCTGTACGGCGGCTTCGTCACCTCTCTGACCATAAATGAAAAATAATGAGGACTAATGAGAGAGCTTGGAACGGGAGTCATAATGACATGCCATGAATTTATGTGTGTTTGACTTATGCCTGTTTATAACATATAAACATATAAAATTGTTGCTTCCTTTTGCGGTGGCATTTCAATTACAGGCTTAGTAGTAAATTCTAAAAATTAAAAAAAATAACTGTCTTGAGTTTCCAAACTACGAGGCTTTATCATCATGTATTCTTTTGTGATGAGGTGTCTAATCTGATTTATATTCCTTTTTTGTATGTATTAAGCTATAAATCCATATATTAGCACACTAAAGCAACTGCCACATAATTTTTAAAATAAATAGCAAAAATAAGTTCATACATGATTGTAGGAGAATATTTAGATTTGCAGAAAAAGCTAATTTCTTTTATGAGCATGCAAAGTGGAAAATAAAAACGCCTGATACACTTAATTTAGAGAAAAAAATACAAATATAAATAATTTCCATAATATATTTTCAATCAATTGTTTTCTAAAACAGTTTGAAAATGAACCCATTTATATTTCTTTGGATAAATGCCATTAAATGAGAAATTGACAGAGTCTCAACTAAAAGACAAACAAAAATAAAACAAACAATAAGACTAAGTGCTAATTAAAAGACAATATTGCTTCTGCTGATTACAGAAGTTTCAATAACACATTAATCATCTAATTGAGGGGGTCTCGGCTCACTGCGTGGTTAAGCCTTCAAATTTACTGGGATCTGCGCTGCCTGATAATGTGGATCCAGTGGCCTCTGGAGCAAACACAGGCATAATGAATCCTGGTCCTCCAGAGGATAGCCCAGTGGATGTTTTACTGCCGATCTTCATTAACAGCCGTCCAGCTGCAACATCTGTCACTGGAGTGCCTGGCACTGTCCCATGGCAATTAGTGAGCTGCCTGCAACAGGTTGAGCTGGAAGATAAACAGGATGAGAGCGGAGCCAAAAGCCGTGCACACAGGAGCTCTGCAGGAGCGCAGCGATAAAGCTTCAGCATCATAAATACAGAGAAGTTGTATGATGCCTTAAATGTTCACCAAGCATCATGAAACAAAAATATTTAAATAAAATAACTCCTACAGGAGACAGATGTCGTTTATAAATATAGATCAAACATGATTTAACTTAAATTCATCTGCACCTATAAAACCAACTTGGATTTATTTACGTGTAATTCTCTTGTATCGTGCTAAACAGCTTAGCCCCAACAGCTTAGCCTATAAAACAGTTTGTAATGACATTAATATCATTTGAACACATACACTTAATGCATTAAAAGGCATAATAAACAGAATAGTCATGCATTTTGTGAACCAGTCCTGCCTTAAGAAGAAAATAATTATAGTAAGTTTAATTCAGTTATCTGAAAGGAAACCATTAACTTCAGATTCTGGTTTTCTGAGTATAAATTATTAAAAGGCAGAAATGTTTGCTGTCAGGCCCACTTTGAGTGAAATGTTTGGACCAACAAAGTTTAAGTGCTTGACTTCATGCACGCCTGCTACACAGTCCAGTTTGAGAGTGTTTGGAGCTGTTGCTACAGCTGACTCTTGAACTGAATAAATTGTTTTGCAGGTGCTACTGGACTGATCCTGGCAGACTGTCCTGCCAAAATCCATTTCCTCCTACCAGTCATTACAGTCCGAGGTTCAGGACTGACCTTATCGTTGGAAAACTAACCCAGATGTTTCTTTAAAGCAACTCAAAGCTTTTATCAAGAAGACACCTTTGGAGTTGAAAAGAACAAAACCAGTTAACAGAAAATAACATTTTATAAAAGCTGATCAGATTCTTCCCTGAGCTCAGCAGCTAAAGGTTTTACTCTTCATCGACACAACCAACCCCCACCTCCTCAGCAGCCTCCCCCTCAAACTGCAGCACACAAAGAGGCTCTGGAGCAGGACCAGAGGGCAGCTAAATACCAGAAATCCCCATCGGATACCAACCCCCTCCCCACCCCTCTGAAACATACAATGAATCATACACAGACCCACTTAAAAACCCTGTTTAACAAGAGCAGAGTGCCACATACCTGAGCTGAAAGCAAAATGGATGTCAGACTCAACCTGGGAGGCTGTGGCTCTGTGAGTTCTCTAAATAAATGTTAGCAAAAAAATATCATATTAACCAAAATGTTCAGATAGAAATCAGTTTAAAATCTTGGACTATTTTAAAGTTGTTCTGGCCCGGAGGGGCGATAGGATTGGTATGGGGGCTCATTGGTGGGCCCAATGGATAGCTGTTAAATAGTTTTAGAGTTACAAGCATTGTTGTATGTCCAGACATCGCCTTTTTAGATGGAGCCCCCTCCTCAAATATGGGGTCCATCATAAAACCGTTGGCTGGCGCAGTGTAGGTCAGATACATTTACATTCCTGACAAATTTAATGTTTGTGCAACTTTTTCCATGATACGGTTGCACAAATCAAACCAAAATTAACTAAAATAAATAATAAATAAATAAATAGGATAAAAAAATAAACCGTATGGAAACAATATGACCCCCATTTTGTGTCATAATAATATCAAGTCATAATAATTATCAAGGGTTGATTGAGGTTAGTTCCTTTTAGGTTGATTGTTTTTGAGAACTTAAAATTAATCACGAAAACGTTTGCAAATTTTCACTTTAAAATCCTCAATAATTCTTGTGATAAATAACTTGCAATTTTACATCTCCAGGAAACTCAGCGGGCTCAGGAAGTCTTCATCTCGAATAAACAAAGTGAGGATTGATGGGAGATTCTTATCAAGATGCACACAGTTTTAAGAGAAAAGAGACACATGCAGTCAACAAAATGTCACATGGTTCAACAAAGGCAGACAAGCAGACACAAGCCCTGACCTCCTCCTTAAATAATCAGCTGTGGAATCTGCAAGACAAATCTCTGCCCTCCCAAAGCCATTATTGTTCAATCTGCTTGATAAATCATTGGAGAAGGAAACAATTTGACACCGGTGAAAACTAAATTAAGATAGGCAGCAGCCGCTCGGATTCCAGAGATTATCTGAAAACATTTGGCATTTTGAGGTGCTGAAGTAGGAAGACATCCCCTGCGCAGCATGTGACATGTAAAAACTGTCTAAAAGTAAAAGCTTTTCAAATCAAACATAAGTGTTTTTACAGAAATGGAATAAAGACTAAGAATGCAAATTTTTCTGCTGTGATGTAGCTCCTCACTGCCTGTCACATGATGAGTCTGGCCTTTTGTATAATTTAGTCTGGTAGTTTGTTATTGCACAACTCTGATTATGAATAACACAAAGGGTCATTCCTGAAGGAGTTTAGTCTATTCCTTCGTTCCAGTGCTGAACCAGGCAGACACCCAGATCCCACTGATTGAGTGGGATACAGGAAGCCAGCGTGTAAACACAGAGGAAGAAAGCAGGCTACTGTTGCAGCGCAAGCTGTTTTTCATGTGGCGTGTTGTGCTTTTGTCTGCCAATCTTTGCTTTTTGACTCGTGTCACGAGCTAAGACAGAAGTCTCAGTGGGGGTGAAATCCTTTGGATCTTTAGGCCATGTTGACATTTTGGTTTTTACTCTGTGAAACAGTCAGTTTTTAACATTTTATGTTCTCTAAAGAAAGGTAATAAAGTAAAACCTAAACAACAGACGCCCCGAATAACAAGTGAAACCCAAACTGCAGCACTTTACTTTATGATTAAAAATAAAGATGCTTTAAGGGGAAAAAATGTAGAATAATTTGAAGAACTCACATTTATATGGAGGACCAAAACTGACATAATTATAAATAAAAGAAGAAATATATAAATGGACCAATAAATAAATTAATACACTTAAAATGCACTAATTGAATTAAAGAACTTTACCTCATGTTTTATAATTGAATTGACAGTCATATTTATTTTTCCAGCTTAGTTCCAAAAAATGATATATTTTAGAACATAATTAAAATTTTACTGCTTTTAAAAATATATATATTTTTTGTTTTTCCTTTTACTTGTACATGCATTTTTGTCTCTTAAATGGTTATATTTAATTATTTTTTATATTTTTCCCACAAGTCTTTTTATTTTCATGTGTTGCTTTTACATTTGTTTTTCTCCTGTTTTTACTTTACATTATGCATTTCTGCATCATTATGCAAATAAGATGGGCGGGGCATCTTGGGTCAGCTCTTCTATTGGTCAACAGACAGGAAAGAGCAGGATCCATGTGCAGATACTGCTGCTGCCTCAGTTTAAAGTTTAGTTTAAAACAAAGGCAAGGACCTGTACCTTTGTTTTAAACTAAACTTTAAATTTTAAGCAAAAGGAAAAACAAAAAATATATTTAATTTATTGGAACTAAGCTAAAAAAATTATTATGAAGGTCAGTTAAATTCTAAAACATGAGGTAAAGTTCTCCTTTTTTATTTAATTGGTGCATTTTAAGTCTATTTATTTGTTGGTCAATTTATACGTTTCTGCTTTTATTTCTAATTATGTCAGTTTTGGTCCTAATTTAATCAAAATGTTGCAAATGTTTAAATTTTTTTAATGTATTTTTTTTCGGTGAAAGTTTCTCAATTATTTAGTTTTTAGTTAACAAACCTGTTAATTATTTACAGTAAATATAACTCAAATAATTTGTTTGATGCATTCAGGTTTTAAAATATTTTTCAAATTTCAGAAACATTTTCTATGACTACACTGCAAAAAATAAATAGAAATAAAGACATTGAATATTTTTATTTAATGTAAACCTAAATATTTTTCTGCAGTTCTTCTACTATAGTTGTTTTTAGAAAACATTGAGCAGTGAATGTTGGTGTAAGAACAGTAATACAGAAATACTGATATGGAACCATTCATTACGAACACACACACACACACACACACACACTCCTGTTAAAGCTCCATTTTGCTAAATCCCTCTGGTGCTGAAAAATGTCAGCGAGTGAATGAATGCATCCTATATGTTGCCCCTCCCACCAATCTCCTCTCCCACCCAAAAAATATTTTATTTAGCTTCTCTCAAGCGCGCCCGCCTGACTTATGCAAGGAATCCAGTGGGCTGTTTGAATCAGGAAGTTGAGGGGATCAGCCGGGGCAATTAGGGGATAACATGTACACACTCTTACAGAGCTGTGCATAAACACACACACAGGTAACACCAAACCACAAATACCTGCACCATGATTTCTATTTACACACACGCAAACATGAGGAGGAAAACCAACACAATTCCAGCATTCACACATGCGGAAAACAGTTCAACCACAAATGGCTCCACTCACACACACACACACACCCACACACACACACACACACACACACACACACAGTCTGAGCTTATGAGACTTGACGAAGACATGTGTTCTATCTGAAGTTCAGCTCCGGTATCGTTTCCTTCCTGAGGCCCACTGCAAACATTACTAACCTGCTGGCTCACTCACCTCATGGCAGGAGCGCTAACAAGGCTGCCAGGTTGATGGCAGGTCACGGCTGCACTCCCCACTTGTGTGAGATGGAAGCTAAAGGCACATCATGGTGAAAATACATGCAGCAAAGACGCCAGACATGCTTTGCAGTAACATATGAAGACACAACATGTTGTCATAAGATCCTAAAACATGCAAAGACATCCAGACACAGAGCTGGGTGGAGCCAGAGCCCAGAGAGGAGGATGAAGAGATTAGTTTATCATTCATGCTGACGACAGATCCTGCTGATGTGTGACCACAAACCAAACAACCATCAATCTTTTCCCTGCAGGGGAAAGCGTGACGGAGGAGAGGACGCTGAAGAGTTTTTCATGTGAAGGTCTAAACACTCAGGAGTAGTTAGAGTGAGAGCACACTCTGCTCTGGAAATGCCTAAGTGGGACAATTCATCAGTAAAAGTGCAGCTGGGGCATTTAAAATGAGCATAGGAGGAAATTCTGCTGGCTGCTTAAAACCAATTACATTTTGTTTTGTTTTTTTTTTTTCTTCGAAACCGTTAGCCGAGTTAAGAAAAAGCTGACCTCAGTTTTGGAGCATTAGATGTACCAGACAGGTTTGCATGAAGCCATAATGAAGCTATGTGGAGAATTTGAACCAATCTATACACGCCTGTTGGAGCACGTTCCATATGTCACCCCGTGTCTGAATCCCTGCCTGTGTTATTTTTGTGTGTGTGCGGCCGCAGCAACAGACGGCCTAATATTACAAGAACAGGTTGAGAGGAAGAAGAAGCCCCTTCCCCACCTCCCCACCCCCACCAAATACATCCTTGTGGTGAAAGCAACTCTTCACCAAATGGCAGCTGTTCACATTTTCTGCATATTGGATGTCGAGTGGTGGCTATTGGTCATTTGCTGAGCGCATTATTAACAGATGGACATCCCACTCCGCTCTAATATTGGGAAATGGGAGAAATTTGAAGTGCACAGTGGAAACACACACACACACACACACACGCACACACACACCTCCACACACACAAACAAACACACACACCATCTATTCAACAGCTGCTGCTGCTGCTCAAAAATAGAGTGCAGATATTTATTGCACAGTCTGCCCTCTGGTTGAGTGAGTATCTGCCCTGACAAACGACAGCAGGTCAGTCTTTATGTTACCGAGTGGAGTGTGTGAGTTAGCTTCTTAGCAGCGATGCCTCTTGTGTGGGCCTGGTATGCTGGAATAAGAATCCCCCTTTGACCCCGTACTTGGATCATTTATTCACATGGGATGATTTGATTACCAGTAAAGGCGTGACTGTCAGCAGTGAACAATCTGCTGCAAGAAACCAATTAAGTGACACTGTTTTATTGTTAGAAAGGTATTTTATCAAAATCAATGTTTTAACCAGATTTCTGATAGAAAAATAGTTCATGTTGAAACTAAAGATTGTATATTTAAAAGAATGGTAAAGGTTAGTTTGTTGACAAAATATGATAAATGTGTGGCATGAATTGTTGTTTGGGAAGGACCTCATATTGATTTGTGTTTGAAATTAATTTCTAGGAAAAAATGGGGCAGATATAACGTTTTCTTCTTCTTTTCTGCTTCCTTTCATTTGCCATATGTGTGTGAGGTGGGTGAGTGTGTGGGTGGGGTAGTATTAAAAATGGGAATAAATTTTGACTGACTTTTTTAAAATGTACAACCCCAATAGGTTTCAATATTTCCTAGTATAAAACTGAAATATCCTCTTTCCTTCCCGTTGTAAGTCACACATATCGAAGCATAAACAGCTGTTTACTCACCAGATTCAGAGGAGAAATAACTTGTTTTCTTTTTCTTCTTAACCACAGCAATGTAAAAAAAAAAAAAGTCTTGGACTTGCATGTTCTGATAAATCCATCTTTCTAATTAACAACCAGCTTCTGCTCTGGTCTGGGAGCGGATTGTTTTGTCAGTGACACAACCGGAAACTTCCGCTGCTCGTCCTTCGCAGCTCAGACACGCCCACACGTGTCTCCCTAAATGTTTCCCCACCAGAGGGCGCACCACAAAGACTGAAACAGCCTTAGGTCTGTCTGTGTCTGCAATGAGAGGTGATTCCTAACATGATCATTCGATTTTTTATGCTTTTTAAGCTCAAAAAAGTGTGATTTTATTTTATTTGAGATTTTATTATACATGAATAAATATGGTAATTTATCCCTTGTGTTTTGTTTTTATTGTAAATAGATTTTTGAATGAATGAATGAATGAATGATAAGAAATGGTTATAAACAAATACACACATTTAAAAAACTTAATTTACACAGACATGGGGACAAATTTTTATTTTTAGACTTTGTAAGATTTTGCATCTGTCTGACCCTCACTTACAATATTACATATGTAAACTAACTCAGACATGTTAAAAAAATCAATGTATGGTCAGAGCCACATCTGTTAAAATGCAAGTCTAACCACCTGCAATTAAAAACAACTACAACTTTTATGCCACTTTGTGCAGAGCAGCATTATTGTGATGCTGATTGGGCCAGACTCACTTTGAAGAGGTACAGGTCATGGTTATTTTACAGCAGTTGGCAAAGATAGGCAAGTCTGAGCAGCACAAATCATGCACTCAGTATGAACTTTCTGAACGAATATGATAAATGGAAACATTTGTTTGATTTGCTCATGTGGACTGATGAGATCAGCTAAAATGTTCCTGAACTAATGTGATATTGGATGTGCAAACAGGAGTAAAATCATCAAGGAACGTATTAAAAATAGCCAATTAAAGCACAAATGGCTAATAATACAAGTTATATTTAGTAAACCTTTTTTTTATAAATTGTGATGACGCATATGTTTTACAAATCAATATCTCATTTCCCTCATCATGTTCTCATTGCTTTTCCAAAGCCTAACCATACCTGGCACAGTTCCTGGTGTGGAAATGACTCATTAAATCCTCTTCTTCTCTCTAACTATTGCATGAATCCTCTTTCTGCCATTTGTCACTTGCATGTGTAAACCAAACCAAACACTTCTTCCATGTTGCCATTCCTGAGCTGCTTATTCTGTGAAAGGGATATTAACCAGCTTACTTCCTGTGTACCTCAAGCACCTCCTGATGGCACAGGAACTACACAAAGGCAAGGTTTATCCTAAGTGTCTCCTACCATCCAGAGACACATTTGTTAACTCAGCCAACCATCAAGAAGCCCAGACACTGGAAAAGAGCACTTAGCTCAACACGTTCCGCTTCTTCTTCCCATAAAACAAACAGCAGATGAGCGCGATGGAAATGAGCGCCTTGTTTTGTTCTGATGCCAACGTTCTGGGCCAAAAACAGAGAGGTTAGAGCATCTAATCACAGAAGAGGGACTTTTGTAATCATTGAGAATGGTTGGTTGGAAGTTACAGCCTGTAGCCTTGTCATCTGTGGGCAGCTGCACAGATGTTAACTCTGCTGAGGTCAAAAAAGTTGAACTGTTATAAGATTATGGTTGATTGGATGCAGCTGATGAGCAAATATTGAAAAAGTCATTATTTGGTTAAAGGAAGTTAATTAAAAAATTCAAACTGAATCAACTACATAAAAAACAAAATTGCCACAAATATAATAAAACATAAAATGAAGAAACATAATATAATGAAAATAAATGAAATATAATGCAGGTTCAGACTGACAGTGTTTCAAAATGGAAATATCATTTATATTAAAGAAAAAAAAATACTGGAATAAAGTCTTTTAAACAGCACCTTTGATGTTGTTCAGGGTTACCTTTGTGTTTGATTTCATCTTTTTCCATGAGTACCTTTTAAATCTAAAGCTTTGGAATATGGCTGTGATTTTTTTGTAGAACTGCACACATTTCTGCTGAACTTTACTCATTTGAGAACATGTAATCAGTTAACTGAAACTAAATAAGTGTTTGTCAGAGGTCAGGTCGTTGACTTTAAGATGTGACCGGTCCCAGCTGGATTCTTTACAGTCACTCTTCTTCTAAACCCTCCAGGAGAGTCAAACCAATCAGTTCTGTGCTGTTTCCTGATATGAAACCCACCAGGTCAGCAAGAAAATCTGGTTCTGGTTCTGAGGGGATAACTGAAGCTTCCAGGTGGGATGGAGGCAGTCTTAGGATGGATTTGGTCCTGCTGGGTGCATCATGTTGGGCCTTGTGTTGGCTCTGCTCAGGATGTGTTGCTGCGTACGCCACAAAACCTAATTCAAATGGAAAATATGGTTTTAGTGAGATTTACAAAAGCAGATTAGATTTATCTTGTCTGGCTCTATCCTTGGGGGATAGAGTGTGATTTAAATGCAGCTACAAATGTGATGATTTTCATTATGGGTTCTGGTAGAAAAACAGTATGGTTTGAGAAAATGGGATCTCAAAGTTATATGCTAAAATCTAATTATTCTTGGGTTTCAAATAGACACAAATGCAGCATCAAAGCTGCTTTTTAAAAACATTTTAATTTGGTTTCCTGTTATTAATGCTGTAAAGAAGCACGGAGAAAGAAAACTCATCCTTTTCAAAGAAATCACCTGTAAGCAACCTGAGCTCTAATAAATGAGGGAAGAAAACACCTGCCTTGTTAAGAAAGGATGTAACTGCATCCTGACAGGTGTTCCCTCAGTGGCAGCTGGAAATCAGGTGAACTGTAAAACACCCAACTGTTCAATAATCACCTTGTTAGAGAGCGATCATTATCCATTTAGCCCCGAGGCCAGATTATTGTTGCTGGAGCCTGTAATCACTGACTCACCTGCCCTGCTGATGAGACGTCTCTTTTCTCTGGACCAGGGGCTGAAAGAAAAGAACTAGTTGAGTTTTTCATTTTGCAAAGAGTCCTGCCTGTTTAATGTTGTGTGGCATGTTGGATTGTTGTGTGTGCTGCAGAGGCAGGGAGTCGAGTCACATGACTTGGACTCAAGTCATTAATATTATGACTTTAGACTTGACTTGAAAAAATGTTCAGACTTGTGACTTAACTTGACTTTTACATCAATGACTTGGGACTTGAGTTGGACTTGACCCAGTTTGAAAAGAAAAGACTTGATATTTTACCCAGAATCTAAAGTTTAACACTATTTATAAAGTGGGCCTCATTAAATAATTTCACTCATTCTGTATAAACAAAGATCTGTGTTTTTGAGCTGCAGCACAGCAAATCAAATTAACCAGATTTTAAAAATGGAAAATTATAATTTAAAGGAAGACAATTTTTTTAATTGTGCAATATAGAGGTGTAATTTTTAAATAATGTTTAAATACTTACATATACATTTTTCATCATGATTTGAGATAAATACAGATTTTTATTCTAAAACATAACATATAACTGCAACATTGTTTTAAAAAAAGACCCAAAAGGACTTGAAATTCCAAGTTTTGGACTTGGGACTTACTTGACAGTTGCCTGTCTTAACTTGAGACTTGACTCAGGACTTGAGGATAAAGACTTGAGACTTGTAAAACAGTGACGTGGTCCCACCTGTGTGTTGTAATATTTTTTACAGGTAGCCTGTGTGTGGGTCTGTTTGGTGAAAGTAAAACTAACTGTTCAACTGTAAAGTTTTTTATTTATTTATTTTTGTTGCTCATTAGTTCTTACATCTCAACAAATATCCAACTAATTATAAAAAACTAAAAATGACTTCATGTTTATCTGTGATTGTCAGATGTTGCATCTCTAAATCAGTTTTACTTAAATGTTTTTTTTCAAGAAAAATTGATTTAAAGAAATAGAAATCAGACCTGCTTTCATTCATGAAACACTTTAAATCCTTTCATTTGCTCTTTTTTTGCACATACCCGTCACAACTACCTAATGTGTAACCTGGTGTAAAATAGGTTATAATTGATTAAAACAGATTTATTAAAGCATCAACCAGAATGACAGACTGATCGTAAGTTTTATCTCTGCAGGATTTGACAGCAGTCACATAACAAACCCAGATAGAGTTTCTGACATGTGTTGTAATGTTTGGCTCAGATCTGCTGTGTGTCCAGCTGACGATCAGGCATGAGCCACGGGGACGCAGTGGGGACAGAGACAGTCCTGGCATGGGCCACTCGCTCCCTGGCGCCACGGTTCACACAGAGATTGATCCCCGTGTCACGGCCCATTTGTTGAAAGGAGGTTATGATTTGGCAGCGTCTCTGAGAGCTGGAGGTCTGCTGGCGCTCGGCTCTTCAACCACAGAGCTGCTGGTGTCGGGCCCGGACCACCGTTCTTTTTCTGTCACCACTACATCAACAGGCTGAGATGTTTCTGAAGGAGGGATGGTCTTTGGGTTTTGACCTTTTTCTCTTTGAATTTATGGTTATATTTCTGTCTCAAATATTCAGTTATGTGTTTTTTTCTGTTTTCTAACATGTTTATTTTATGATTGCAAATAAAGTCTAATTTAGTTTCAGGTTTTCAAGTGTTTCCCTCCAGATCATATTTTCTGCTGAATTAATTTTTTATTCTCAGCCCTGAAGTGTCTGTTTTTGTTTTTTTTGTATTTGGTAGTTTGCACTCCATTCTTCAGTTCATGATAGAAAACTACAAATTTTCTTGAAAGTAGTGTTTGTTGAAGAAATACACACCTGCTGCCTGTTATCTCAAAGCTTTAAACAGAACACAAGCACAGGTAAATACCTGGACCAACCACCAGAGGACCTGCAGGAGCTCTTACACTCCTCAAAGACACAGAAAATAAAATGATTTATTTTATTGTTTCTGCAACTTTAGAAGTTTTGATCAATATTTATTTGTGTAGAAATCTTTACTGTTGAATTTTAGTATTTTTAAGAGATGTGAATGTTTTTCTTTTTTTTAATGTGTTCACGGTGGGGGCACGGAGGCTCTGGTAGAACTGTTGCCATCCAGCAAAATGGTTGCTGGAGTGAATCCCAGTCGGGACCTTTCTGGGTAGAGTTTGCATGTTCTTTCCTTGCATGTGTGGGTTTTCTCCAAGTACTCTGGTTTCCTCCCACAGACCAAAAACATGACTGTTAGGTGAACTGGTAACTCTAAATTGTCCCTAGGTGGGAGTGACTAGAATAGAATAGAATAGAATAGAATAGAATAGAATAAAAGCCACTCGTTTTGGTTGTTTGTCTTGTTTGTCTCTGTGTGTTCCTGTGATGGACTGGAGGCCTGTCCAGGGTGTCCCCTGCCTCTGACATTAGCCGTGTTTCCATCAACGTTTCTTAATTCGCATTTTGAAATTTCGCATCAGAAAAGCTGAATGGAAACGGCC
>JARVJO010000431.1:23050479-23073565 GCA_031762555.1 Cynodonichthys magdalenae | reverse complement strand
ATAATGAACTCTATAGAGGACTTTATATTGTATTAATTGTAAATTAGAGTTTTTAATCATTTTAAATGTTTTTAAGCTGTTTTTTAAACAACTTTATGATTTCTAAAAAAATTAAAGCTAACAATCTTCTCACACCTGGGACACAACTCTAAACCCACACATACACAAACACCCACACGTACACAAACACCCACACATACACAACACCCACACGTACACAAACACCCACACATACACAAACACCCACACGTACACACACACATACACAACACTCACACATACACAAACACACACACATACACAACACTCACACATACACAAACACACACGTTCTGCCTCCGGATGTGTTTAGCATCTGTCGAATTTAGTGATTCTCTCTGCAGGTTGTTGGGGGAAAGTGTGTGTTTTGCTGTGAGAATGAGTGATGAATAGCTTTTGGCTGCTGCTCAGGTCAGACAGACAGTGTGCTCTCCATCTTCATGGCCTTCCAGACATTTGTTAACACACAGCCCACCTAAGACCCCAAACTCGTAAATCACACCCATTTAACTGAAGCGTCAAGCTGTCTTTCAAACAGAGGAGTTTCTTTCTTTCTTTCAGGTGTCGTTCATCTGCTGTAGAAACATTTGTTTTCAGACTCAACACTTGTTTTGTTTTCAACTTCTTCACTTTTTATGTTTAAGCAGACACTGCCCAATATGAGCTATAAAACCTTTTTTAAAAATAGTAACAAAGCAGAAATATAAAATAAATATTTATATACAAAAAACACCTTCAGAAAACTGAAAGACCTACTGATCGATAATCTTTTAAATTATTACGAGAAAGTCCACGTTGGAATCATAGCAAAAATAATGGAGGTGCTTTAAAACTTTTGCACAGTAATGTACATTAAAAAAATTGCAATAATAAATAAAGTAAATTATCTGTTTGATAAAAATCTATTTTCACTGATTTTCTGCATTTAATTAAAAATAACTTAAAGCATCTTCCAGCAGAGGGCGCTGTAACATAAAACATTTTTTACTTTGTTAAACTGCTTCCTGTAGGAAGCTGTGAGGATTTAAACAGACACACTTTAATTAATGAGGACATCATATCTGAGGCTTCAGAGAAAAAAGATGCTCCAAACCTCAAAACTACATGTGAGTCAATGTTCCAGGGAAACTTTCTGCCACATTTATTTTTCATTTTAAAGGCATAACAACATTTTTCTTGAATGTGTCATACTAGTTCCACACAATGCTTTAAAGCAGAAGTGAAATTGTATCTCTGCTGCCTGAAACACTGAACATTTTCATCTTGTGTGAAAACGTTTGAACAGTTTAATTTATACTGAGCGTTTGCTTTCAAATGAGGAGACTAATCGTTTATTGAGGTAGACTCAGTTTGTCATTCTGTAACCGTTCTAATTGCTTTGAGTCAGATTTAATTGAAAAGTAACAACTTTTACAGACAAATACTCCTAAAGTTTTTTTAAAACGTGGTTTATAAATATCTTTTGCTGCTGAATTCAAAAGTTCTTGTGTTTTTCCTCCTTGGCAGCCTTTTCTAAGTTCATAAAGCTGCTAAGTGCTGGAAATATGTGGCTAGCAGTTTCCATAACGAACACCATCGTTTCCACCGGCTCTTGCTCCAATATAATTTAATAGCCGTTGTGGTAATTGAGCAAGTCTGTTAGGTGTTACGTGTTAATCTGTCTTAATTATAGAATTGACTCTCAGGACCTTCTCTGCATGACAGGGAGGAAATTTTACCTCTATAAAAAACAAAAGTGTAAAACCAGAAATAATAAAGGGATAACTCAACATTACTTTTATTAAATTACACTGATGATTTCATTATTCAGTGCAGATTGGGTTATTATTTTGTTCTGGACCTATTTTGGCATATAAAAATGAATTTGTGGTTAATGTTTCCATAGTGAAAATCTTTTCCTTTTTATTTTCATCCAGGTTTAATCTAGTATGCAATATCTTTTAGACAAGCTAAAGTGTTGAATGAAAAGCCCACAAAAGGCTGATAAAATCCTTATCTGTGATTAAATTTCACTCTTCTCCCATCGTTAATGCTCTTATTATATTTTTGTGTTGGAGAAAGAGATAGCGGTGCTGGAGCCTGGCTCGTGGTTCAAACTGGGCCGCTGCTTTCTGAAGCTGAAACTTTTATCAGAGAACAGAGTGAACTGCTCTGCTGAAGGGAAGGAGGAGAGAGAAAGAGTTACATTTCTAACCTTTAAAAGAAACACCTCATTGACCTATAAAGGAGTGAAGGATTTCTCCTTGCAAACCCATGACAATCATTCTGGCCGCTCCCCTTCAGCTCTGACCTTTTTCAGCCTTTCTCACTGAAGGTTTTGATTGTTAGCTGGAGTCCACTTGGCCTTGTTGTTACGAGGAGAGATTCCTCTGTGCTTTAAAGGTTACAGGTTCAATTCATGCAAACCACCATTCACAATCAGCTGGACCACAAAGAGTAGCTTTGGATTTTGGGACATGTTGAAACCAGGAGCTTGACTTGTATCTGCGGTCAGTCTTTGCTTTGAGCCCCAAGAAGAAATTCAACAGAAGAGAAACATAATCTGAAAGGTAAGTTTCTGACCCAAGTAAAGACAATGAGGAATCATCTGCTGATCCAGTCTGGGATACCTGTGATCCCGAGACCTGGACTGAGAATAAAAATGATTTTTTCTTTGTTTTGTCATTGATGGTCTTGGTTCATGTTTTCTGTTAGTTCTTCCACCTGTCCTTCACCCAGCCATTAGCTTTGACCACAGTCAGTCCCCCCCTCCCAGCACATTATTCTCCCAGCTCACCCTTAGCTTTTGTGCCTACTTCCTGGTTCCTCTTTCTGTGAAAAGAAACTACAAGATATCCTTATTTAAATACTCCATCTCCATCTTCTTCCACTTATCTGTAGTCGGGTCACGGAGGCAACAGGTCCAGGGGAGAAACCCAGACCTCCCTCTGCCCAGCGAGACTTCCCAGCTCGTCCTGGGGGACCCCAAGGCGTTCCCAGGCCAGAGAGGATATATAATCCCTCCAGAGAGTCCTGGGTGTTCCCCGGGTTCTCCTACCAGTGGGACGTGTCGAACACCTCTAAAGGGAGGTGTTTAGGAGGCTCCTGATCAGATGAACCACCTCAACTGATTCCTTTGATGTGGAGGAGCAGCGGCTCTACTCAGAGCTCCCCTCAGATGATGAAGCTCCTCCCCCCATCTCTAAGGCTGAGCCCGGCCCACCCTACGAAGGAAGCTCATTTCGGCTGCTTGTGTCCAGGATCTGGTTCTTTCAGTCCTGATCCACGCCTCATGATCAGTTGAGGGTCAGAACGTAGACAGACGAGTAAACCCGTAGATTTACCTTTTGACTGACCGAAGCAACACACTCATTACCGAGGATGAGACCCCAATCCATCGATCCATCTCCCACTCCATCCTACCATCACTCGTGAACAAGACACCCTTGAGGCAGAGACTCTCTCCTGACACGGAGGGGGCATTCCTTTCCATTTTGTTTAATTCAACCTTGCAGATGCTGCAAAATTGTACCTCACAATGCAGATTTATGCATTTCTGTGTAAAACCACACTGAGCAGTCCAAATAGACCAATTATTTTCTGTTACACAGTGTATTACTAGAATCCCAGAATAAGTCAACAAATAAAAAAATCAATCATATTTTCTTGTGCAGCAATGTTAACTATATTAATTCAGTTCAAAGTATTTTGTGAGATTCTGACAGAAGAAAGCTGTAGAAATGACTCAGTGAAACAACAGGATACCAATAAAAATGACACAATATGCAGAAGAATAACAATAAAATGTAAATAAAAAGCAACAATAAAATAAAAAGGAGGACAATAAAACATTTCTGAAGAGGAGCAATAAAAGTGAAACCCTCCATGAACTGGAAAGAGAACATAAACACACCATGTGAGAAGAGCTGCTGGTTAACTTTATTTTACTGCAGTTTGAGTAATTCCAGCAAGTAATGTTTCTAAAGATATATAACTCTTTTTATTGTATGTTTATTTTTTTTTTATCTTGTTGCACATTAAAGAATTTTACAGAAAAGTAAATCCCTCTGTGGTTCCTTTAGGTTCCTCCTTTTGAAAAGCAACATCATTGACATTATTTCAGTTTTCTTTTAGCACACTTTCTATTCCTTACATCTCTCTGATTTGCTGACTTTCTGTTTAGCAACACAAACATTCTCTGGTGTGTTTAGTTCCCAAAAGGAACAAGTGCAGTTTAATATACTAATTAAGTGGCCAGGTGCTGACGTGTAATAATCTGTTGTCACTCGGGGCTACAACATGGTAAAATTAGTCCACATATCTATTTATAATGCTCCGGCTTTGATGCTGTGGTTTGGAAATATATACAGTCATTTTTAAATTTCTTCTTTTATTATGCATTGACTTTATTGCAGTTCTGTCATGCAAATGAATAAATGTCCTGTCCACACTGACAGTTCTCTCCACACCTCTGCAGACTGATTTTTATGTCCACAGCGGGTGTCAAAGAACCAAATCTTAATTTAATGCAGCTCCTGTCCTCCAGTTCAAAATGTTAGATTGATAAATGTCAATTATGTAACCTGCTCTGCATATCCTCCCACCAGTTATTAGTGTCATTTCTTTCATTACACCCTCTATGAACTCTGAGAGAACACAGGGAGCTAAAAGCTGAGTCTGTCTTTGTCCTGGGACGGCTGAGTCTAAAAGTCCTGACCTGCGACTTCAAAGTGTCACAGCTGTCAGAACCGTTTATCTGCTGCAATTGCATCATTTCAAACGACAGCATAAATCTGCCTTTTCTATCTCTGAAGTCTTACTGGTGATCCTGCTGCTGCTTGCTCTGTAGGGTGAAAATAAATCCCATCTTAAAGGAAAAACTGCCCTGGAACATTATTTCTTTATGAAGCTAACACAAGTGCACACCCCTGAAGTGAGGTAATTTGTCATCAATAGGAGGTTCGAATTGAAATAAGTGTGGGCAGTAGTTGTGATGATATATTGTTTTACATTGGGTTGCCTCAAAATATCCAAAGAGACCAACTTAGCAACATCCCCTCCATCCTGAACTGACTGTTGGTGATGGAGGAAAGGCATGTCTCCCTGTTGGCTGGGAGACATGTCCATCAGAACCAGAACCCGGCTCAGGATGAACAGCCGTCTGTCTGGACTGGCTGAGGTTTGAGAGGACAGGAAACAGACCCAGACAGACACAGGGGAATTGATCCACGCCTGCTTTCTGTGAGGAGAAAAAGCAATAACAAACTGCTTAATGACAGTAAATGCAAGATATAAACATGGAAAATAAAGAGCGAAAAGTCAACAGCAAAGTGAGAAAATGTGTCCAAATGTTCTCCAGGAGAACTAAATGAATCAGTTCTCATTTGTGTAGAGCTGTTGGCAAACATCCATATATTTAATGGCTGCTTGCCAATAACTCAATGTTAATCAGGAAAAAAAGTTTGTTTTTAGTCTCAACAATGTCCAGTTATTTTCCACGTCCCCCAGCCTTCAAGCTACCAACTGAAGGTGTTTTAAAAGGAAGACATGTTGTTGTTTAGATCATAATGAAGGTTGTCTGCTGGATTATTTCTCTTTGTCTTCTCTTACCTTCTACACGGATTTGCTACTTTTACATGTAAAAATTGGTTTACTTATACAAATCTAGTTGGCACTGTTGCATTGCAGCAAGGAGACCTTGGGTTCATCACTACACTGCAGAAATCTAACCAACATAAAAAAAAAGAAATCTAACCAAGTGTTACATCCAGACTAAAAGTGGAGGAGCAGACTATGTTAGATTGTTAATCTTGTTAGTCTGAAAACTTTCCTTATTTTAAGAAGTCTTCTTAAGTGCAATTGTCTTATTTCACTATCAGATTATTTCACTTAAATTGAGACAATTCAGACTAAAACAGTATTAGAAAAAGGATGGATGTACAGTATTTTGAGGTTTAAAAAAACACCAAATGTCAGCATGTTTTATTTTTATTCTGCTGGTTAAAAACAAATGGTTTCACTGCAACAGGTTTTGAAACTCTGTCAGTGACAAACTTCCTCATTCAAAAAAAACCAAAATCCTGCTTTCAGAAACGATACTTAATTGTAGATCAAGATATTAACTTCTGCCTGCCTGGCCTCTTACTGTACACAGCCTTTATAAACACAGGAAAAAGAACTTCATGATCTTGTCTGTCAGCGTGTAACCATTGCTATGTAAACATCTTGTCCTCAGATTTGATGGTTTTTGGGCATGGAGCCGGCCTGTGAGGTCTGTGTTATTGTGGTGAATGAATGAGAACACACTCAAACACAAACACACCCTTATGACTCATCCTGTGTCCTTATTTAGTTACTTGGCTTGGAGTTGTAAAGGGAATGTACTCTTCAGACAGACACACCCTGATAGCACGTGGATTTGTGGATAAGTTCATACCAGGACTCATCCAGTTGCAACAGGCATAATTTTAGATCTGCAAGCGTTGAAGAGGCAAGTATGAAAACTTGTGAAAGCACATCTAGTAAAAACTGCGAAGGCATTTAAGGTCTAAAATTATGTTTGGATTATTGTTCTTTATATTATCCTAATATTCTAAAACCTGTAAAATCTTAACATAATGACTTGACTCACTCTACGGATTATAAGTCCATAACTAAAGAAACACATCTTTCATATTCACTCTGCCGTGCCCTTATATCCCCCTCTTTCCGTTTTCACACAAAGAAGACCCTTTTAAAGACAAGTCCATTCATGTACGAGGCAGCCCTATTAACAGAGCGCATTAATAACAATATTGCACGGCTCACATTGTCTCCCAAACACAACAGTATTATCCATCATGCCTCTGTTTGGCTTTGACACACATCGAAACATGGCTGGGTAGTCTCGCCTTGGCTGCAGAACCAGCAGCATTACCACAGATAATGTTTAATTATGCTAATTTGATTGAAATCATTTTGAACAAAATGACAATATGTGTGAGTTAATGAATATTTATAAGAAGGCACAGAAGTTAATTGTGCTTTATGAGTGTTCCGGGGAAGTTATGTTGGGCTCTGGATGTGGAAGGGATGATTGGACTGTGGGGGGAGCGGGAAGGGAGGGGCACTAATGGAAAACCTTTGCAACTGATGATCTGTCACTGACTCATCTGATGATGTTCACAGACTGGACTTGTGCTTGATTGTCGCTCCATCAACGCACCAAATGAGGCAATAAAATCCAAATCTGACCATTTGTGTCAAAATTGAGTATTTTTTTTCCTCTGGGAGAAACATTTATGAATAAAAGAAAAAAAAATAGGTGAACAAACCCTAATTTGACTCAAATGTGATGCTATAAATCATTTAGTGAGGTAATCAAAATTACATGTGACAATATTTAGATTAAAACCACTGTTTATTGTTGAATTATTCATTTATTTTACAATTTGTTTTTGCTCACTGCCATTAAAGATAGTTGATAATTTAATCACGTGTATTAATTTGTCTTGTCTGTTAGCAAAATAACTCATGAACCAGTCTATCAATGTAACTTTCAAAAACTTATAGGTTTATAGTAACTAAGTACATTTACTTTGTTACAGTACTTGAGTATTTTTTTGATCATTTTAATTTTACCAAGTATTTTTAAAATCATTACTTTTATTTTGTTACTTTTTAAACCTAAAATTTGTTAACATTTAACACCATTAAACAGTTTTTTGTGAACAATTTTATGACTTTTACTTAAGTACTTTTCTCTTCAGGGAAGTTTTACCAAAATCCTTTTCTGTTTAGGTATTTTTACTTGGTTATTTTTTTCAAGTACTTAATACACCTCAGCATCTTTGACTCTTGATTCAAGATGATGACCTCAGCAAATAAACCTTAGCAAACACAACTCTTTTAATTGGACAGGTCTTGAGCTGAAAGAAGGTGGTAGTAGCTGAGAATCCGTCCTATCAGAGGGTCTGTTTCACACGTGTTGTTTTAAATCCTGTTTGGCTTAATGTGGTCAGCTCTGATGCCTCTGCTGTTGTACACATGTACAATGAGATTAAAAATAGAGATATTAGTGGTATTTAACAGAATACAGATGTGTAATATCTGTATTCTGTTAAATACCACTAAAACTGCTATTCCCACTGACAATGTGAAATATTTAAATATGTGCAATAACAACCATGTACATACCACCATATGCAAATTTTTTAGCACATTTTTTTAATCTTTATTAGTTTATTTTGTTGTATTTGATATTTTTATGTTTGCACTGGAAAAAAGTGTTTTTTAATCTCGTACAAACATATAGTGACAATAAAAGACATTCTATTCTGTGTATGCTTCTTTGTCCCAAATAAAACAATTTAAAAATGTTCATTTACACATTTGTCTGTTAAACAGCTCATGCTCTCCTCAGCCCCGAGTAAAAGTCCTTGTGTTTTGCAGGATTTCAGAATATTTATCCTGAAATTGCAGAACGATGCCCTTTAACCTTTCTGTCAGGCTTCTAACATTTGGACATGCTGCTGTATATCTCTAAGTGCTGGCTTAGATTTCAAGCAAACCATTTCTCACTGTCAGTAATGCACATAACTCGACCACAGAATCTACGCTGATGGGTAACACGATTACTCATTATGCCTTTCCATGAAGGGGGAAATGAGATTAAAAGTTGCCCTTTCACATCTCGGGGAACAGCAGCCCAGCACATGTTGGGCCGTGGCAGGAGTTGGCAGCTCACAGCAGAGTTTAACTTCTAATCCATCTTGATCTAATTAGGATGGCACTGCTGATTTTTTTCTTTCTTTTTTTCCTTTTCCGAACTGTTCTTTCAGAAGCTGCCACAGGAATGCAGGAAAGCGTTTTTGGTTCAGACGATGCATTTGAACTTTTAGCTGACTCAGTGAAAATGGATTGAGCGCTGCACGTCAGCGCTAGCTGAAGAAACAAAACATTGTGTGTCTGTGTGTGTGTGTCTGTGTGTGTGTGTGGGTGCTTGTTACTCAATTTCTTAACCTAAGAGGGATTTTTTTTCCTGCAATATAGAATCTGAAGGACAAACGTCAAATTAGCTTATAGCCAGGGTTCTATCATGACTTAGGATTTCTTCCATAAACCTCAAGCAATGCTGAAACTCAAATCAAAAGCTTAGCAAGCTTTGAGGGAATGCATGTCACATTCTGTCTTTAATGACAGTATTAATTCAGTCTCAGTTAAAGGTTAAAGGTCAGATATATATTGTGGATGACCCTCAGCTACTACCACATAAGCTTCACCTCATTATCTGTATTTCTGAGTAAGGTATAATCATTTTACTTTTGGCAAATAGATCAGCTGTGGCGTCTATCTTGATTTATTTTGTCTCCAAACATCAGTCAGTTGCAGATGTAAATCAAATGACTACTTCCTAAACTTTCATAAAAATTCATTTGATAGTTTCTGGGTGAATTTTCTTGCAAAACAGTGTTAGCTGTAAAATCAATGCAAACATTTTTGATAAAAAAGATGTTGCACAAAAGGCAGAGCTCAGAGTATGTGTTGAGGATGACTGTCAGCTACTACCTGACCAAATTTAAGATCAAGATCTGTTAAACTGGCCAACTTATAGACAAGTTTAAGTGTCAATCTTAATTTGAGATTACTCCAAATGTTAATCTGTTGTATATTTATATCCAACTCTGTGAGAGTTTCACTCACATCTATCCATTGGTTCGTGAGATATTTTGCTAACACTACAGAAAAATGCCTTTGACTTTGGCAGCAGATGATAATAAACACCTGGACTGACAGAAGAGAATAAAAATCCTGATATAGTGATAAAGATGTCTGAAGGTGGGTGGGCTTCATGCAGAGGGATTATTGTGCAGAGATGAAGATTTTACATGAATCCAGCTTTTTAAGCTCTGACATGAAACTGTGCAGTTTAGCACATTTATATTCACTAAATATGTAGTTTCACTTCAACACACTGAGTTCCTTTTCAGATGTTGCTGTGTCTGTGTGTGTTGCGTAATACCTGGACTGCAGGATCAGTGCATGCCTGAGTGTGTTTGCACACTGGGGGGCACCGTTCTACAGCCCTTAGGAAGAATTCTGATCCAGTTGTTTGGTGTTTCTTGCAGCGTGGAGACGTTGGAATCACATTTGTTGAGTTTTAAATGATCATAGCTTGCTGTAAGTGGGTTGAAGGTACTTGGTATTTAAAAAGTACACACAAATATTTGCATGCTCTTATTTTAGCATTTTTAAAACTGAGCGGAGTCGGGTTTGACCAAGTGATTCAACTTTGCCTTATTGATCAGGTGTCAGGGTATCTTTAAACTGAAGCTCTTAAAATGTGAAAATATCATTTTTGTGTTATTATTAAGATTATATAATGTGTTTACTTTGCCAAATGTTGTTTCTTTTTATTTTTTCCAGATAAACAAAATGTTTGGACATTATAATACAAAAAAAAAAATTGATGAAGATACAACAATTTACTGTTTGTAGTTTTTAGTGCTTAATAGAAGAATATTTATTGAGCTGTTTTTTTGTTTGTTTTTAGGCTTAAGTTTACTCATGAATCTGTCAGAGCTGCTCCAACAGCCCCCGCATCTTCTGTCACTTTTATGTTGTAGAGAGAACAGAAAAAAATGTTTTTAAAGCAGACTTTAAGGTAGAATTCAAGATAGAAAAAGGAGTTCTTCAAATCCAAAACATTAACTGAAGTAAAATCTGTAATTTAACCTTCAGGCTGAGCCTCAGTCTGTGCATGCTTTCTTACAAGTTTTCATATTGAAATTGGTTTTTATAGAACATTTGAGAACAAATTTATTTTTTGTGCAGAAAAACACAAAAGTCAATTGTGATAATAAGATAACAGGAACAAATCTTACCAGCTGTTAATCAACTTTATCCAGCCATTTTACCTTTTGTAATGTGATTACACCAATCAGAAGTGCTTCAAACTAATTCTCCCACAGGGATCATAAAGCATCTCACCTCGCCCTGTTTCATATCACAAACACTCCACATTAAAAGGCAGTGAAGCCCACGCAGAGCTGCAGGACTCTGCTAATTTTCCTGGAAATCAGACAACAATGTTTAATGATGAGAAGATCCATTCTGTCTATTCAGGTTCATTAAGTACAGTTCTCTCTGTCTGCGGTGCTGAAACATTTGTTGGTTTCTATGGCAACATCCTCTCCCTTAGATATTTTACTGCAGAGTGACCAAGATATCTGTATTCATGGCATTCAAGGACTGACAGTCATCAGTATTGTCTGTGTGCAGCACAGACTGAGGAACCAGAACAGAAGGAAATCTCTGTGTTGATTTGATCATTTTAGAACCATTTTAGTCACATTTTTCACTTTCTACATATTTAAACTTGTTCCACTGCAGCTCCTCGACTTCACTCAAAGTTCCAACACCTTTAATCACAAACAATCCAACAGCAATGTAAAATCTGAGTGATTTTTAAAAGTCTTAAATCTGCTCTCATGTGAGGAGTCAGACTCATCTGTGAAAAGGTCTCTTCAACAAATTGCTTTCACTTCTCTTTGTTGCAGGTAAATTACTTTCAGGACTACACTCAATTATTTAATAATCATACCAAGTCAGGATCCTATGATTTTTTTTTCTATTTGAAAATCTACTGAAATGACCAAAATAGAGACTTTTAAAGCAGAAGGGAAAATAGTCCACTGAGACTGTAGAATCATGCACCTCTTCAGGATTTCGTTTTCTCTTTTTTTAATCTCAAGACAGTCGAAAAATATTTTTATGTGGTTTAAAATACAGCAAAAATCTTAAAATATTTAGGCAGTACATCACAGAAAGGCAACCACAACTATGATTTATTTGAACTTTTCCATAAACTGCAGCACGTTTGCCTGTACTTATAAAAGTTTCTCCAACCAGTCATCTTTGGCCCATATTTTTCCTCATTTGTGATGTTTCATAATACAGGACAAAGAGGGAACCAGAAGCGCTGATTCAGCACAGCAGGTCTCTGTGCTCTTTACTGTTGGCAGGAGAAATATTATGGAACAAACCATGCAGCAGGGAGACTCTTAAACTGTAAGTAAATCAACAACCCTCTGATCCCTGAGGACATCGGACCACCTCCCATTTCACAACTCCTCTCACCTCCTCTGCATGAAGACTGAGTGCATCTGCTGTTCTGTCTATAATGGATCATGAATGCAGAATTGTAATATCATCTCAGGTTGATTCAGATGTTTTAATTCCTTGTCATTTTATAAATATCACAGATTTAAAGTTTTATCATACATATTTGAAGGTTTTTGGGTTGTGTCTCTCAGGAGGGGGCAGCACCAGGAGGAAGTCTCCAGAATGTCTTGTGATTTTAGCAGAGTTCTCAGCTTCAGAAGCATTTTGTTTCTTGAGTTTTAAACCTGTTTAGATAAGATTATGCAGCTAATTTTCTGTCAAACTGGTCTAAAAGTTTTTGTGGGAATCTCCAACTACCTGAACTCACCTGGATTTCGCTGCAGGCGTTTCCAGCCCTGCTCAGGCATTCTGACACCTGTATGGGACTTAAAAACAATACTTATTCAAAAAAAGTTTCAAATCTGCCTGTGATAAATCATATTATAAAGCAGGCAGAAGTAAAGACAAACTGGGCATAGCAATATAAAAAAAACATGTATTTAATCAGAAATAAAAAAGAAGATTCTGGTGTTTTTATGTTGGATTTAATTTACTGAGATAAATTAAAAAGAAAAAAAAGTAAATTTATCTCCACCTGATCTGGCACTCTTTCTGTCTTTAAAGATAAGACTCGGAGCTCATCACAAGATGAAATCAGTAATTAAGAGCACTAGTTCAGCTCTGACAGAAGTCAGTGCAGCTTCATGGATTTAAATTGATGTCTTTATTGAAATGATTCCCTTGTGATCCGAATAAGATTAGCTTATTTAACCAACACAGAAAAGACTCAGCATCTTAATCCTCTGTAAGATTTAATGTGAGGATCTGCATATAGAAGGTTGGTTTGAATGCATTTTAGATTTTCATTCTCCAGCAGGGGATAAGGTTACACTTTGTGGTAAATATTCATTTATTTTACAAAAAAAAAAAAAACAACAAAAAAATATTTATCTCAGACTTTAAAGCAGGAGCAGATCTTTTAATAAGGATGAATCTCATTTTTTGGAAGATGAGATTTATAAATAAAACATCCTCTGTAACATGTGTCATAAAATGTTAGATTTTTTTCAGGCATGTGAGAAAAAAAGTTACTAAAAACAAACTAAATGGGAAAATTGTGATTGATTTGTGATTCTAAATTAGATGGCTGATCCAGTAGTTACTTTGCCCCCCCCCAGCACTCATCAGAATTTCCCAGAATTTTCTACATTTATTCAAACTGAACATAAAATACTCCCTGAGTGGGAAAACCACTGAATGTTATCTGGAGATAAATAAAGAAGGTAAAATAAATCTTTAGTATTACAGAAGCAAAGGAGCTCAGAGACGGAGACAAACGTTTTGGCTTCTAAATATAGTTACAGATCAATGCAGTCGGGACCGATCTCCACTGTAACGAGCAGGACGGCAACTGAAGGCAGAAATCTGAGGATGTCAAGTATTTCTGTTGTGCAGTCAGGTAAATATAGTCTGTAACAGAAACCATTGTGTGACTCAAAACACTTGGCAGGATTCCCACAATAACCATCATTCCAATATGAGATATTAAACTAAAAGAAATGAAAAATGAGGTGAAGTTAAAAATGTAACAGAATGAGTTCAGAACTAAAGATCAACCTTATATGCTTTTAACTCAGTTCATTTTATAAATATGGAACTAAATTTAATGTAATGTAGCTGAGAGTTGTTCCAAACATATACTCCAAGCACAAGCAGTTACAATTTTAAAGAACTTTTAAACAACAGCTGACTTTGTTGTCTGATGTCCCTTCTTTCTGAGAAACTTTCAATGTATTAAAAAAAACCCAAAAAACAGCAGATGACCTGGGGAATGTTGTCACTGCCACTGAGGGCAAGAATGTTTTTGACATTTTGGACCCAACTTGACTTGGATACAAGAATGTCAGGTACTTTACAAAGCAAACAAAGCACTGATCAAACTTCCTCATGAGGACACTGCAGCTGTGGAAAATGATACTGGATGCCAACTCTTGGAGGTCTTTGCATCAGTCACTATCAGGGATGTGATAAATTAGGGTTAAGCAATCCCTCTGCCGCCGTTCTGCACAGGCTCGAACCTGCTCATCATCTGAAGGAGTGGATATGTATACACATACATACCTGAGCAACCATCAGCCACATTCTACAGATGACTGAGTGACCTGCAAACAAGAACCAAATCCTGCTTTTTTTGTTGAAACTTACCCACTGAGAGAGACGTGGGTCAGAACATCTGCACACAAGGTGGGACAAACATTCAGCAAGACAGAAAATATGATTTAAGATCTTGTGAAAGTTCAGTTTTCAGACTGACAAGCAGTGACTGTCAGATCATTACATTGTGGATAAAGAAGAGTTTGGACAGATGTGACCATTCCCACTGAACATCTGGAGGGAGCGTGAAAGATCAAGAAGCAGCAGAGACTTAGGAAAACCGAAGCAGATGTAAAAGTTATCCTAGCAGGAAATGTACCAAAAACAAACTACAATAACCACAGAAAGTCATCAGTATATTTAAGATTCATCCTAAATCTGCAGAAACATCTAAAGTCCTGCACAAAACCTGCAAAACTTCAGCAGCAGTTCCACACTTGAATAGCACTCATTGAACACATCCACCCACACGCTCTCACTTAAAGAGGAAGATTACTGAACGTGTCGTCATGACGGACTTGGAGTGCTGTTCTGGTTTGGTGCTCAGGCAGGTGACCCTTTCTTTAGTCAGATGATGAGATCTTTCAGGCTGGAGCAACGCTGCTCTATGCGTTATTGTTTCTCAGAGCTCTCGGACTGCATCTACTTCACCTGCAGGACTAAAGGAGATGGAAAAAAACGTGGAAGTGGCTGAGAGGGGAGCAGGATAATGAAAACATCATTGTATGGAGGAGATCACAATCTAATCATTGAGGAAATGAGGCCTGAATCATTTGGACCCATTTGCATGTCTCTTTTAATGCTGTTCCCCCATTGATTAGCCACTGAAAAGGACTCGGTAGGAGGAGAATAAGATTATTAAATACTTTTACAATTTGGGGATTTTATACTTCTGCTCTAAATTTAAGAAAACGAGTATAGCTAATGCATTGTTGTCTCTTTTTTTACTTGAGTGATGGAGAAACCAGCCTAAAAAACATTTTTAAACATATTATCACATATTTGCTTTGATAATTGGTTACTAAAACATTACTTTTTTAAAGAACAAAAAGCTGCAGACAGAGTAACGTGTCTAAGACTTGTGTAACTGCTGTACATCTGTCCTGCAGTCTGTTCTAGTTGTTAACAAAAGACTATTTTTTAACATATGGATTGTTCCATTAAGTCCCTACACAGCTGGGTTTGCAGGTAAGATTTAAAAAAAGAGGAAAACATCAAGACATAACATTAAAACTTCTGGATTTTGAATATTGCAGCTGACTGATTGGTCATAAGTAAGTAAATTAAATGCAGAGTGATGAAAAGAAGCTGGCAGAAGATAAAGAAAACTACAAGGTATAATCATAAATATACACTCAAAAAAATCACAATGTTTTGGACGTTAGATTGGACGTTTTGCATTGAATTTACTTAAATAAATTAGGTCAACAGGTTCTACTCAGCTGAATTGAGTAAATCAAAAAAAATTTTTTCATTTACTTTATAAGTGAATGTGAAATAATTGTGTTAGATTTACTCAACTCAGTTAAGTTGATGCAAAAGTTTAGATTTTTTTTAAAGTGTAAATTTCATGAGAATTATTTTTACTTTGGACCAGGTGTTAAGTAAATGGTGCATATAGGTAAGAAGAAATAAAATAAATAATAATAATAAAAACATCCTAAAGTAATATAGAGAGTTAATAAAAAGAAGTTAATCCTATAATGAAGAGATAAAACAAAAACTCACACATCGGTTCATGGCAACACAGTGACAGAATAATTTTGTCAGGTTTTTAGTGGAAGAGAAGCCAAGGGTGCAGACCTACAGGACAGAATGTGAAAATAAAGACTTCAATAGCAAAATGTAAAAGAAATAAGCTAAAAGCTGACAAGACAGCAGGTGAAATAGAAGCACTGAATAGAAAGTGAAACTAACTGCTGAGTGACAAAGATCTGGGAGTTTAAATAGGCTGGGAATGATGGACATGTGCTGCAGCTGAGACTAATGAATATGGAGAACAGGTGTAGGATGAGCAGGGCTGAATAAAGGAAATGAAAGAAAACGACACGGAGAAACAGGAAATGGACTACAATAAACTGGATGCACATAAACAAAAGAATAAAACAAACAAACAAACAAAACCACAGATCTTAAATTCAGGAGAACCACCTGTTAGCAGAACAATTTTGAAAAAGTCTACGCTGTTTTAGTTATAAGATTTGTGCATCTGTGGCCATTTTACTTGTTATGTAAGTGATGATGAAACAAGCTTTGATTATAAATATAACATTTTACATGCTTGTTTCCTCTCCATTCATTATCTTTAAGTAAGTGAACTATAAAGATGTTGAATTTCACCACTGACTCTGGGTATAAAATTGAGGTTTTATTTAAATATGAACATTATTTTGGGGTCATCTGTTCTGCTACAGCTGGATTATATTCTCACTTCTAATGAACCACACTCTAACCTTCTCAGCAGGATGATTGGAGGGGGTTTTTAGGAGGGAAATCCTTTTGTATTATTATGTACAGCCAACAGATGAGCGTCTTATGGCTCAGGTTCAGGTTCCACCACACCCATTCTTATCACACACTCTTAAATATGTGATCCCGACCAGTTCTGTTGAGGCAAAATCTTGCACGACACAGCAAGAATTATCTCTGAAAATGAGTATCGGCTCCCACATGTGAGACCTTAAAGATAACTCTATCCTCTTATACTTATCCCTCACACACTCACACACACACACACACACACACACAAAACCACTTTTCCACATTGTGAGCTCACAAGAAGGAGAATTCTGATTAGGCTGCATCCAAAGCTGCCACCCACGGGACCCGAGGGAGATATGAATTTGAAAAGACACCACACCGCTGATATGAAGCTCCTGCATCACCGAGCAACAGCGACTCGTGTTAAGATGTGCTTTCCAGAGACCTGACAGGATAGACAGACAGAAGCTGAGAGGGGGGCTATGTTTGGAACAACCAGGGTCTTTCATTAACAAAGTCCTGCAGTGAGCAGTGAGCACACAAACACACACCTGGCCAGAATTATATAACAGATCTGTATCAAAAATCTTATGTTTGATTGTTATTGTGAAAATGACTAAAATGCTGGGAACAAAACAGGAGACAGGATGTAAAATTCAACAACAGCTAGAAAATAAAAAGTATCAGAAACATCAGCTGACAACAACACAAAGATCTGATGATGAGAAGAAAAAAAGCTGCAGGATCATACAGGGAGAACCACTAAACGGATGCAGGTGTGACAGCTAAATCAGAACCAAGTGAGCCGGGAGACGAGGAAACAAGACAACAAAATAAACCTGGGTGATCAGGAGTGTTGCATGAATCTAGGATAAGGGATTAAGCTGGGATATTGGTGTAAACCTGAATTAATTAAGCCTTGAATCAGTTGCATGGGAGGGGAAGCACTTATGTTTCCATGGTAACAAGTGCTCTGAAACTCACCTGGTCCCGACCAGGTTTATAGTGGTGCTTATTTAATCTGTTAATGTTTCTGAGCAGTAGAGTCACTTTACTGCAAAAACTCTTCATCTAATCAAGTCTTAACATCTAAAATGAATTTTTGATCTTGTTTTGAGACTTATACACTAATCAAGATCAGAATATGTTGAATTTTTAATCTTGTTAGCCTGAAAAATTTTCTTTATTTCAAGAAGTCTAACCAAGTGCAACTGTCAAACTGCAGATTATTAATTATTATTCATTTAAAAAGATTCATAATCTAGTATTTTAACTTGTTTTTAGATGGCTAATTTTTACAATGTCTGATCAGAAATGAGTGCTTCATACACTTATTAAATTTATTTATTTATTCTTTACATTAAAGTAAATACATTTATTTGGTTAATTTATCAGATTATATTAGTCCCCTGTTCTTTGTGCCAGCTGCAGCAATGAGCCATGAAAAAGCCTGGTTTGGTGTTAAACCAACAGATTACAACTGTTTACAAGTTGAAGGCTTGTTCAAGCTCAGCTTACAGCTCATATCCTGGATTTATTAATCTGACTTTTGTGAAATGAGCTCCAGAACATTAGCTTTTATTATCAGTTCCTCTTTTATTTTGTTTATTTGTTAAAAATTGATTAATTTGAGTTTGTTTCACATTAAATATTCCTTTTTTACATACTGTACATGAGTCAAGTTGGTTACTACAAAAAATAATAATAAAATATTAGAATAAATTAAAAAACACCAAAAATAAAGAATATTTTAGTGCCTGTTTTATATTTTACCACTGAATGTTTATAATGGTCCTACAGAGAGTTGGAGACGTCTCCGTCTCCAGAGGAACAAACTAATGCTTTTTACCACAGTGTGACAGCTGTTATGGTTTGTTTAGACGCTGATGAATTTAGATGAAAAGATTAAAAAACAATTCACCCACTCCTGGCTGTTTTGGAAACAAACACTCAGATTTTTTACTTGCTTTTTCCTTTATTTTGTGAAAATAGTAGCCTGAAGGAGAGGTTTGGAATGGAAGCTTTAATAAACTGAAGGTGCATTTTATTTAGATTGATCCCAACACAAAGGAGCATGACATACACCACTTCATTATTTGAGTTTTTTTTTACAGAAGTTATATAAAATTATCCAGCTAAGTCAGCAGTTACTGTATAGTAAACTATCTTGTGACTTACAGTAATTGGAATGGGGCAAATTGTGTAATTGAATAAAATAATATCATTGGAGGCTTTAGCTTCTACATTTTGAATAATTTATAATTTTTTATTCAGTAACTAAAGCAAACGTAAGCTGCTCATACCAAACCGATCTGATAAAGAAAAACAACTTGGAAAAAAAAGAAAAGGTTTCAGTGCCACTCCCAGGGATGATTGGCTTCATATGTTATCCTGTCATTCCATGAGCTGTTGTGTGAGGATGAAGTGGGTGAGGAATGGGAGTAAGAGGATCAGGAGAGAAAAAAAATGTTAAAGCCAGGGTTGCAGATGGGATGCGGAGAGACAAGAGGCTCGAGACGAGAGAAAAACAAGAGAGGTGAGAAGACTCATTACAGGAGAAAACAGGAACGGAGGGTGAAAACCGCAGGAAAGTGAGGACAGAAATCTGAGTTAAAAGAAGAAATGAAACAAGAAGAATTGTAAAAAACAGAAAGAAGAGTCAAATCAAAACAAGTCTGGCTGATTAAACAGCCAGACCTGGGAAACCCTACCAGTTTGACACAAGAGAAGTAAAAACATAAGAACGCAAACTGAATCCCTGCAGATTCCATCCAGGCTCTTCATCCCATCTGTTTCCAGTCTCTGCTGAAGGAAAGCTCCAAGCCCAGCCCACGATCATGACTGGGTCAAACAAGACTTGGAAAGTCCATCTCCTTCAGGATTTACACCCACACACACGATCCTGAGAGAGTAGGCCTGACGCCAGAGCACAACATGAACCAGCTGTTCATCTGCTCCTGCATGTTTGACCAATCAATATCTACAATCACAATAGACTCAATAAAACCTGCTGTTAACTGCAATTCACATCTTGCATAACAAACTTGAAGCTGCAGATAAGACCCAGGATTTCTGGCCTCCAGATGTCATGGATTTGCCGGTACTTGACCCAGTGTCTTTGCTGTTAGTCATACGACCCGCTAACCTTGCATGTCAGACATTAGCTTAGCCGCTGCAACTAAATCACTTAACAAAACTCCCATGGACTTAGCAATGTAGACCTCTTGCTGTCAGGCGAGTTCTGGGGGTGAATCTGCTGTTTGGTCTTTAATACAAATAAAAAGAAACAAGTCTGGACTGCATGGACCTGTGCTTAATGGGAGCTTTGGTCACGTGCACGGTCGTTAAATTACCTGTAGAAGAGTCAGGGCTGTATAATACATCTCTTCAGATCTGAGTCTTGACCTGAGGAGCTGCCTCTGACATGCTTGAAACATGTTTGTTTATTTTTATATTCTAAAGGGATTGTTTTATTTTCTGTCCTATTTGTTCTGCTGCCTTTGGCTAAAATGTTGTTTTGTAGTTTTCCTGAACATTTTATTTTGTAAGAATAATAAAACTGTGTTTTATAGATGTGCTGAACATTGTTGGTGGATTTGATCAACACTGTAAGTAAAAAGAAAAAGAACTTGTGTTTGTATCTGAAGAAGCAGATTGTTTCGTGCCTTCAGTAGGATCTGTTCTGCTCGATTGCCTTCGATAGTGAAGGTGAGCTGCTCGCTGTCGGGGATGAATTTGTTGTCTGTATCTCGGACAGGTTGTTTTTGTTTAACTGACATCCTCCCAGACGGGTTTCTTTCCCAAATGTAAGACAAGTTTTTCAATATGTGTTATTGTTTTGAAGTTTGCAATTCTATTCGTTTCAGTGTGACACATTTCCATTAAAAAAAAAAAGTAAAAAGTTTGTGAAAAGTGTATTTTCAAATGTACAAGTGGTGGTTATACTGTTGGGGGGACTGGGGTAAGATGAGCCATTTCTCACGTTTAGGATCACCACATTAATGCAACCATGTTGTGGTCATTAATTTATAAATCTGCAGAGATTTCAGGATGTTGTGCATCTCCTTAAACAATTAGAATGAGTGTAAACACAAATGTTTCGGTCATATAGCATGTTTAAAAAAATCCATCCTCCCCCACAACTCGACCACACCCCTCACTCACCTTCCCTTCCTTAAATAAAAGTCACTTTTTCACCGTCAAGCATATTATATTTGTTGTACACAATTCAATGAGTATTTTACTGTTACAAACTACTGCTAAACTTCTGTTTATTAAGAAAAACAACAAAAGCAACAACAAAATAACAGAATGATTTGTTCCCACAGCTAGAATGCAACACATTTATGTTAGGTTCATGACCTCATGTTGTAGCTCACAGATACAACTGATGTATAAAACAAATGTAAAAATATATATTAAGGGCTAAATGCATTTCCTAATAAACTTAAAGACTAAATTCCCTTTCAAGGGTGAAATTGTTTATTTAGAATTAATTTTAACCACTTTAAACATGTGGTTCTTACCTTCACAGACTCCATGAAATGAAGCCTTCCTCTGAACTATTTGGTCACATGATCAATGTTTTTAACAGTTTCCTAGCAGTAAGGGGTGGCTCAACCTACCCCCATCTACAGTAAATTATCTGCAGACATGAGAAACAAACACATTACATTATCACTATGTTTTCATCAATTATCTCATTAACCTCTAAACAGACTTGAATTAAACTTTCTGGATGTAATTATTGGATGGACAGCACATCTACAACTGATTCAGCTGTTTGCTGAACTAAAGGCTGCTTTGATGTTTGTCTTTTCCAATAAATTAAAGTTTTACAGTTGAAGTAACATTATTTGGTGAAAAAGTGTTTATTGAACACACTTAGCCTGCTTATATATTGAAGATAAAACACAATAAAATCATTTTTTTACCTTGAACACAAACAGAAACATTCATTGTTTTAGAAGCTTAGAAAAGTGAACAGATTACTCACATTCATCTTCTCCACAGCCCTGTTCAGCTCCTTCACATACATGTAATGTTTCTGAACGTGGTGCTGACAGCTGTTTTAGCACAACAAACGCTGCAGAAATATTCAGACAGGCCACTCAGCGCCTCAGAGTTTCTGTCAGTCATTACAGGACGGAAGCAGAGATAAGGTTCTGGATGTGCTGTCATTGATAGTGTTGCTGAAGCTCACCTGTTGTGATGACGTTGGAACATTATGTTTGGAATTCACACAGGAATGACAGACATGTCAGACACAGAAAGGTAAACTGCTGTCAGTCTGGCTTTGTGAGCTGCTGGAGGTGACTGCAACAATAGAGGGATTGAATCACCTTGTCATTCTTGCAGTTTTTTTCTTCTTTCACCAAGTTAACTTTGCCTGCAGGGTTGTCAGGGTCGTCCATATGCCCACAGGCCAGGGACGGCTTTTGTTTTTCATGACTCTGACTACAAACTGACCCCAAGCTGCCTGAGGCGGGGTCAGCGTTGATGGAGGAATGTCCTTCAATTAAAGAGGAAAGACAACCTTTTCTTTGTGGGATTTGTATTTTTTTTTCTTTCTATAACAACCTCCTTCCATCGGCGTCTCAAGTTCCATCACTGGGTTCTTTATCTTTTTGTTTCACACTCAAAAATAAATCTGGTTTTAACATTTTAGTTAGGATAAGCAGACTTATTTTTCACAAGGCCTCATGTTCGCCACCTTCTTTGGCCTGGTTACAGTTTTTAATTTGAAGTCTTTTAGTTTCACCTGTTCAGGACAGTTTACAGTTGGAACTGAGGCAGGTAAAGTACCAAAAAAATGTACTCAAGTAAGAGTAGCACTACTTCAACATATTACTTCAACTGAAGTAAAAGTATAAAAAGTATCCATCCGAGAAACGACTCAAGTAAGACTAAACAAGTATTAGGTAAAAAGGCTCCCCAACCGATCAAGATATCAAATAAACATTGAAAAATGACATCATCAGACACCAAAATATAAAGATATGTGGAAATTTGGGTATTTTAAAGATCGAAATGAAAATAATTGATACAAATAACATAATTGGCAAATAACACATTCAAGCAAAAAAACAACATTTTTCTAAATCAGTTTCTTTCAAAATAAAATTTATTAAACTAACAAAAACTGCAGGTGTGTGTGTGTGTGTGTGTGGTGACTTTTTAGTAAAAACAAGCTTCATTCAGTGAAGTTACTTACAAACCGCGTTTCCATCAACGTTTTTTAATTCGCATTTTGAAGTTTCGCATCAGAAAAGGTGAATGGAAACGGCCTGAT
>JARVJO010000431.1:23006707-23021877 GCA_031762555.1 Cynodonichthys magdalenae | reverse complement strand
TGACGCGTCAAAACTGGGACGCAGACGGTACCTGACCAAGCGTCAATATGTGACGAGTTGGGAGTGAGAATGGGTTGGTTCACACCACCCCAAACAAACCAGACTTTCCAGGCAAAAGAACTAGAGTTTGATTCAAGCGGATTAAACAGGGCTGGTGTGAATGAACCCTAAATGAACAATCTGGCAGCTGAAGTGAAAATCATATTTGCTTTGCTTTATTCCATGGAATGAAAGTCTAATTCCATCCTGGTTCTGTCTGCTGTCACCTGCAGCTGCATCGACTGATTCAGAGCAAACATCGGATTCAAATCTTGTTTTATTAATTGATTCCTATGATTTACTGAAATATTATTTTATATTATAGTTGTGTTGATTTGACTGTTTGCAATTGGACTTTCATCTGAATCTGCATGTTCAGAGTTGAGTTACACGGTGCTGGAATGAACTGCATATCGATGTTTTTGAACTGGACCTTTTATTGTGAATATTTGTCGTAAAAACAAACTCAGCTGACAAGATTTTTTTTTAATGAAAAATAACTGTTGCAACTACAACTTTGTTGCAATAATGTATACAAATATCCTTCCTCTGGACTATTCTGGGACTTGTTGACCTGAAACAACCTCATTCCACCAAACAAAGTGTCACTGATGTTTGTCAGGTGAGCCTCACTGCCAAGTGGTTGAACCGTCACAAAGTTAAATCCTCTCTTCTCTCCGGGGGCCCATGCAGGCCATAATAAAGCTCTTCTGATTAAGATTAATCACCTTTCCCGCAAACCTCAATGTGTTTTTTTCCCCCCAATATTTTGCAGGCAGGCATTTCCCTCCCTCCTGTTAATCTCTTCAAACATTTCCAGGCAAGTCGAAGCTGACTGGTATGAGTGATCAAGCTCAATTGCCTAAGAGGCCATTAATAGTTTATAAGGCCAAAGCTGATGAAAGACAGGCAGGAGGAGGGGACTAGGAAAGCTAATTAAATCACTGTTGGGGGGTCGCTGGTGTCTTGAGCTGGCATGGTGGGCCATAAAGATTACCATTATCACTTTCATTACCCTGGGGTGATTGTTTGGAGGTGCAGCAGAGGGAGGGGGGGCAATGAAGGGACACATATCAGATTGCTTTGTTTTGCCTGATTACAAACCTCTGACAATTTCTATTATCATAACGTCACAGAGCAGGAGGTGACAAATTTTATTTCATAATAATAATTTTATGGTGGGCTTCACTTCCAAATTTATAGATGCTTAAATCCAGCGCCTCAGCTTGGACAGCACAAAAACTTCAACAAGTGAAGAAGGAAGACTTCAGCAGAGAGCAGCTCATGACAAACCAGAGAAGTCTCATCTTTTATTGTTTTCATATACATTTTATCCAGAGGAAACAGCTCCGTCACAAGAGATAAAGCACTGAGCTGAGGACAATATATATAATAAAAACTACAGTTATTAAAGTTAGAAAATAAACATGAAGCTTGAATAATGTAAAATAACATATGTTATGTTGTTTCCCCCACTTTAAATCCCAGTTGCTGTTTGTCCAGTAAGGTAATAACAGGAACAACCTTGTTCCCATAGCAATCTGTTGTTTCATTATTGGATGCTGGTTTGGACTGAGTCTGAAACTCCTTCCAGTCCACACTTTGGTTCGGCTCCTGCCACAGACCAGGTTCTGCCAGGCTGGGCGGTTTCAGCACAGTCTGCTGCCACTGGGTCGGGTTTATAAATATGTGCTAATGAGCGAGCGACTGATTGTTTTGTGGCACGCTCACTCATTTTGCTAAATCATGGGGACTGTGTGTGGAGGCAGCTCTGGATGCTTGTATACAGAAGAGAATTTATTCAGGGGAATAAAGCAGCGACAGAATGTTTCAAATTAATATAAAAAACATTCAAACATCATTTTCTTATGCTTTCTTAGCTCTTATGTTTTAACCTCACAGAAACACAAACATGTTAAATCCCTGAAGTCACAAAAAACTCTTAAAGTTTCAAACTCATGAGGCCCGACTGGACTTTTTCAATATGCATGTTAAAAAACATATTAAAAATATGCTTTATTTGTTTGCGGATTTAATTCCACACGTTTAGTCACTATTGTTAATAATTGTTAATTGTTGTAAATTACTATTGTTTGAATATATTTTTGGGATGATCGGGCAGATATATTATTTAGATATATATTTTTTTCTTCTGCTGCCTTTCATTTTATTTGATCTTTGATTTGTATATTTTTATTTTCTGTATATAGTTATTTGTTTTTAATGAAATGAATACATTTAAAAAAAAACATAGTACCTTATAATTACTGAAAAGTGGTGTTAAGAAAATGATGCAACAAGTGGGGGAAATTTTTATTATACCAGACGGAAATGCTTCAATTTGTTATTGCTAATATTGTTCTTTATTATTATTAATAGTTTTATTATTAATATTAATAGTTTTTCAAAACTATTATGTTTTTCTTTTTTCCCTCTATCATATCAACAGTCTGTACTACAATGAAAGGACTACACTGGACTCTTTTCCTTCTTTGCACATACTTTGTTTGTTTGTTGTTTTTTGTTTTGTTTTGTCTCTGTTCACCTAATCCTAACACTTGTATTTAGTTTATTTATATCACCATAAAAAGAAAGAAAAACAGTAATTCACACCTTTATATTCATATTAAAAAGAAACATTTGTCTAATTTCAGACAGATTAAACTAAACAAGATCAATGTAAACTTATTTGGAATTTAAAGAATTAAAGCGTTTCTTAAAGAGAAGCATTTCATGCCAGAGATAAAAGAAAAGCTTATCTTGAAAAATGATGGAGTTTTAATCACTTCAAATCTTGAATATTGTGAGATTTTGTTTTTTTGCACCTTGAATTTGAGTTGGTTAAAACTCTGCAGCAAATTTTAGCTCAATTCTAAATTTTAGACATTTTTTATTTCTTAAAGTTGATTATCTGTGACATATGTTTGACTTCATAAGTTAAAATGTTGTAGATGTAAATCCAACTGTTATGTTCTGTGAGTTTTATTAAAATCCATTGATTCATGAGATATTTTGCTAACACAACAGACAAACACACATCGGTGGCAGGTGATAATATTGATTGATTTATGAGAAAAAAAGAAACAGACTCAGAATCTTCTTTTATTAATAGATTGTTACTGAAGATCTGCTGTGATGTGTTAAAAACACAGATAGAAGTAATTCAGTGATTCACAAGCTCATGTGTGGACATGATCCCATCCAACAACTGTCTTAAAGGTCCGTCTGAGTCAAGCTTACAGACTTCAGCATGAAACAAAGGTTAGCAGTGTGCACAACTCAACTACTGAAAATCCTTAATTAAGTGAACGGTGAAGATAAACAGACATTCAGCTCTCACAATGAGATAAATCTGTTTATTTAATGCAACAAGTTTTGGCATGAAGTTTACAGTGTTGGGATTTCTCACTGCCAGTGCAGGTTGTCCTTTTATTGTTCATGCCTGTGTGTGTGTGTGTGAACGCACATGTGTGTGAAAGGCAAGTCATTCTGATCATGCTGGTTTTAAGCTGAATTAGTTTGCACAGGTTGCAGCGCTGAATCCGAAGCATCAGTTATGTTTGACTCCTTCCTGAAGCAGTTATATAATCCTTTTGTTTTTATAGCTCACAGCTTTTGTTTTGGAACAAAGATTTGTGTCAATCAGCAGCTGCAACAGTTCAACAAGAGCCTCTTGTTCAAAAGTTCAGTTTAAATCCACTTCTGCAGGTCTATTTGCTCATGTTACGCCCAGAATCTGTGCCACCTTGTTGGCACAGAATGCATGTTGATGTGTAAATATAGAGGAGAGATCTGTGGGAGTGCTTTTATCAGATTTTTTTTTCCTATTTACAGAAATCCTGTAGACAGTAACTTGGGCCTGTGTCACACGGCAGGATAATTGTGCCAAATTCTGGTTCAGTTTTGCCCTTCTGACAATCTTAAGAATGTCCAGATTATGGTGATGGCTCTAAAAATAATCTGAGCAGATATTCCTGAAGTGAGTGTGGATATCACAGCGTGTGTGGTGTTCACCTGAGAACAAACGAGCTCGCAGCCTGCTAAATATGTAGCCAATCAGAAAGTGAGATAACATAAACACAGAGGGGAATCAGCAGAAAGTCCTCTGGACATTAAAAGTCATTTTGAATTGTTTTTCTATGTTAAAAATAGTCCACAAACAATAAACATTGTTTCTTCCTCATCTTAAATGTTTATTTACTCTGAAATCACGTCTCTCTGGAGGTCACGCGAGATTTTGTCTCTGACATCTGAACTTTCGTGAGATTTTAAGAAGTGTGACATCTAAAGGTTTCTGACTGAAATCTGTGTGTGGGGTGTTGTACACCACACACTGTAGGACCAAACCTGGTATATCCAGGATATTTTATCCTCACGTGTGGGGTCTCTCAGTCTTTGAAATTTGGGCAACTGTTTTAAAATCTTGCAGTTTGACAAAGTTCTAGATGCTCCAACGGGCTTAACCTATGTTTTGAAAGTTTAACCTAATTTTTATCTACAAGTGTCCTTATCTGGCTGCATCTCCAGACACATCTTGGATATTCTCCTCACTAGCTGTCTGACAGCAGTATTATTTAACTGTAATATTTTAGAGAAGCTGAAGAAAGACCCAGAATAAAAACACTTCTAACAGCTTAGAGTTAGTTGAGAAAAATGAGCCAATGCTACTTTTTTAAACAAATGATCTGAAAGTTGTGTAAGACTTATGTAATGTGATGGTGAAAAAGCTTCATCATTTGGTGCTTGTGACTTTGTGGATCAGGTTTTTGTTGGATTGGCTCCAGTTGTTGGTAATGTTTGTGCTGAACTGTTCTGCTGCTGGGTTTTAATGGAAAAAACAAGTGTCCAGGTCCTGAGATGTCCAAGTTTCAAATATGTGAGTGTGTGTAAGTGTGTGTGTGTGTGTGTCATCAGAAGGGAAGTCTATTTAAGTTTAGGTTTTTATTTATTTATAAAGCACCCTTCATACTAAAAGCAGCTCAAGGTGCTTATTAACAATAAACCCATAATATAAAAACAAGCAACCCCCCCCCCCAAAAAAAAAAATTAAAATAAAAAAAATTGGCATTTCTGTTTTTCTGGTAAAAATAAAAGACAATCATTAAGAAAAAAATCCTCACATTTTTTCCATGTATTGAAGATTACTGTGTTCTTAAATGTAAGTTTGTAACAGCTGCCAGCTACAGGAGTTTGTTTACCTTTGGAAACAGCAGAAAACAGGTCAACGATGAGGTCATCACTCACTGTGTTTGTGTGTTTGTAGTGTTTAAAGCCAGCGCTCTGGGTAAATGTGTGCTTTCATACATGTGTAACCCTTCAACATATTATAAACATGAGATGGGTGGAGGTTTGCTTCTCCGATATCTATAAATCAACATCAGCATTTTTTTTAAAAATGTTCAGCGTTCGTCTGGACTGATCGGAGGAGTGGGGTTGACTTTTTGTGTGTATTTTATTTTATTTTTTCCGGTGATACACGACACAGAGGAAATTAGTTTCATTGCAGAGAAATAAGAGCAACGGGGAAAGAGGGGGGGGGGGGGGGATTGGGCTGGTTTTCATTTAGCCCTTTTTATGAGTCAGGACAAAGCTAGCCGGGTCAGAGAGGAGCTGCGTGTAAAGAGAAGAGGGAGTTCACTTGTCTGCTTGATGTATGACAAATGCACAGAGGAGATGCAGACAGAGGGGAATTGGATTCTTCTCTTCTCAGCAATGACTTTTTTTTCTTTGTCTTTTCTTTCCTCCCTCCAGGCAGTGAGGTTATTGATTTGGACAGGTGTGAATACTGATGATGAATAGTAATGTTTGTTAGCTTGAACGTGGAGCCAAGATGGATAGAGCGAGCACTGACTTTAGATCATGAAGGTCTGGTCGTCCCTGTGAGGGTTTATGGGGGTGTTATCTGCTGTAAATGGGAAAATAAATGGCGAACAGACTTTTGATGTTGTAGTTAAGAGATTTTAAATTTCACTCAGTGAAAAAATGTAAACATAGATACAGCCTATAGGCTTTATCTAGACGTGCCGACAAAACAAGGAGGCACAAAAACCTGTGAGCAGACAAAGCAACAGCTGAGAACTTAAAAACAGACATGTAAAGGTAAACAAACCTGAACAACATAAAATACTTCTGTGTGGCACCTGAAAATATAAATCTATATGTTACTGTTGATTTGCATGAAAATTACAGACACAGCTACTTTTCATTTGCAATTTATCTCGAAACAGATAAATGCAGCTTCTGTAGCCTTTAGGGTTAAACTCACATGTATGTCAATCAAATCTCCAAACAGAGAATAATACTAAAAGAGACTGATATCAGAACAAAACAAAAAGTTGTGCTCTTCTACTCAGGGTTTGGACTCAGGAATTCAGACTGATTTAAGAAGCTCAAAAATAAAACTAAAGTTTAATACAAAACACACTAAAAAATCTGATGTTGCAGCAGAACTGAGGATAAACACAAGGAGGTGAAATGGAAACTAGATGTGGAGTGTTGTATGCACAATGCTCAACTAGTGAGTGGCTGGAGACAGACAGCTGAGCTAATTGAAACAGGGTGCAGGTGTGAGTGGTGAGACAGAGGAAGAAACTGACTGATGGACATGACAGAGAGGGAGAACAAAGCACAAAAATACAGAAAATAACCATAATAACCAAAAAAGACAAACAACAAACAAACAGAAAAATAGTAAAAAAGCTCAGAACCTGACACCTCAAAATGTAGCAGACGAAAACAAAAACAAAACCTCCGTATTTTTCCACCAACTTCTGCTTTGCTTCAGATTTATCCTGGATGAAGAAAATCCTCACAACCCACCTACAGACGTAATGTTCCTGCTTTTTGCTTTGCTGTATCTGAACCAAGATAAACAGAGATTGCTGAAGAGGAGACTTTTTATATTCTCACATTTATTGTTGTTCTTTTACACTTTGAAACTTACACTTCATCCATCTTTCCATTTGTTTTTCCCACTTGAATTCTCCGGGTCAGATGGAGCTCACAAGTGTGAGAGGCAGAATATGCCCTGAACAAATGAGACAGATTATCAGATTAAAAACAGATTTGGAGAAAAATAATGCACAATCTCATAAATATAATGAAGCAGAGAATATAAAAAACACACCTGGTTAAATGTTATAAATTACCTTCTGAAAACACCTGACATCTGCTGTTTATTAGTGACAAAATGAAATTAGCAGACCTCCATCAGCGCGCGTCTAATTCAAACCACACCAGGTCAGAGTGGGTGCGGTCTGTTTATCTCCAGCTGATGAAGAACTAGGTGTCCCCCAGACCCCACTATCGGCCTCTAAGCTCCGACTAGGAGTCGCCAACATGTGGTGGGAGGCATCCCTTCTCCTGCTGCCGTCTGAAAACTGAGGGCTGGTGGGAGGTGCTGTGGGACCTTTTAATTCACACCTCAGCAGAAAAAAAACTGGGCTTTGAAGCTCAGAACTGTTTATCGATGATCGTGTTGGCCCGAGTCAAAGAGGGACAGAAAGTTTTCAAATCCAAGAAGAGGAAACCAGGAAACTGCTCATGGAGTTATGCCTGTAACAAAGATTTGGTCTTTTTTTAAATTTTTTTTTTATTTTGGGAAGCAATAAAAAGGGCTGTTCTTGAGGTTGATAGAATAAAAAAGTAGTTTGTTTTCTCAAAAAAGCTTTTGTTAAAAATAAATTGTAGTTTTTGTGTTTTTTGTTTAGTTTTTAATATTTGGCAAATACTTTGTATTTATTTTTTTATGTATTTTTCTTGTTTGTGTGATTTTTATCTGACAACAGCCATACAAATAAATTGTATAACCTTGAGAAAAAAAACGAGACATTTATTTACTTAAAATGTCTCTCTGAATAATCATATACATTTATAAATAAAGCAAAAGTCACAATTTATTTATTGTTTTCATCACAGTTTTTTGCTGTCTTTGCAGCATGAAGTCATATTTCATAGAATATATTTTTTATTGCTTACAAAAGAGAAGAATCCTTGAAAGGACTTGGCCAAGTCATTTTATCAAAATAATTAAAAAGTACCTGTAGTACTTTGCCTCTCATTTTATTTACTTCAGTTAAAAGTAAAATTAAACAAAGACATAAGTTTTATACAGTTTATGAATAAATACTTCTTTAAATGGCAAAACAAAACACCTGAGGACACCTGAGGACACTGTCAGCTGTCTCCAGGTGTCCTCAAACAGGCTGTTCAACAAGTGGGAGCCTTAATAAAAAAAACTCATTAAGAATTTTTTATCTAAATTTTAGTTCAATCTGACCTTTTCCAGAGGACTTAAAGGAACTGGAAGACTCATAAGGTGCAATGAGTCTGATCAAGTAAATGTGTTGAACTAAAACTAACAAATGTACCTTAAAAACTAAAAGAACATTTAACTAATAAACACACAGCATGTAGCACATTGTTATTGTTCCAACATATTTACTGGGCAGACCACTGACTTCTTTCTAAAACACCTCAAAGAGGCAATTGTTCAAAAATGCTTAAAGCCTGGGGAATCCTCACACAAAAGGAGGAGAAATTTAGAGATTAAGAGGGAGCTTTCCAGCATCTTTTAGGTCACAGGTTCAAATTCTTACAACAGCCAATCTGTCCATAAACAGTCATGAAGTATTTTGGAGTCAGACGTGGGCTCCTCCCTGTGGATAAGTCTGTCGGACAAACACCTCAGACGTTAAATTCTGTCTTGTTGGCCGACAGCTTAACGATGGCATTTGTCTCCACCAGCTCTTCAGCCGTGCTGCCCACTTTTACTGACACCATCTTTTACTTTCTACCCTCCCACACGTAAACACGCTCCACCAGCAGATGTGGAAGGCAGTGACCCCAAATGACAGGTCCCATCTGTGTGCCTTGTGAGGATGTGACCAAATAAACAGGAAGGGGAAAAAAACAGTAGCTTTCAGTGGGGCCATATGCTATATACAGATTCACACACAGCGCTGTTTTCATTTAAGACAGTCTATTATGTAACCAAGGCACAAGCTGGAAGAAGAATGCCCAATGAAGCAACCCCTGTCTGCACTCATGTCTTAAAAAGAAACGGCTGTTTTCACATGCTTCACATTCCACAAACTGTAAAAACACTCAGCAGCCATAACTGGATGAATGATGGCTCGAGCTGCTGGATTTCTGGATCCAATAAAAGTTCACATTTCAATCTTACTATGGCAAATAACAAATATATAACTATATATTTCCATCTTGAAGAGAACTGCCAACATTGAAATTCACGTTTTGTGCATGAGGTGTTTTGTTTCTCGACCTCGGGTGCCTTTCAAAGTGAGGTTAGATTACATTGCCAAATGTGCAGTAAAGCACATAAAAGGTGCTTAAACTTTACACCCACATGTTATTGTGGAACACTGCACTGTGCAAAGTCAGCTTAAACAGCATTTAAAAGGTTTTGGAAAGATTTTGCAACCGACCTGCCTTGATTGACGCAGAGTAATAGTAAACAACGTGGAATATAGTCTAAAATCAGTTTCAATTTATTTTCCACCACGATGTTGTCCTATTGGTTTTAAATCCTTGTGTTTGTCATGTGGGCAATACATTCACAAGGTTTGTGTAGGTTCATTTTAAACAAGCAAAAAATATAATTGTTTTGTAATTCTAAGCAGCTGCATTCATTAAGGAAATGTTACCAAAACGTCGGAGGTTCTCTCCTTTCCAAGTCCGTGTTTGTCTTTGACAGCTGGTGGAGGTCCTCGTGGTACACTGCAGACCCCTCTCAGACCAAGGTTCTCCTGGTTGCTCTGTTGGTTGCAACATCTTTCCAGGTCTTTATGTCTATGTGGCACTTTATGATGTTGGTTTTGATTTTCCTCTTACAACTTTTGTTGTGACCTTCGGAGGCCCATTTCTCCGAGAAGCAGTGAAAACAGCACTCACAGCTGTTGTTTTGAGAGATGGTAGATGTAGAACATAAATACTCGATTAATAAAAACCATTTTGGGGCTCTTACTGCAGGCTAAACACTCCCACAGGCTACTTACAGTAATAGTAAATGGCCTGAAATGATGCAGTCCCTTCAGACTCTAAAACACATTGCACTTCATTCATACACACATTCACAAACTGATGCTAAGCTACATTGTAGCCACAGCGGTGAGGCTGCCATGCACTGGTACCACTGGACCTTCTGATCACCACCACCGTTTTGCCCCTTTGGCATCAATAACGTATTTTGAATTTGAATAACGACTGAGAGATTGAACAGGGGATCCTAACCACTCTCCTTATTGACTCTAAAGTAAACTAACCGTCTTCAGACAGATTTGGGATCGGCCCGTTTATTGAGCTAGCATTGCCTCTTACTGCCAATAAACGTGAAGGGTGTGCTGTAGCCTGAGGAACTAGGGTGAACTTGGAAGTTCATCTCTGGTGAAAATGTTAAAATGCCTCCTTCTTCTCACATTCCCTGTGGACTTTGATTTTGGATGCTTAAGTTTACTTCTAAATGAATTTACCATAGCTGGTGCAATGAACACAACAATTACTGAGGTGTTGGAAACCAAGATTTGATCAAGTTGACCTATTATCCACGTTGATGATATCACAGTCAACAAAATCTGATTGTTTGCTTTGCTATTTTCACTGGAAGTAAACAGACCAACCTCAAACAACAAAACAACCCCAACCCCAAAATTATCCAATAAATTTATTTACAAGTTAATGTTTTATTTGTAATCTTGCCACAGCACATACCGTGAACGTGACCGTGCATGGAACGGCATGCCCATAAATTCCAGCCAGCACTTTGCGTCAGGACAAACATTTTGCAGATGTTTACATGTTTTTCTTCCCCAGGAAGAGTTATTGGGTGGGTGGACTGTACGTTCCAAAAACCAGGCATCAGGGAGTAATTGTGGTTGTGTTTGGAGCCAAGAAGGGCGGCGTGGTGATGTGTCTGTTTGGAATGTATGTGTGTGATTGGACTCCAGCCAAAATATGTCATATCTGAGCACTGTTCTAACCTGCTTGAAAAATATTATGTGATAGGACATCCCCTCACACACACAGCAGACACATCTGCTGTCTTAAAGTAAATTTCCACACAATTAGTACCTGCTGTCAGAGAGAAGAGCAATCTGCTAGAGGGGTTGCACAGAAGGAAAGAAAGGAAAAACAGAAAAGAATAAAACTTGAGAAAGAAATAAAAGGTTTAGAGTTGATTAGAGGATGTTGTGTTGAAACAACCTGGCTGAGGAACAATGTGTGATTCCAAGCCACACAACACACTGATGAAATGCTTTATCTTGAATCACATGTAGGGCTTGCAGGAGAAAATTAGTTTCAGCATGTCATGATGTTACACAGTAAATCTGTTTAATAACCCAAGACATTTTGTCAATGTTCTTTTACTGCATGTGGTTTGTTAAGGAGTCCCGTTTTAAATCTGCATGATTTATCAGACCTGCTTGTTGACCTAATCAAACTATTTGTAATTTTAAATTAGCTTTAATTACCAGTCCTTTGATAAAAACTAAAGTTATGTTAAAAAATGCCTTGTTGTTTGCATTTTATTATTATAATTGTTTTTTTATTTAATCAACCTTAGTATTTTCCATATCGCGTTCTCATTTACTGAGTGTACAGCCACAAAACAATAACAACAACAACAACAACAACAACCAAAAACCCAGCTAAAATAATACTTTTATAACCATTTTCTTTCTTTAATCAAGTTATGATGACATAAAAATGCAGCTCAGTTTACTTTTCTTACGCTGTGAACAAATCAACAAAGCTTTAACCAATACATGCTAACCACTTACTCCTAATTTACACTAGATGTGGGTCCACTGCGATTTGGTCCGGTCCGACCTCCGCAGCAAATATTCAACCAATATAATCAGTAAAAGTATTTACACTTGCTGTGGACGGTGATCCGCCAAAATTAGATTCAATTTATTTTTGCCGAATGCCGGAGCTGCGCCAGATTCAGTGTAGAAAGATCACGTCGCACCAACAGGAAACGGAACAAGCACAACATCCGTATTTTCAAAATAATTTTAAATATATGGATATATTTCTACAGAAATGCTGTCAGAATGTATGGTTCTGTTTGGGAAGCAGACATGTATGAACACACATGATTCACATGGATTTTATTTTGAAATCAGAAGTTTCAAAAAGACAACAGCGATGCAGTTTCAACTGTTTTTGGAGACGACAGAATTAATTATTTTACTCTGATTTCCACATTTATCACTGGATTTATCACACAATCTCACATTTCTTGCACACAGTTCTCAGACTGTGCTTCGCACTGGAGCAGAACCACATCTAATGTTAATTAGGGGTTATAATGAGAGCATTGTGTTGTTTGTTTGTTTTTTTTAGTTCAAATCAAAATCTGCTGTAAAATTTAAAACTTTTAATTTTATCACTGTTAGTGATTCCAACACAAATGGTTTAGTTTGGAACAAACCTGCAGGGATATCATTGGTGAGAAACTTGTTTCCTGTTTGAGTTGTTGAGCTTGTAAAAGCAGGAATGCATAAACAAAACTAGTTATTAACACAAAAAATGTGTAATTAATGTGAAGACAGATTCTCACACCAGTGACTTTAATGTTTGCTTTGTGATTGAAATCATTTTAGGAGCTGAGGGTGGCAGAATAAAAACCTCTGAGACCATTAAACAAAGCCTGAGGTAGAAGAGGAGAGGGCAGAGCTGTTTGGTCAGCAGTGACTTAACATTTCCAGGCTTGCAGGAGCTCAGGTAATAAACAGGCTCCATATCCATCACACAGTCAAATTACCAGACTAATGACCCCGGCCCACGTCGTAATAAACCTTCATACTTTGCTGCTGGATATTCCTTTTGATGATTAGTCACCGGTCAGATCTGCTGGATCATTCTTGTCTTTGACTTTTATCAGAATTGACCTCCCATTCCAGTTAACCTCATACCCTCATGTACTCTGTTGAACTTTGTGACCTTTGACTTTCTGCTTTGTGTAACTGACACTGAATTACATTAAAAGTTGTAAAGTCACTTTTTTGTAGTTCAGCATACTTTTATTATACATTAGTTTTCACAACCTAAGCATGCATAAGACAAGAAAACATCAACAGTGTGGTTTACAGGTAAGAGAAATCTAACGCTGGTGTAAAGTTTGTATTGTAGTTTGATGGACAGGATTCAAAGAATAGGTTGTGAAAAAGAATGTGTCTCGTGTTTGACCGGTCCATAATTCATCCAGTCACATTTTCTTTAGTCTCTTTGTCACAGTTTTGGTGTTTTAGGTTTTCAAATAATGTTTAATAATTCAAATAATTTCAAATAATTGTTTTTTTCCGATTTTTGGGAGATCTTGGTCTTCTGTTTCGTTTCTTCTTTCAGCTTGGCCTTTTTTAGATTTTGTTTCCTTCTTTCAAGCCAAAGTTGTTTTCACATATTCCCTGTTTACACACCTGCCATTCATCTGAAATCATCCCAGCTGCCAAGCAAGCAAACATAGCTCTTGTTTCATTCATATAGTTGGTTGCTTACTTTCTATATTACACTTAAAAACATTTTACAGTTTAGTTTAGATTTTAATCATAATAAAAATTTTTTAGAGTAACACTCTATGAAGGGGACATATCGTGCAAAATCCACTTTTTTAGCTGTTAAATACATTTTTTGGGAACTTGGAGTCTCTTGGAAGCAGAAAAAGTTGTTTTAGTCTCTCCTGGTGCAAAGATATCTTTATATTCTGTTTGGGTCAGATTTTTCAACCCGTTCAGTTTTCTCTATTTTCAATGAAGTTTTCTGAACTATTACATCAAATATTCTGCAACAGAATTACCAAATAAGGTCTGGACTTACCACCTACAATTCCTCATCTTAATTCTCCTCTGTTGCTGACATCTTTTAATTAAGTTGTAAAAAAACATTTCTGCAAGCTACATAATGCTAAACCCCACTCTCAAACTGGAGTGGACCGGTCTGGAAGCCAGAGGGGGGCGGAGCTTGAGGCATCTTAAAGAAACACTAAACAGCTGGTTTGAGGCACATAATAGAAAAGAGGTGAAAGTGGAGCTGGTAAAGTTAAAATGAGGAGGAATTCAGATCAAAGTTCCACTTTACAAAGACCCAACTGAAGGATTTAAATGTGAAAAGGAAGAATTTAAAAGCATCATGTGTCTACTTTAATGTCTCTACATAGTATATAACATAGTATGTTGTTTAATGTTGAAGTATATTTTGAAGCTTTATGGAAATATGTACTCATTTTCTAATATGAAATGTTCACACAGTTAATGTTCACAATCTAAACTAATGTTCACATATTTGTCTCCTGCTGCTTTAACTGCCTCTGTTGTGGAGGCAGACTCAGAGGCAGCAGTGACAATGAGAACAAATCAATAAATCAAACCAATAAAAACAATCTGAATGTTGCACAGCGGTGTCATTAAAAAATGCACAAGAATATTAACTAGAATAAACATTGAGAAACATTAAGTCTCGTTTTTAATGTGTCTACATAAAAATTATTTGAGACTAAGAACCAGCATGGAGGCATCTCGTCTGTATTTGCAGCAAACTGATTTTGTCTCTGCAGCAGACGGGCAGTTCACACAGCGAGAGTGTTAGTGTTTGACTGAATACTTGACTGAGAGTCAGGCAGATGGGGAAGTAGATCACAGACTGGGTGACACCTGAGCTGCAGCACATCTGGTTTGGAGAGTGAACGTTCTCCCCACATGTGGTTCTCATTGGGGCGACATGCTGCAGGGTCAACCCTCGCCTGTAAGAAGAACCCCACCCCACCATTCCCTGTCCACATGTGGAATCTTGCTGGACGCCTCCCCAGCAGGCTCAACTTGACCCACTTATAGCTTTTCTCTCCCTCCTTTTCTTCTTTTTGGTTCATTTACTTCCCTGGCTGGCGTCAGGCAGCTGGAATATCCACCATTGTGCGATGCTTAGAATTGAACTTGGAGCTTCGTGCAGCGTTCTGCTGCAGAACTTCAGCAGGAACAGTGTTAGTTTTAGCTAAGCTGAGGACTTTACTCTGAGCTGAAAAAGAAAATGCTATAAATTCTACAGGTAAAAGCCAGTAAATTAGAATATTTTGAAAAACTTGATTTATTTCAGTAATTGCATTCAAAAGGTGT
>JARVJO010000431.1:22991896-23003194 GCA_031762555.1 Cynodonichthys magdalenae | reverse complement strand
AAAGAAAGAAAGAAAGAAAGAAAGAAAGAAAGAAAGAAAGAAAGAAAGAAAGAAAGAAAGAAAGAAAGAAAGAAGCTCCTATGTTGAACAGTGTTGGAGTTATAAACATTTTGTATGTCCAGACATCCCCTTTTTGGATGGAGCCCCCTTCTCAAATATGGGGTCCATCATAAAACCGTTGGCTGGATCAGTGTAGGTCAGACACATCTACATTCCTGCTAAATTTCATGTTGATCAATGCAGCTGTTTGTGTGCTACAGTTAACCAAAAATCACTGAAAAAAATTATGGATATTCATAATTACAAATACTGTAGAAGAAAAAACAAGACATTGACACAATAATCATGTTCAAATTTAGTGTGTGAAGAAAAAAAAAGTCATTATGTCCGAAAGCTGTTAAGAAGTGAAATGTTTAGCTTGGAGAGACGTCCTGCTATAAACTGTTTACGCTCTTCACTCCTGTGTTCTGTATACGATGCTGCTTCAACACACTAATATATAAAACAAGAGGCGTACAGTGGGGACTTGTCAGCTGGAACACTTTGTGTCAAACAGTGGATGAAGCAAAGAGCTTCAAAAACCAAAGTTAAAGGTTTTATTCTGTAAATGTTTCAGCAATTTGAAGCTCCAAATCAAATCTACAATCCTCTCGAAGAGAAGCAAATCTTTTCATCTCTCAGACAGTTTTTTTTGTATTAAAAGTCAGACTGAGCTTGATAGAAAACTTCCTCCAAACTCAGTGCTTACTGCTGCCATTACTTTGATGAACAAACATGTTTTTTTAAATGTAAGAAAAAAAAAATCCTGGGAGAAAAAAAAATCCATTTGACAGCACTTAAGATCTATGAACAATGTTCCTCCTGTTGAGCTTTAGCAACATTGTGACTGTTTCTCCTAACTTAGCACTGAATAAAATGAGCCCCAAAGATATATGACTGAAATACGCTGCATTCAAATCACAGCAACACATAATGTAGGTGACAAAGATGAAAATATTCAATGTCACCTACACTCACACACTTTTCATGTAAACTGCTCAAGCCTGCTGGTTGTGTATACATTTTCATCTTTTTAAATTATTTATCAAATGTATTTTTGAAAGAAAGGAAAAAGAAGCTGAAGCTGGAAGACACTTCATGGATTACATGGATTTTGAGTCCACTGGAATTTCATGAGGCAGTTGAGACACCTTTTTTTGTGGCTGCTCCTTTCAGAGGTCACCACAGCAGATCTTCCTCCTCTGCATCTTTATTTTCCTCCTTTGTCACACCAACTCTCTGTATACCCTCCTTCACCACATCCATGAGCCTTTATTTTATTGATTTATTTATTTAATTATGGACATATACAAGTACACTGGAACACCAGATGTTATAGCAGCTTTGCTCATTTTCAACACCTGTCCATTGGAGGCTTTTAAAGGACAAAATAAATTAAAATAACAAAAGAAAAATGAATAAAATGAAAAAAGAAAATTACAGATACTCATAACATTTCTCCATGTTACGTTTCATTAAGCCATTGCTTTTGGGCTCTAAAAATGGTAAAGTACGTGAGTAGTTTTCTGGCAGTGGGAGGAGAGTTTCAGAGTTTGGGAGCCTTAAAAGAGAAAAAAGCCTATCAGAGTAACAGAGGCTCGGGTGGAACTAACCTTCTCAGTGGGTTCCCCTTTTTATGTTTCAGATCATTTCAGTTTATCTAAAGACCAATTCATTCCTGGGCACTAAATAAACTTAAAAAAAATGTTTAAATCATTGATTCAAATCAGAATTGTTGTCAATTATAAACAGAATAGATTCACATACAGTACATTATGATATGCCATTTAGTAAAAGTTATATATCTTAAAAAAACAGAAGATTGAAAAATCTTTTTAGAAATGTCCAACAGAACCAAAGTCAGACTCAGGATAAGCATCCGTCTCCTTCAGATAGCTAATGACTGACAGCAGTCTTTTATAAAATATCTCAAAGTGATATATGAGTAAAAGTACAAGTATCTTGCAATAAAATTACTTTGGTAAAAGTTAAAGTCTCCTCTAATAAGATTACTTAAGGGAAAGTATTAAAGTATCTAATATTATAATATCCATAATATATATATCTAATATTAAAAGTAAATTTATATAAACATCCATCCATCCATTATTTATACCCACTTCTTCCTTTCAGGGTCACGAGGGTCACTGGTGCCCCATATCCAGCAGTCACAGTACGAGGGGCGGGGCACACCCTGGACAGATATATATATAACAAATCATCCGCTACCCTACCTGTCCTCATTTAATCATTCCTCTTGTGTTGGACCCTAAACTCATCCACCTCTCCACCATGCAGCTCCACTCCTCCATCTGTCTCTCTCTCTCAATCACACATGAACTGTCTTGCTTCCACTCTGAGCCTGCCTCACCTCTGCAGGCTCTCCTCCATTTGCAAATAAAAATCAGTTGTTGATGCACATCTAAGTTTTATTAAATTCCATCCACTGGTTCAAAAGCTACTCTGCTAACAGATGAAGCTAACTCCACACGGTTAGCTAAACAAAGATCTCATTAATGTTAGAGGTCAAAATCAAACCCAGCTGCTACCACGTCAATGTTTTGATCCGTATCTGTAAAATGGACAAAAATATGGCCAGTTTTGTGTTAGCTATGATTGCTTTGCTCTGATTCCAGTTAATCAGTCGTAGAGGTCAATGAAAACTATGAGTTTCATTTAAACATTTAAACATTTAGTGATTTGTGATTTTTTTTCTAACCATACAGAGAAAAACAAACACAAGGACACACACGGGCGAATAAAAAGAAGTGGCTTTACAAAATATTTACTGAATTCCTAAACTGTTTTGATGTGCTGTTTCTTACATGTTGGTGCTTTTAGCCTTTGCTTTAATGAAACCTCCCAGCTGCACTGTGCAGGTCACACTGATGACCTCAGACAGAGAGGTCACTGATGCATTATATAACTAAAATAAGGCGTACGTTAATAAGCTCCTGTTTAACCATCCCTCTGCTCTGCACTGCTTTAAAACTTGGCAGAGAGCTCCAGCTCTGCTGTTCAGAAGACAGTTTGCATTTTGATTTGAAGTTATGCTGCTTATCCTCAACAAAAACTGCCAATAACCTTCTGCTGCGCTGCATTCCTGCACTCATCTCACACGGCCTTCGCACTTTCTCTTGACGGATTCCCTCCAGCAATTGGAAGCGTCAGTATTCTCCCTGAGATAAACCCTTCAGGGGTTAACAGATGCCAAGACTGTCGACTTACCCTGGATTCAGGAGGAGTGTTTTGCACATGGTAGGTTTTGTTGGGCCATAGATTCACTGAAGGTAATTTAGCGAAACTAAAACTTGCATTGACTGTCTTTGCTCCCAACCCTCACCACTTTGTTGTGCTGCAAGGCCATCACTGAAAACTAATGAAATTATCTTCCCACTCATGTGAGAGCTGCTGAACTGTCCTTTCATGCAAATTAGAACCACATTATTTTAGTTTTCAGTCAGTTTTTTTTCCTGGTATGCATCATTTACTATTGCTTTAAAGGTATAGGTTTAATTTTTTGATTATTATGACCCCCACATGCAAAGCAGGGGTCATATTGTTTTCATACTGTTTATTTTATTTTTTATTTTTCAGTGGTTTTTTGGTCAACTGTATCACAGAAACGACTGCACTGATCAACATGAAATTTGGCAGGAATGTAGATGAGTCTAACCTACACTGCACCAGCCAACAGTTTTACAATAGATCCCATATTAGAGGAGGGGGCTCCATCTGAATGTTTGAAGAGGGGGGTCTGGACGTTCTTACAATTTAAAAACTATTCAACAAAAGAGCTCTATATTTTTTTGTTTAGCTCTAATAAAGGGCTACACATCAGGCACACCAATGAGCCCCCCCCCATCCAAAACAATAAATGTGTTCTGGTGAGTTCTGAGTTCTGGTGCATTGGTACTTTGCATCCGTGCAGGTGGCATATATGCTGCCGCTATGCGCTATCTAGTTATTTTATTGTTCTAATATCTTATTCTTTGTCATATTTTACATATGTGCCTAAATAATCTGAAGGAAACAACAATAAGAAGGACTTCAGTTTGAGAATCAGGTTGATTTTCTCATGGGGGAGTCATTAAACAGAAAACTGCAGGTCACAGAGGATTTGCATCATATGTGGCAAAAAAATAAATAATTAAAAATATTTTGCTAAGGAAAAAGCAAACTACTGTTTGTTTTAGTAATTAGATGTAATGATGCCTATTACTACATTTTCTCGAATCTGAAAGAAAGTTTTAGGTTGTGAGTTGTTTTTTCTTTCAGAGTATAAAAATGTATGTTCTGAATGGTGTCTGCTCTGAAGCAAGGCCAATTTCTGCTCCACACTAAATACACAAACATAAATGAACGAAGGCATTTTATCATCCTCTGCATTCATTTTGGGCCTGTTCCAGTGATTTGCCAGAGAGGTTGCAGATGCGTACCAAACGCAGCAGCAGAGCCGTCCCAGTGGAAGGCATGTTGCATAGAAACAAAGACGACAACAGAAACGGCAGAACTTTCTAAAGAGAGGCTGTGTGAATGTGTGCAAAACTGCAACAACATTGATGTTTGACATCATATAACCAGGAGGAGGAGTTCTCCATCCACAAGTTGCAATGTATTTAATATGTATTTAATGTATTTATTGTATTTAATTTAGCCTCGCAAATCACCTTCACCATGTTTGCTTTTGTGTGAAACAGCCCACAGCACTCTGAAGTGGACTCTGCACAGCCCTCTAGTGAATATGTTGCACAACAGCTATGCCAACATGAAGCACACAGAAACGTTTGACATTTGGAACAGAAGAACCTATTTACATATGCAAAGTTATTATGAACAGACTTTCACTGTTTAATAAACGTTTCTCCCTGATTCTCCAAAAGGAAACGACTCTGACAGCTATCTGTCGCAGGTAACATACTGAGCTCCCCTAACTTCTTTATACAACCATATAAAAAAAAGTACATGAAAGAACATGAAAGAACAAAGAACATGAAATATTTTCATTATTAATATTTATAACTAACTTTGCCAACTTTCTTACTGTTTTATTTGTCTCTTTTTAACTGTGAAGTGGTATTTTCTTCAAACTGTAGATTATATTTTGGACTAATGGGAGAAAAACTACTTGCAGCAAGAGTCTGTAAAAAAGGTGTGTGCAAAAAGAACTTTTAGCTGTTTCCAAACACTAAAATACCTGAAGGGCCAGATGCATAAATAATGCATGAACACAAAAATCTGTTTTTACCTTTCTCTTCACAAACAGAATGAAGAAGGTCCAGTGAGAAACTGCTCACCTGCTGTGCATCTTTAAGATCATTGTAATCGTGTTTTTATGATGAAAGTTTACCGTTTATATTTATTATTCAATAAATCTGAAAAAACAAACAGAAAACAGGTTAAACCCTTGTTTATTCAATCAGGTGCGGTTGTGTAGCTCCAGCATTTAGAATTAGAAACTGTAAAAACAGCCATGAAAGTCACATTTAAAACATTTACTTTAGACTTTGTGTTTTCTAACGAAGCCGTCCTTCCTGCTCTGCCCCCCGTGGGACCGAGTCACTGTTCAGCTCCAAACTGTGGCTCGGAGCCAACTGCTATTGGGCTGAGGAGCAGTGTTTGGAATTCACACGCATTTAAAGGGGACATGGCAAGAGCGATTCCTCAGCACTCCAGAGGGGGTCTTGCTTTTTGGAGAAGGCATGATGAGTGCGGAGGGGGGTGGATTTTTGCTTGGCTGCCTGTACCGCTTGGCTATTCAGATCGTAGTGGGAAAGAAACAGCAGAACGGCCACATTTGTTAATGTTCTGATTGTTACTGATTCACAACATGATTTGGGAATCTTGAGGGGGGGCTCTTTGGCTGCCTGAGGAAAGGGCAAGGGGCATCGCAGGCTTTTATTCCTCCTTCTCTTCTTCTTATCTGTTTTCCTGGCAGAAGTGAGTTGTTAACTGAATCCCAGACTGTAGAAGAAAGACTGATTTCCTTCAGGATGGTGGGGTTATTTTTCAGAAAGGTCTGCCTGAAATTGTACAGGCTCTTGGAGAGGAAGGGGTGGGTGTGGGGATGGGGGGGTACAATGGCTGCACAGTCTGACTGCTCCTCTAACAAAAGAATGTGATGTGGTTGGGGACTATGAGGCGTGAATAAAATGCTTGTGTTGTGCATCTCTTATGTTCCAGAATAGAGAAGAGAAATCATTTAAATATCTGTGCTGGTTTATTTTGGAGAATAACTGTGGAGCACCAAGTGTAACATGAAACAAAAAAAATAAATCACTAACATATTTTTTATTATTTACCTCACTTTATGAGTGTTTTCTGCTAACATTTTATTATTTAGCTCCCTGTTCTTACTTTTAGTTCATTTTTTATTAAATGTTAAATTTAAATGTTAAAGAAACATATTTAACTATTAAATCATAAGTCTAAATGTAAAAGGTAAACATTAAATGTTGAAGTTCACATTTAGGTTTTTTGGAATGGAATGCAGCCTTTGCCGTTGGTGCTGGGCTCATGTTATGATGTCATCATCTTGAGACAATAGCAACCGCTAGCTCCAATGCAGCTAAAGCTACACCTCAAACTGCTGGACCACAGGGACCACCTATATTGTTTTTATGAACACATTTTGAATTTAGATTTTAAATATTATCTACAGCGGCTAGCGGTGACTAGCAGTGGCCATTGCTGATCAATAACATTATCCTGGTTATCTATCGCTAACCTCTGCTAATGCTGCTGACATTTTTTTATTTTTTTCATTTTACACTTGTGCCCCATAAATAACATAATATATGTGATTAAAGCAGAAATTAAATCAACACTTTGAACCTGGAAGAAAAAAAATGCTTATAATTGTTTTAATTAGTTTTAATAAAATAAATTTGCATCAAAATTAAATCTTTTGCTCCAAAATGTATATATTTATTGTTTTTTTGATAAGAAAGAACTGTTTGAATAAAAAATGCTTTAATGTGTCACGTCTCAAACTGCCATAACCTTGCTTTGTACAAATTACAACCAAGAATAAGACACTTGAACATAAACCCTGCCTGATGCAGCATTACCCCCCTGCCCTGGCTCCCTGTTGGCTTTTTGTGTTGACTCTAAAATTTAACTGCTGCTTTTAAAAGCTTTAAATAGTCTTACATTAAAATTAAGTGCTAATCTCTTCTGTGTGTCTTAAAGCAGCCAGAGACAGAAGTGTTCGACTCCAAAAGGAAAGATGGCAAACAGACATTAGTCTTGCCCACTTTCCTTACACATACGTCTTCCCCTAAAGCTCTAAAGTTTTACGACAACACACGCAGATAATGGAATTTTGCAATCACAGGAAACGGTTGCTAATTTTAAATCAAGCTGTTCTGCACAGGCAGAGACAAAGGAAGGATTGGTGATGAGGATGAGGAGTGAAGAAGGATGTACGGGAGGAGGGAGGAGACGGCGAGCTGCTGTGTGAAGCCTTGCTGTCTTCCTGTAAGAATGCGCCCTCTGAACCGAATGACACACACAGACAAAACAATCTGTATGTGTTAATCATGGCTTCTTTCTGATCCAAGCACCGTGTCACAGCCTTTGTGACTGTGTGTGTGTGTGTGTGTGTGTGTGTGTCCATGTTTGGGCATCTGTTAAACCTCTACAATGTGTTTCTATATATTGATGTAGCTCAAAACTCAGGTTGTATTTTTGCTTTATTTATGAAGTAAATGCTAAAATTCAGCTCTTGTTACAACCAATCAGAGGGTTGAGTTTGTGCTGATCAATATTCTGTCGATAATAAACTCTTTAAATGAGCTCATCTTCTAGAGAAATCCAGATTTTGATCAACCGTATCATGGAAACAGCTGCACCGATCAACATGACATTTGGCAGGAATGAAGATGAGTCCAACCTACACTGCACCAGCCAACAGTTTTACAATAGACCTCATTTTTGAGGAGGTGGCTCCATCTTAAATGGGGGTGTGTGGACATACAATAATGCTTAAAACTCAAATACTATTCAACATAGGAGCTTCAGATTTTTTGTTGTTTAGCTCTGATGAAGGGCTATCCACAGGCCCACCAATGAGACCCCCCACCCAAAACAATGCATATGTTTAGATGAGTTCTGGTGCATTGGTGCTTTGCATACATGCATGGTCACATATGCTCCCGCTATGCGGTCTCTAGTTTGGATTTATCTCAGTCATTTATAACAATGTTTGTGTCTGAGACATGGAGCAGAATCAGGAGGATGAATGGATCTTGTAAAATCTTGCAATGCAAGTGGACACCAACAAGCTAAAAGATGAGTTTGCAAGCTCTGATATTTGAAAACGTAATAAAAAAAATCAATCACAAAGTCACCTGTATTAAAACACTATTACCAATTAATTATTTGACATTCTAAAATGTAGCAGCAACACTGTAGTAAAGCCAATAAAAATTGTAAATGTTATAAAGGTAATTTATTTGGTTGTTTAACAGGTGTTCTATTATACTGTTCTGAAGAACTAGAATATAGTTTGTTCTTTCCTTCCTTTTACTTTATTTAACCAGATTTACAACCCAACTGAGATGGACATCATATTTTCAAGCGGGATCTGGGCACAAATAAACAGCACGCATCATAAAAATCACATCATAGTTTTATTACATAAATAGACATGAGAAATGTAACATGTTTTTTATTATAATGATCTAAAATGTAAGTGTTTTATATCCACCATGACTGGCTCTTTTTTTAAAGCAGGTTGTCTTCATCCTGTTCTGTAAACACCAAATAAAAGTATCAAAACAGGAGATGAAACATTTTAATGAAGTAATTTCCCCAACCTAACGCTTCCTTTTAGCAGCGCTTGGGCTGATTTTAGTGATGTACACAGTTGGCATGAATAGAGCAGTAAGTGCATTTTGCTTTGTGTTGTGGTGGGAAGTCATTCTTTGACTTGTTTTCACCCCCTCTGCCCATTTTGAATGGTTCCACTGAAGCAATGGATGTATTGTGTCAAAAAGAAAGCCGGATATGGGGCTTTTGTATCAGCCCCTGCATCAGCCATATGAATGTCTGTGTGTGTGTGTGTGTGTGTGTGTGTGTGTGTGTGTGTGTGTGTGTGTGGTAGAGTGAGACAGAGAGAGAGAGAGAGAGAGATGGAGGATTAGTTTATTGGAAGCAAGACTTAATTGGTATTTTTAAAGTACATGCAAACCTTTACACTGTGCAGTTTTAAACTAAAAGGATCAATAAGAAGTGCAGATACTTGAACTATGCCAGCAGTAAGGTGTGTGTGTTGCATTAGTTGAACTGCAGCAGGGATGCCATATGTATGATCAAATCAGAAGAGGTTTACTTTTGGGTATCAAAGGAGCATCACACAATAAAAACAGAAACCATTGTTTTGAATTCTCTTGAAAGTCGAAGTTTTTCTGCTGCTAGACGACAGACAAACACAGCTAGTCTGGACAAACACTGAGACTCCCTTCATAAAGTCTCCAAATAAAACCTTACAGCATATAAGAACCCTGTGAATGCCTCGATATTGCAGTTATGTTATGGAAAAGTGGCACATAAGCCCCAGGCTTTAGCCCCCCCCCCGTACATGTTCAATCAATGTTGGACACGTCCCAATCAACGAGCCATTTATTACCAGACATTAGAAGTAACGCTATCCCTCAGGTTTAAACATGGTCATCAACCTTGGGGCCAGTTAATGATAGAAAAATGATATCATTTGCAGCAATGCTTCTTTGTAAGCTGACCCCAAAACCCACACGGGGGTCTCTTCATCTTGACCACGCCGGCTATCGATTTCCACTGAGGATAATGACTTTTTATGTCTGTAATATATGAGGAGATATTTGATGTAGGCTGATCTGTTTGCTCACTGTAGCCCACTTTCATTGCCATTGTCAGGGGAGTCATATCATGGAAAGCCAGAAAGCAATATATATTAGAAGACACTCTATGAACACTGCTTAGCAAGCTTTAGTCTCTCATTTTAGAGAAGCATATCTGTCTGAGTCTTGGGTCGTTCTGGTTTCAGAATTCTGAGCAAACATAGATAACGTATTGATGACTTGTCTTTTCTAGTCAGTGTAATATGCACTGAAATAAGACAGAAACACAGAGTTATAGAACTGTTTTTAATCCAAGCAGAACATGTTTGATAGTAAATGATGTAGTTTATGTTTGAGTATAATATTGTTCATCATTAACTGTCTGGATCCAACAACTCTCACCATCGGTCCTTTGACCGAGAGACAGAGGACCAACGGCGAGTGTCATTACAGATGTAATGTATCGTACAAACTTAGCATATAAAGTAAGTAAGTTAGTGTTTGGTAGATTAATTCTTTGATGTAACGATGCTTCTTGGCAAAAAATCTTATGGAGCTCAAAAGTGAAATAAACTGTTTAACAAAGAAGTTTTGGCAAATGTTTTATGTGTGCAGCCCACATACTCAGCTCTACAGCTCATCCCACTAATGCATGATCCTTACAAATGTGGCATCATTTTAAAAGAGAAATTTTACAGACTTTCCAACAGTAAGTAAGACTTATTGCAAGAAGCATTGTTACAAAGAAGAAATAATCAACCAAACACTAATTTGTTTACTTTTTAACAGAGATATATAAAATACTTAAAATAAATAAATAAATAAATAAATAAATAAAAGTAAAAATAGCTTAACAGAAAAGGACTTCAGTAAAAATGAATTACACTGATAAGAAAAGTACTTAAGTTAAAGCCTTTAAACTGTTCACAATAATTGGGAAAATAAAAACACTTTTACACACTTTAAGAAATGCAGTGTTGAATTTACTGAACCAAACTGGTTCCACTGAACCAAGTTGAGTAAACAAGTAATTTAGAGAAATAATTGAGATAAATTGTTTTATATTTACTCAGTTCAATTTAATGGAACCAGTTGACATAACTTGGTTTTGATAAATGCAACATTTAGTTTTTGTAGAGTTTATGAACAACTCATTTCATGATAAGTTTGGCCATATTTCAATTTGTAACATGTAACGAGGCGTTAGATTTTAAAATAAAAATATGGTTTTTATATTTTGAATGTAACAAAATAAAAGCAAAAGTTATGGTTAAAAAAACACTCAGTAAAGTTACAAATTCTCAAAAGCTTACATAAGTACTCCAATGTAGTAATTGTTCTTAGTTGCAATAAATTTCTGTTTTTTTATTATATTATATTATATTATATTATATTATATTATATTATATTATATTATATTATATTATATTATATTATA
>JARVJO010000431.1:22955727-22975882 GCA_031762555.1 Cynodonichthys magdalenae | reverse complement strand
TCATTGTAACTGTAACTAATTACAGTTACAGTGTTTTTGTAATTAAATTACGTAACTAAGTTACATGTAATTAGTTAATCCCCAACACTGAGCTCATAACATGAACATGCACAGTTTTTGCTAATAAAAATGGCAAATCAGTTTAACAAAAACCCTCAGGCTGAAAATGAACTAGGTAAATGTAAATTAGATTTAATGCAGTTCCACTTTTATTACAAGTAGGTCGACCTGTGTGTAAAGAATACACAAAGTCTCTGCTCAACTTTACATTCAGTATTCAGCTTGTCTGATTAGACTATTCAAGTAGAGGTTATGTGGAAACATGATTGAAACTGCCTGAAAAAAAACTAGATGCATACATGTGTGCGGGGGTCATCATTAGAGGAAACCATTTAGTATTAACAGTTGCACATTTATACCCATTTGATCTTGTTCAGGGTCATGAGGCGATGGTGTCTTTAGTGGTAAACAGTAAAGAGACAGGATACACCCAGGAAAGAGATGGACAAACATGCAGACTCACATTAACACCAAGTAGGTTCAATTCAAGAATCAAACAAATAACCCGGAGTGCACGGTTTGTTTGTGGGAGGAATCCAGGATGCATGAAGAGAACTCACGCATGCATGGGGACAACTGCAAGGCTGCAGGACTAATGCATTATCCAACCAAGCAGAGATTTTGCAAAGAACCATTTGCAGACTTCTGTGTTGGTGCAAACTGGCCTGGATACAAAACACACAGGCAACAAGAACAACCACAATCAGAACAACAAACTGTCATCGATTTCTTGCTTTTTGACACATCTGTACAATTTATCAGTAAAAATAATAATTTTATTGGCTTCCTCATAAAATAGAATTATTCGTTTTTTGCTTTGAACTTACAATTAACAAACCAGTCCACTGTTGAGTTGAACTCAGGCACATTTAATCCTAAATTTAAACAAATATGAGAGAATATGTGTTGATACTGCAACCACTCAGACTGTTAGAAAAAGTTCTAATTGTTATCTGTGTTTTTGTTCAAATAAAAAGCTTTTTTAACACTGTTATACTTCAAACAAAAGTCAGTCTTCTTTTAAGCATCTGTTCCACAAATCAGAGGAACAGTTTCTCCCTTGAAGTGACGCAGAAGAGTCTGATATCATCTCTAATCTTAGAAGGCTTTTTGTGCACTTAGTATATCTCAATAAATCAGGAGTGATCATCGATCTTCACAAGAGACAGATGGAGAGGGGAGACAAAAAACAGAGATGCATGAACACAGAGAAAGACACAAAACACACAGTAAGTAATGGGCAGAGAAAATTTGAGATGGAGAAGATATGAAGAAGAAAAGGAGAAGACAGAATTACAAAAGAAGGGAAAATTACAGAGTGTGAAACATGTTCAAAAGCTAATTACCAAATGAGGGATCAATTGTTTCAAGCAGGCTTTAAAAATATTGGCACAGTTCAATTCTGTCACCACAAAGATTGAAACAAAAAGCCAATGAAGTGTTTAAAATTAAAAAGAGAAAAACATTTTTTTATTCTTCAAGTTTTGTTTAACATTTTTACTGACTTTCTTGCAATTTGATGTTAACAGCATATGTGTTCATAAAACTAATTCATTTTTTGTGTTCATTACTGTGAAATGTACAAATAAAGTTAAAATCTTATGCAAGTTTTTGTTGATTCCTATTGACTTTGTCACACACCTTTTAAGGTGAAAAGCAGCACAAAGAAGCTTACTGTTTTGTGACAGTTCAGTAATAAATCTGGAGGAGGCCGGGTTGTCTTTTCAACACCGTCATAAAATACAAAAATTAGCCTCAGGAGTAAATAACATGAGTATATGATAACAAGTCTTAAAGAATGGAAAAAACCCAGCAAAGATTTGGTTTAATGTTTTGTTTTAGTCCTGGTGCTGGCTTCTAAACCAGGGAATGTAATTGCTACCCAATGACAGAAAGATGAGCCATCATGTTGATGGCAAACTGAATCATCATGAACTTGCCAGGAGGAAACTCCTGCAGGTGGCAATTTGAGTAAAATCCTATTCAGGTTGAACCTGCCCTCCTGGAAAGTGCTAGGGAATTACGAAGCACTGAGCGAATGCAGCTCTGTCAGAATTTAATTTCAGTAGGATGTTGTGGCATCATGGGAAAATGTCCTTGATGGGGCTTTTTTTTTCTTGGTTGGCTGCAAAACACAAGCAGGTTGTGTCCCATTATGACTGCATCAAGATGAGTTTGAACTTGTTGTCTTGGTCCCCTCGGGGCAAGGGGGGGTTAACATTGCTGGATTCTTGCTAATATCTGATTATATCACGAGACAAAGCTGGAAGGACTTCACAAGAATTATGTGGGTTTTTTTTAAACTTGGTTTTATTTTCATTTCTGAAACACAGATTGCCTAACAGGAACAGTTTCCTGGTTTGGACTGCGCTGTTTGCATTTATAGTTTTCTTTTAGAAATCAGCTCAGTGTCAATAAATCTAGTTTATGTAATTGCAGGTACTGGATACGATTTAAAAAAGGGATACTCTTGGGATATTTGTACATTGTTTCATATTTAGACAGAAAACAATTGGAAGCATGAAGTTATTTCCTTAAACTACATTAACTGTCTGTTTGCAAAACGTCTCATGAATCTGTGTGAACATTTACAGCTAAGTAACAATTTAAAATGTCTTACAGTGGCTATAACTCAATAGATTTACACATATTAAGGTAAATTTGGTGTGTTGTCTGAGCCCTAACAAACCTTCTGACACACACAGATAATGTTTTTTACAAAGTTTGACCAAAACACTTATAACTTGGGCCCTTCTCATCATGAGATGATCTTGATTTAAATGCCTGGCATGAAAACATTTGCCAACTTGCATTCCTTAAAATAATATGAGGCCTTTTAATATTTTTCCTTTTTGATGTATAAAAGTCCTGCAGCTTGTAAGCCTGTTTCTGCCAGTTATTTTCTAAGCAAAACCAAACATGACTATCAGCTGATTGGTTGGAGCTTTGTGATAAAATCACAGGTTCAGTCAGATGTGTGGTTCTTTTTTATCTTAATTGCAATGTTTTTCTCTTTGAAGTTGCCCTAAGTTCATATTTGATAGTTCATTGGATATAAAACAGTTTCCTTATCCTAAATTCACGTGGGGAGAAAGAGCTCGCACAGCCCCCTCAGGGAGGTTGGGTGGCACTTTCAGATGATCTTTCCTTTTTGTTCTTCCACCACTCTGCCAAGGAATACATGATTACATATTCAAATCTGGGATGTCTGTCGAAGGGGATCATGTTTTGTCAGTCATATTTTCAGCTATCTAAAGGCATTTTAGGAAAGTCAGTAAAATGATGATAAAGTTACTTTCCCTTTTATTCTTGCCTGTGCTGGGTCCTAACCAGTAACCTGTGAAGAAAGACATAATAAAAAAACTGATTACTGGACATTTATGAATTGAAGTATAGGATATATGACTTTATTAAAAATATATACCAGATTTGATGCTTTAAAGGTTGGTCATATAAACAACATCCCTGTTGTGCAAACTATGGTCCCAAACATTCAACATGGCAGCTTTAATATCTGCTGCCTTTAATTCCCAACAATAAAAAAACTGCAATATTGATTTAGTATTTTAAAATGTATGTCAATGGATACAATCATTTGCATTGATATGAATCAATAAAATAAACATAAATGTGAATAAAAAAAAGCTTTGATGTTTGAATTTGTTTACAAACTACATGAAGTCAGGAAGCCAACGACATCACCAGAAGCTGAGCTTTATTTTTTTAAATGCTGCCTTCAGCTGAGCTTCCACACTACGATAAACAGTTTTACATTCATGTTAGCATTATTTACATATTATTACACTCAAATTACATTTAATAACTATTTATTGTTACCGTTAATGCCATATGTTGTTTTTGAGGAGAACAAATGAGCTTTTCTTGAGTAAGTCACGTGTCATTACTACATCATGTGTTGCAGACAGATGTCTGTATTGATCCTCTTGTCTGATTTTGAGAAGTGGAAGTACAGTTTATAAAGTGTAGATTGTGAATCAGTAGAGTTCCTGTATGTTGCTGTAAATAGAGCAGCTTTATAAGATGTCAGCAGGAGCTACTGTCAGTCTTTATTACTGTTCTTTATGATTTTTATTTCCTCTGCTTTTTGTGACAAATCCATCCAGTCATGAAGGAGGAAAATCAACACATTTAAAGTCTTTTCAGATGTTGTGAACATCTTTTTTTCACTTAATAAAAAATATAACATTCCAATAAAGTTAGAGGTTAAAGGTTTTGGTTGTGAAGATGTGATAAATGTAGGTAAGTGCAGTTCAGTTTCATTGTTGAATGTGTGGGAAGTGTTTGTGACATAACTAGAAAATATCTCCCTTTGTTAAACAATGTGTAACTGTGCAACACTGATGCAACGTGCACAAAGTTCTGACTGTGTTTGAGCAAACCCAGTCTGTTAATCTAAACTTCCTGCAAAAACATACAACAGCAGAGTTTATGCATGCATATAAAAAAATGTATGCAAGGATTCCTGCGTGGGAAGGGAGGCTGCAGGACAGTGAGAAGGACTGACAGCACCAGCAGAATAGCCTGCAGCACTTTATATGAATTGGCTCGCCTTGCAAGTCTGCACAGGAGAACCGGTTCACACTATCAGAGTCAGGGCAACCCTGAGGAGACAAGTTGATTTGTTTCACATAATCCAAGTGACCTGGTTTTCCCTGTACGTACGAACAAACTGAGCCCTCTCCTTTCAGTCGTTGGGCAGTGCTCAACTGTTTTGACAAAGATAACGATGAGGTATGATGTAGAGACCCTCCCATTCTATAACTTGTTTGAGGGGTAAAGGTTCAGGTGGGCTGTGCACATGGTTCAACATGTACAGTTTTAGAATTCATTTACAGTTTTGACTCTAAACATGTTGCTAAAAACTCTGGTGCTTTAGAGTGTTATCTCACCGGGCTGTTATGGAAAAATATTATTTATTAGACAGTCCTGAATGTCTCCAGAATACCTCCAGATAATCTCCTGAATATCTCCTGAATGTCTCCTGAATGTTTCCAGAATATCTCCTGAATATCTCCTGAAATTCTGGAGACATTCAGGTGATATTATCTCCTGAAAATCTCCAGAATATCTCCTGAATGTCTGCAGAAAATCTCCAGAATATGTTCTGAATGTCTTCATAATATCTCCTGAATATCTCCTGAAAATCTCCAGAATATATCCTGAATGTCTCCAGAAAATCTCCAGAATATGTTCTGAATGTCTTCGTAATATCTCCTGAATATCTCCTGAAAATCTCCAGAATATATCTTGAATGTCTCCTGAGTGTCTTGTCATGTACGTGGGGGTTCTCAACTTCCTCTTATGAGCCAAACAGGCATGAGGTACTGAGTTTTGAATGTGTTCAAGTAAAAATGATCACAAATTCTTCATGGGCAACTCAAAGTCGCAGGAGGTCAATGGTTAAATTTGATTCTTGCTTAATAGCTCTCCTCTAAAACAAGTCATGTTTGGCAAATGTACAGATTTAAAAACCACACAGATGATTTACAATAATTACTAAACAACTTGTTTACTACAGCAGAATAAATCACAAATGTTGGGGTGGGAACAAACAAGCTGAGGTAGACAATGAAATAATGTGAACACACAGTAATACAGTCTTACAAGCTTTTCTCATAAAAAAACTCAACTCACAAACACCTTGATGATCACTTGGTCGTTGAAACTCTGAATTCAGTGAAACTGCAACTAAAAACGAAAGTTTTCTTGTATTTTCCTGCAGTGTCGAAATGTTTTTTTTCACCAACTAGTCTTCCAACAGTTGCATCTCAGTGAAGCACCTGTTAATGTCCTGAAAGGACTCAGTTAAAGCTCTGACTTCGGACACAAGCAGTGGCTTTTACAGCTTAAAGGAACCGGAGCAGTTTTGTTGTGAAGAATGAGCAAAACGATCAGGGATTAGATGTGCCACGATTTGAGAAACAAATCTGAAGAAACTTAACATCTTATTTTAAACAATTTAACCTAATAACAAAGTGTTTTTTTTGCATTTAAAACTTGTTTAAATAGGGAGATGTTTGTTTATGCAACATTTAAAAAAATGAATTGTGCTTAATACAGTATATTACTCTAAAAATTGTAATTAAAGTGAGCCTTTTTGGACTGCAGGCAGAAACAAAGTGCATTGAAGGTTAGGTGCAATTGTGAAGCTGAGTCGTATCTCATGCATGTCAGAGAGGCAGCGGCATGTCTGCTCCTGTACCAGGACCTTTTATTACCTCACAGCAACATGTCCGCTAGAGTTTCTCAGGGACAAGCAGGAACAGGCAGTCAGGTCTCCATTACAACATCGTTAATAAGAGTAGCTGGCATCAGGCCATGGGAAAAATAAATCTGTAACACTTTATTGTGGCTGCACTCGTGCCAGTAAGCATGCGCGTTGAGAAATCATAGTAATTCTGATGAAGAGCATGTCGGTCTGTGGAACAGGGATTTACCCAAAAGTAGATTACTGTAAAACTGAGTCAACAAACTTGTCAGACAGAATGTTTACTATTTTCTACACCAACTACAGAAAATGGCTTCAAAAAGCACAAAGTTTAAAATGAGGAGCTTTAGCTGAATGCAATGCAAAAATATATATTTAATTAATTGTACAATTAGAACATTTTACCACATTTCTTCAGAATTGGAATCAAATTAAATTTGTTGACATTCAGACTGAATTGGTGACTGTCTGAGCTCTCAGTTAATTTTTATTATATTAATGCAAATGAGTTTTATTTGAAGGTAAAGCTCTTAGCTGTGAAAGGGACAGATATCCCATTAAAATCACGCTGAGTTGCTGTCAGACTGTTGCTCTTCTCCTCGCTGTCTGTGACGCAGCTTCAACATTCATTTCAGGTTCAGATCATGCGTATGCTCCTTCTTTATGTGATGTTTTACGTTCTACATTTGTGACAGAGTAACTAAATCACAGTACAGCTGAGAATGTTTTTACTTTGCGGCATTTTGCTGGGAGTGACTGATGTGGATCAAGTCGGTGCACTAAGACTTGACAGTCATAATGATAAGCTGTCACGTTGCCTCGGGCTGAAATAATGCCTCTGCAGGCAGCTGAAGAAGACAACCAAAAATTTTGCTTTGAAAAAAAAGAAATTTTTACTTATGTTTTCTCTGTTCTGAAACTTTCAGTTTAATGGCTTTGTAATTTCTACAATGCTGTGACATTCGTCTGCTCAGCCGATTGTTTTTAGTGTCAACACAATTCTCAATTCAAAACAAAGATTTTAGGCCTGAATTCCCTATAAGGACTGACATATGTATCTGTTTAGTCACTGTTCTAATCTCTCGTTCATTTTGAAATGACACAAATGTGACTTCCTGGTAAAAAAATTTGGCAAGAGATTAAGCAACCAACAACTGGTGTTGGGCAACACTGCAGGGATGAGTCATCGCCGGTATGAGAACCTTCACGCTTTGGCTCTCAGTAAAAAGGCTTTGTTTGTTTGCCCTCAATGCTACACAAACACATGCCTGTCACCTCTCCAAGCTGCAAATCATAGCTGTTTGGATATGCATGACGGGCCTCAGCTCAGGGTAACCGATAATCTCAGTCACTCATTAGAATTATTTACCTTGCTTCAGTGTTACTCCACCCATAAAGTCTCTTTTATCCCTGCACCATATAAACTTTGATTTCTAAATTCAGGTGCTTCTTGATGAAATTTAAAAACACATCTTTGTTTCTATCCTGACGTTACCTATCATGTCGAGACAAATGCTTTCACAAAGGTGTCTGATGGATTCTTAGAATCTGCTGCTGAATTCTTCATGGGTTCTTTGAACACGATAGGGTTTCTCAGACTCCACCAGCAATTCTCAGAACTTTAAATTTACCACAACGATGGGGGGAGATCCACCCAGGTGTGTTCAACCTGCAGAGGAGGGGCTGAAGGAAAGGAAGGGGAATGCAGGAAGAACTTCAGGTACATTCATGGAAAAGTCTTTCTTGGATTAGGGCAAGTGTTGACGTACGTGTGTTATTTTTACAAAACCATAACCCTGGTTTGTGGAACATTCAAGGAATCTTCTAATAAAATGGCATCAATTGTTCAACAAAATCCCCAGTGAAAACACACTTCAGCTTTTCTGGCACACTTTGCCCTGCATGAATTCTGGCTGTTAAGATTCTGGGGCAAAAGTAACTTCCCAACTCCTTCAACCAAACTTAATAAATGGTGAGAGTTAAAGGATCACTGATGAACATCGAACTGATTAAATTCAATCTCATTCAAGATGGCAGGAGCACCAAAGTGTCTTTAGCAAAAAATGATTCTGACTCAGTTTATAGCTGCTGAGCTAAAGTTTAATAAGAAAGCAGCTGAGAGTCCTCAACATGAACTCAGACATTTTGCATAAACATTTTTACCTAAAATGTTTGGCATGCCACAGTTAACACCATCTGTCTGTTAGGAAACAAACACATTGGATGGAAATGATTGAAACTTTCAGAAAGTAAGCATTAGATGTACGTCTACTGACAAAACAAAATAGTTTATTTGAATGTATGGGTTGCAGCTGATGTCACTGCCCCGCTGTCCTAATTCATAGGCGCCACTCATGCGGCCGACAAAACTCCCAAAATGTAGGCTGCATCTGAGTATCCTGCACGGCCGACGGTATCCCAGGTAATTCATCTTGGACTGAAGAATGTAAGTTAAACAACTTAGCTGAAAAAACTTGCTGTGAGATGTCAAATTATTTATGTTTTTTTATTTACTTGTAATGTTTTTCTAATAAAACTGAATTTTGTGAAGTTATACCTAGAAAATCCAGTTAAAGTGATGTGATACAAACGTATCACCATGGTAACGAGGCAGCACGTGGTCACGCAAACATACGTCTTCTGTAGACTAGACCGTCTCATTTCACAGCCGTTCATGCAGCCGACACCAGGAGACTGGGGCCAACCTCGGCCGCAACATCGGCCAAAGTGCAACCTAATAATTGAAACACAGCCAAAATCTGCCACAGCTAATCAGCTTTAGTCAACACAAATGTGGCTTTAACTTACTCTAAATGATAGATGGGTTCCAGTTGAAAAATACAACTCGGAAGTTTGAAACTAAGACCTCCGAGGACAACTGGAACGCAGCATAATAGCTGAGATTTTCAACAAACATTCTGAGCATTAACACGTCTTGCAACATTAGACTGTGGCGGCCATCTCGAATTAAAACATTGCAGCAAAAGGATGTGGGTAATACGCATTATTTTATAGAAAACTTTAAAGTTGTGTTTTTGCCAATAAAGAATATGTTTATGTCTTTTTATATGGATAAAAAGACAGGCATGCAGTTTGGAGTTGAGTTACTTATCTAAAAAGTGCAAATACATGACTTTTTATTTTAGAAGTGGATCATTTTGAATAAACATAATTTAAATTATTGCCACTGCTTTCTCAAGACCTCCACATAGTTTATGCTAGCATTTAAGGTTGCTAAGTCATGATCTTATCCTCTTTTCTGCATAATTGCTTTATCAAAGCTGCAAAAAAAAGGGTTTCAATAAAAGGAGGGCAAATTGTAAAATGATTTAGTCCCAGTCTTTGTGTCTTGTGACTTGTATTAACATAATAAGATGATGAAATGATTGTTTCATAATGGAATATGAAGTAATTGTTCAGAATAAAATAATTACTGTCCTGTGGATCCACTGTAGGAACACAAGATATTGTGACAGCTCTTTATTTTAAATACATTTTAAAAAAGAGAGGAAAAAGTAACCATTTGGTAACATAAAAGCTGTAAACCCTTTTGCATTTCTTCACAGATAGGAGAGCTCGTTAAACACGTTAAGCCTCCTGGCTGTGTGAGGACGGAGGTTTGTTTTTTATGCATGCCTTGGTGGGATTTCAGAGCGTGTTTTTGTGCGTGTTCCATGTGATTCCTAATTGGTCCGTGCTGGCAGAGGCACCTGTAAGAGATCCATCTCCTCCGCAGGCGAAGGGACCAGGCGCTGCAGCATCCCCCACACAGATGGACCTCGCAGTGGGCGACCATCCATGTGAACCCCCTGGCCCCTCACCAACGGAAGGTGTATCACAGTGGGACGGTCGTCACACATCAATCCCAATAAAGGCCTGGACCCCGCTTGCCTCTGTGATGACATTTAGATGCTGTTTATTGTTGGGTGGGAAAGGACAGATTTCTTTTTTGCCTCTTTTTTTTTCTTTTCTTGTTTTGGCGTTGGAGGAACAAGCCTCATGTGCCAATTATATTTTCTCTTCCCTTTGTGGGAGGTGTGTGATTGTGTGTGTGCTTCTGCATTTATATTAGGGCAAAAATGTAACTCATTTACAAAATATAGTTACCTTTCTTCAATTAAAGAGTGTGTTCATGTCATAAATACTTTTGGATGACAGTTACAGCAACAACATGTCATTTTAAAAGCCTGCTAATAATAAGGTTAGGAGATTATAACAAATTAACTCCCCAATAATAACATAATACTGATAAATTCACTAATGCATTAGCTTTGTTTTTGAAAGACAGCTGTATTTTCTCTCATCAGAGTATTGGCTCATTGGTGGGCTTGATAGATCATCAGAGCTAAACAACAAAAAAACTGAGGCTCCTTTGTTGAATAGTTTTTGGATTGTAAGCATTTTTCTATGTTCAGACACCGCCATTTTAAATGGAGCCCCCTCCTCAAATATGGGGTCCATCATAAAATCGTTGACTGCTGCAGTGTAGGTCGGACACATCTACATTCCTGACAGTTTCATGTTGACCGGTGCTGTTTCCATGATACGGTTGACCAAAAATCTTGAAAAAAAAAGATGTTAGGGGCGGCTGTGGCAGAGTGGTTAGGGAGGGTCGTCCTGGAACCGATAGGCCACTGGCTCGATCCCCATTCCAGGTGTGGCCTTAGGCAAGACACTTTACCCCCTGAATAAATGTTGTAATTGATCAACTGAATGTTTGTTGCAGTTTTTTATTTTTACACTTTCTGTTCATTGCAGCAAAGTATAGTAAAGTATACTTGTTTGCACTTTTAAGAATAGGACGTTGTTTACCTGTGAAAATAAATATTCAAAACACCAGAAGAATATTTGTGCAGGACAGGCAAAGAAGTAAGTTCTGATGGATGCAAATGATGGCATGAGGGTGCTCTGTAGCTACCAGGAATTTTCAAACAAACATTAAAAAACACTTCCTCCTCTGGAACAGATGTAAATATACTCGTGGAATTTAGATAAACCATTTCTGAGATGTGCTTGTTTTAAAACAGCAGCTAAAACAAAAATACGAGGTCTTCTGTTTTGTCTGGACTGCTGATGACCTCCTGTGATTCCAGCGTCTTGTGTTTTTGATTGTATCGGGACGGGCAGGAGACAGGACATACATCACGTCTCCATCCAAACAAACTGAGGACGTCCTCTTCCTGCTCAACATTTACTTTTATACAGCTTGTTATATAGCAGTTATTTTCTTTTAATCCGTTTCTTTGTTGACATTTTGACAGTTTGACTACTTGTAATAATAATAAAAAGTTTAAAAAGACAAAAAAATGGAATAAGTTTTCATAAAACAGCTTTTAGCTCCAAAGAGGAAAACGTTTGCTGCTTAGATTGAACTCCAAGTTGGTCCATGTTTACTCAATTCCTCTTACTTACAAAGTGCCACATAAAGAAAGAGACCACAACTGATGTGGTAAACATAATTCCAAGATCCATTTTCGTGTTGACTGATGACAACTGGGAATAAAAACACTAAAAAAAAAGTTAATTTTTTTGTTGGCATCCACATATGGTGGAGCTCACTCTTCCAAAGCACCACGGAGCTTCAAGACTCCATCCATTCATCATGGGTGGCCCCTGTGGAGATCAAATCTTGCTTCTGTCAGTATTGTTTCTACTAATCAAAGAGCTTATTTAGCAGAAAATAAGGCAGTTTTCATTTACTTTTCAGATAGAATGCAAAATAACCAACACATTTCTCTTTTAACACTCTTCAATCTATTTTTGCAAACCAGATGAATCCATTTAAGCCAAGTTTGCCCATCTTTCTGTGCAAAGCTTTGAAGATACTCTGAATGTGCACAAATGGGAGAAAAATGAAACATGTTTGTTTACTTTACTTTTTGTAAAAGTGCTAATTAGCCCGGCTGGTGTTAGGACACACAGCTGTATGAAAATGTACATGACACATACTGAAAACATTAGACTGACGAAGTCAATGAATGACTCACATTTTGTTATAACAGAGTTGAGTTCTGCAAAACAGAATAACTGCCTACTTGGCATTTGGACTAGAGGCTGAGGACTGTTTGCTGCATTAGGAGTCTGGAGGAATGTCTGTCTGTGAGTTACAGCAGCTTGATTCAGTTTTAGCATTCTGCACGGCTGCAGAAGCAGACCAGTCAGAAGAAACAACAACAAAAAAAAGGAAAAAAAAGGAAAATGGACTATGTGATGTCTCATAAGCAGAAGAAAAAAAAGCCAAAAACCATAAAGAGGAAAAAAACGACTGAAATTAATAGAGACGTGTCTGAGAGCAACAGAAAGGAGCCCCGTTATGTAACGCTGTCCTCAGAAAACCCCGCCAAATCTTGGCTCGGCCTGCCTCGCTCCTACAACCACGGAGATTTTCTCATGGAACAGATTTAACACCACTTAAGCGTGAGTCTGAACGATGTATGACGAAACTCGACTCAGCCTCCTGTAAACTGCATCCAAACAGCTAAGTTCAATCAAATCCAGCCCGAGGGCAATAAAATGTGTCAGCACACCGCAGAACGCTGGAACAGAGTGTCTTCATGTACAAACTGTTCAGGAGAAAAAACTTTCCATGCGCTCTCTCTGTGTTTTGATTACCTCTTTGGAGCAGTTTGTTCCTCATTGAGCAAACCAGTGCTCAATAACCCACATTAGGTTTATTCACTGCTGGTTTGTTGCATGAAAAGAAGCTAATTTATTTTAAAAATGCTTTTATTTTGAAACTTTTTTGTCTTAGTTTGTGGGAAATCTCTCTGTTTGCAATAAAACTGCTTCCAGTTTTGAGAGATGCTTAGTAAACAACTCAAACACAAAACTGTTTTTAGTAATTGTGAAAAAAACCCAACATTTTTCCAACATTATAGCTTTTAAACTAACATAATTCATAGTACATAGTTGGATCTTTTACTTTTAATATTAACAAAACAAAAATCTCATTAGTATTTAGAAAAACTTAATTAATTACCACTTTTTCTATGCAAAAAAACTGCAAATTTTGCATTGTCCATCTCCTTGCAGTAATTTTTATTTTAGTTGTCAGATGATGTTTATTTGGTTTTATTGAAATTGACAGGTTGGATATTGGTCTTTGATGTATTTTTAACAAATCATCTTAGAAATTTCTCATTAAAACTTGAAAGATTGTTCATTCTCTGCATCCTTTTACAGAAATAAAACTTCTAGTAGCTTAAAGTGTCAACTAATTGGAGCAACAGCTGATATGCACCAGATGAAAGCTAGCATGAAGTGTAACATATTAAGCTTTAGGGGAATCTTTGTGTAATTACCTTACAACAGAGCAAAATGTTTAAATGCAACCAAGAACATTCACGTTTTGCCACTTCCTGTCATTCAGTCATGAGTTCTTTCCTCCACTAACAAGTCAGCTCTCTCATTTACTGCCTAATTGGGCACTCAAGGATAATGGCCTATTTGTTTGTTTTGTGCACAAGCGATGAAGAGTTTGTGGATGTATTAGTTTGTGTGTGTGTGTGTGTGCAGTATTTGCATGAGCAGCTTCGTGTGTCCGTGTGCGGTTTGAGATGGCCCCTTCCCTCAGAGTTAATGTCAAGCGAATGAGGCAGAGCTGTGGCAGGTGTGAGAACAGCTTGAGGCTCGTGTCATTAGCTCACCACCGGTGTCATTCCATTCTGTGCCGATCCAGCTTGGCACCGTCCATCCACCTCATGCTGCTCACACACTTTTTATTAAAGTGTGTATTGGCTGTGGCATAATTTAGTGCCATCGTGCTCCGGGTCTCTGTTTGGGACTCAACTGATTATGATGTGCATTCCATGGAGCTGGACTCACTTTAATTTTAGCTGAGATTTATCCAGGCTTGACCCTTCCTGCACAAGAAAAACGATTGTTATAGAGCGCTGATGGGTTTTCTCTTATCTGAAACAAATAACTCCAACAATGCTCTTAAAGAGGTGCTGTGGCTTAGATGGTCAAAGCGCCTGTCTCGTAAACAGGAGATCCTGGGTTCAAATCCCAGCAGTGCCCACAGCTGTCCTGGTAAGGATCATCCCTCACATGGGCTTTAAAGGAAACATCTATGTTTAAAACTGAGAGCAAAATGTTTTCTATAAAAAAGAACACATTTAAAAATAAAGAAATCAGAACATCATTCATTATACGGTTCGTTGTTTGGTGTTTTAGTTTCAAAATAAAATCGAAAAAAGAAAACAAACATGTTTGTTTTTGTTTTTCTGTTTTCAAAACCTAAACGTAAAACTGTAAAATCGAACTAATAAAAAATCCAGTGTTTGTCGTTTGCTTCACTAAGCTAAATGTAAAATAAAATATATAGTTGTTTTAATATGAAGCGACACCTGAAAAGACGGAAGTCGTCAAAGAATAAGTTTATAGTGACTGAAAGAAAACTGCTTAAAAACATAAACCTTTTTTAAAGGTATTGTAATGGCTGCAGTCCAGCATTTTTCTTTGCATAACTTGGAATATTAAAGCAGTTTTGATTAAGATCAACTTCCTGTAAATACGACTTTTGTTCGTTTCTAAAGTGCTCAGTGAAAATGTAACCATGATGATTTCCTGTTCACCAAAAACCAACAAATGGTGCTCTAACAAAAAATAAAGCTTGTCTTTGCTTAAATCATTATAGAGAAACAAATGATCAGTTATCATTTTTAAATTTAGTTTTAAAACAAACCAAAACACTGATAAAGCACCTGATTAATTGTTGTTTTATTTTGAAACAAAAAAATACAGGGATTTTACATAAACAACCACCACAACTATACTACTAACTAAAACACCTAAAGCTCAGTAAATTTCACATATTGGGAGTATTTTTTTGTGTATCTTTGAACTTAAGTTTGTGTTTTCATGTAGAGGTTTTAGAACAGCACGAAGTGTTTCAGAGTCCAGATTTAAAGCAAAGTGAAAAGTGTGAGGCTCGCTGTAGGTGTTGAAGCGTGTCATCTTGAGCGTTTGGCACTTCTGAATGTGTGAGAGTCAACATGAGAAGAGGCTCTGGTGAGGACGCGGCACAGAACTGGGACAGAGTGACAGACTGCCCCTGTAAGCCTTTGGCACCGTTGTCACACGGCATTGTGGGTAATGCCACACGACGCAAACCACGGGAGTCAGAAAATGAATTTTCCACCATCGGCGCATTGCTTTGGGGTGATTAACAAGGTGAATGTTCCACCACACCAATTAACACTTATTGATGATGATTAATGTGCATTCAAGGTGCCATGAATGTTTAATTCCTGTTAGAGGCAGCGAATCCTCTGTGGTTTCTCTTTCATCTAATTCACTTGGAAACCAAACAAAATAAAATGAATTCAGCTGAATTAAAACAATGTGTTTAATAAAGTTGCAGTAACAAGCAGTTGGAGGTCTAAATCGCTGTGAAATGCAGTTTTGGATGGAAGCAAAGTCACCTAAACCTGTGATTAATGACAGCCCCCTGCTAGTTCATTATATACTTAGCTTGCCAAAAATAGCTTTACCCTATTTCTTTTACTGAGAAGATTTGCTGAACGTGCATTTTACTTTCTCTCTCCCAAACCCCCAGCTTGTCATTCATGCAGTTCGACACAATCCAGCTTGACTATTGTTGCAACAAATCAGCCCAATTTGCTTCTGCAGGTGAGGGGGAGGATGCACTCTTTCTTTCCCTGCAATATCTACCTCTCAGCAGCCATTCTTACGGGAAGATGTGCTGAGTTTTATAGTTTTTATAAGAATTCACAGCACAGATATTTTCTGTTTTGGGTTCATGTATTTTTGTATCAAATGAGCTATGGAGTTTCTTACTCAAGGGCATTTTACTCATTAAATATCAATTAAATATCAGCATTTTTTTTTGTTTCCTGTTTACTTTTTCTTTGTGTGCAGGAAGAAAGGTTGAACAGGGTCATGTCTGAACTGCAACACAGCAGAGATTGTTTGTTGGGCTGACACCTCCTGGGAGCTCCCTCCTGATACACTGGTTTCCACAGTAAACACCGGCCACACACACACATGCACACAGACACACAACGGCCTACACATCAGTGTTCATTGTGATTGCGAACCAGGGTGGCACAAACAAACAAATGGTTACTATTCTTCTAAGAAATCAAACATGCGCACACAGAGCAACGCACAAAATGCTCCCACATGGACACACCAGCCCACATACAGAGAAACACACACAGACACAATCCCCAGAGTCCAATATAGAGTCCATTACTTTGGATTGCCACAGTGTTTTCCTCTGGATTTGAGATGTACTGTACTTAGACTGTGTTGGGTCTGATTGGCATGAGTCACACAGAACAAGCTGACATTATATTTACCCGAGCGGTTGCGGTAAGTACGTGTTTAAGGACACGGTGAGTCACAAATGCCCAAGATTACCCCGACATTAAAGCACCACAACCAGTAGAAATAGGATTCCTGCTGAGCTTTCTCATTCACTGTTCAGAGCAGAGTGATTCATTCAGACGCAACACGTGACCAGAAGAGCACTGCTGCTCTGAATTAGACAGAAACCATTTATACCGAGGGGATTTCCCCATGAGATGGACAACCAAACTGTTGGCTAGCAACAGTCTTTCTGTGATTTTGGTCAAGAATTTCTGTGACATCAGTAGGCAATAACAAAATGGTGTGCAAGCTTACTGTTAGCAAAATATATCCTGAACCAGTGGACATATTTTAATGAAACTTGCAGAAACTATATAATGGATTAACTAAAATTAACAACTAACTGACTGTAGCAAACACAAAACTGTCCTTAACTCATTTAACTTTAGATGCTGAGCTAAACTTTGGTGTGTTAGCTTCAACACTCTGAACACAAAAGGTCATGTTATAACTTTCTTTAAAATACTTGCATGCAAGAAATGTGGCCTTGTTTTTCCTACATTGTGTGGACAATTTTCCCAAAAAAGCAGCCTCATAGGGACCGATGTCCCCACAGGTCCAAATGCAAACTACGGGTGGAGGGTTAGGTTTAAGACCCAGGTGTGAATTGAGTTCAGGTTAGTTTTAGGGTCAGGCAGGTACCTGTGAGATTAATTTTAGGGTAAATTATCAGGGTTAGGCTGTAAAATTTCCAAAAAATGAATGGGAGTCAATGCACGGTCCCCACGGGGATATACAAACCAGATCTGTGTTAGTGTGTGTGTATGCATGTATTTTATCACTGGAGCCAACACTTCTGCATTGTTTAATGGTGATAAGTAAAATATTATCACTTTATGCTGGACTGACTGTAGTAGAGCCCGGCGGCTGTAGAACGCTATATGTGAGCAAGGCTAGCATGGATGCTAGGAGTAAAGCTAGCAGTAGGCTACAGAAAAAACAATAAGGGTTATTGTAGCTGTCTATCAACAGAAAGGGATAGGATCCGGGTGGTCCAGTGTTGGCCTTTTACCTCTGATTAAATTTTTGGAGCAGACCATGATTTTTTTCTGGTCAAATTCAGTTCGTCCCATCGCTGGAATCCAGCTGTTAGCCTAGCATCTTAGCTTGGGAACAGTGACAAAAAATACCTGTTCCATGCAAGGATGATGGCTGTATCCTGAGTCACTGTTACAAGTAATGTACCACCTCCCGGTGGAGTCTGATGCCATTTTCCAAAATGTTTAAAAGTTTTTACAAAGCTAGACTGGCATTGAAATCAATGGAGCTTAGAAGAGTTTGTATGCACATCAGTATCGAGTGGACATAGTCATGTGACTTGTGTTCTAAATATAGCCTGAGTGCAATGTTTCCACAAAACAAATTCTTAGTAGAAGAACAAAGCAGTTCTTTTTTTCTCACAAACACCCTTTGAAAGATTGTTAGGACTGCAAATTATTTACTGTAATTACCTGTCAATGACATTATAAAGCTGGTGGAATTATAGCAGTCAGTTTAAATCCCACTTTCCTGCTTCCTTTCTGTCCATCATGTTCACATAATCAATAAGGAGGAAGTGCTGCACAAACACTTCTGCTTTAAAAACAGACTTCAGCAACAACAAAAAATGACTTTTGCAAGAAATCCAACAATACAACACCTACCTAAAAGAGTTCTGTAAAAGTTTGTTTCTTCTTTTCTGTGTGTTTGGAAATCAGGTTTCAGAATATTTAAACTCTGGCCAGTAAAAGTGACTGCAACCTCAAAATAAGTAGAAGTAATAGCACCAACTCACAGCCTGAAAACAACCTCTGTTGCTGCAGAAACAGCTCTTTACTGATCCTGACAAAAAAATAAATAAAAAATCTTGGAAGGTTTTGGATATGTTCAGCTTGCTTCAGCTAAATTATTGTTTCATATACCTGTAGAAAAATGGATTAAGCTTCATTGTGGAAATGAAATCAACTTCACTCTTTATCTTTGCTGTTTAATTTGACGCCTTATTAAATCTGTACATTTTTTTTCTTCTTACAAAGGAAGTGGTACAGTTGGTATTTTTAAAAATAAACAGTCTTTCTGCAGAAATGTTTTAGCACAGAAAATGGAAACATGAGTTTTGCTCATGTGCAAAAATATTGTTATTTTTGTGGATTATTAAATTTCTATTTGAAGGATTATTGATGTTCTTTTTCATTCAAGCATGTGAGACAAAACTGGAGAATTCAATTAATTATTTTAACTAAATGTGCAACATTCATTTGGAAACAAACTTCCAGCAGAGCTTCAGTTTGTAGTTTTGCATAAGATCAGCAGAATGAGGGCAGATCTGCACTCTAAAAATTAAATGTTGGATTTACTTAACCATGTTATGTGAGTTAAGTAAACCCAAAGCAACATACTCATGTTCCTGGGTTAATAAACTGGTATATTGCTTTGAATTTACTCAACTCACATAACATGGTTAAGTAAATCCAACATTTCATTTTTTAGAGTGAAGGCTAGGTTGGCTCAGACATAAATAAGGTTTCTTGCCAAATCAAAACAAAAATAAATAACATTATTCATAAAATAAGTTTATCTCATGATACAAAAATGTGAAAATAAATTGAAAGTTCTTCTAAAATGAAGTTTCAGTTTTAATTTTCCCTTTTATTTAATGGTGCTAAGCTTGCAGAAGAGCTTTTTTTTTAATTCCCTAAGAGAAGTGAAGTGAATCAAACCGTGGTGCCAACAAGCTCTCAGAGGGAGCAGCCTGACAGCTATTAGTCTTCTTCCTCACCAAGCATGAGCGCAAATTGCTTCAATGTTTAAAAACTAGCATCGTCATGCCTCGCTCTCCCTGGATCTTTGGACCATCAGTGCAGGAGAGGAGAAAAAAAAAGACAAACACAAAACATCCTTCTCAGGAGAACTGCAAAGTGGAATTGAATTTGGCATTCTCTATAATCGTCCATTAGGAGATTAGAACATTATTTACATACAGTATAATTGTGCATGACCATATTAGATGCAAAGAGGATTTATTTTGGTTTTGCCAGTGCTATTAGGCAGCTTCTCAGTCTTTGCACACTGTTTGGGAATTTCATGGCTGTTTGATTTGGTCACAAATCCAGGCCAGATTCTCCATTAATGGTTAATTATTGGATTTTTAAATTAAATATTATTTTAGCTAATTAACAAAGCTAAACTAACCGGTTCTCTTACAGCTCATGTTGTCTCTTCACGTAACAGTAACAGGATGTGGAACACTGTTGAATGGGTGGAGGAATCCCCTCGGAGTGGGGAGGAAGAAGGGGGGTCCTTGGATTTCAAGTGTGGGTTACAGTGGGAAGGAAAGGGTCACGTTCCTGTTTGTTTGCGTTATGGGATGGCAGCCGCAGAGGAGATCTAGATTGTGCAGGGTCCTCTGGGGTCACTCGCTCCCACATCGCATTCGCAGCTGTTGGAGTTTGTTTTTTTTTTTTTTTTTTTGGGGGGGGGGGGGGGGGGGGG
>JARVJO010000431.1:22941053-22954221 GCA_031762555.1 Cynodonichthys magdalenae | reverse complement strand
TTATAAAAGTAAAAAAAAAATAATAATCCCATGATGTTAACTCCTCAAGCCTGCTGAACTTGGAGTTGAATGTGAGCAGCGAGGTGGATCCAGCTGAGTTTGGAGTGGCTGCCCTGTCTGAAAGAATCAGCTCTGAAAAGGAACATTGTCATTCAGCCAAAATACTCCGGTTAAACAAAGGTTGAAATAAAACTCAGCAGCTTGAGTGTACTGTTACCATATGCACTGTTACTACAACAACCAGAGGACATGTAACAATGAAGAGACTTCCTGACTTAATCGTGTACTTTTTACAGCTTTTTTTATTGGAGAAGTGGAAAAAAAGAAGGAAGAATTAGTTTTAATTCTGATTTTGACCATTCAAATGTAATCACAGCACAGGTGAGCTGTTGTCAGTAACTTTACCAGCATTTAAAGCAGTGAAATGGAACAAAATATTAGAAATAAAAAAGAAGCTGAAACTAACTGACTGACATGTTTTCCTGTTTTGACTGCAAATAACTCTAAGTGTTTCACCGCCTAATGCAGTGTTTCCACATCCTCAGCTGTGCTGTTAAATGTTTGCTTCCACTACCTGTTTTTCCTATCTTTTCATCTGGGTCCTCTGAATTTCCCATTTGTGAGGATACGGCGGCTTCCTTCCTCTAAAGAGCAACAGGATGTGTGCCGCTTGGTTCATACGTGCACGTTTTTGTAACCTACAAATCTGTTTTAGCTCTGTGCAGCCCTGCTGACTTCATTTCAGTTTTGCATCATGTTGTTGCTGTTAGATATGATTATAAAGGTACTTACTGCAAACTGTGAAATCAGACATAAAAATATTATTTTGAACAATATCAAATGGGGCTGTTGGGTCAAGTTTTTTTAGTAGCTGTTCATATTTATTGACATGTACATTTTAAAATGCAGGCCTCCACCTAAAGTAAACAAAGGCTGAATCCACCAAAAACCATATATATGTATATATATATACTATATATTATAAAGTAACAAACATGAATTTATTTTTTGAAAGATAAAAATAACATATTGCAAAAATAATTCCACAGTGCTGAGATGAACAGTTGTTAAGATATTTGCATGTAAAGGAACAGGAAGTGATGTAAAAGGGGAGTATCTGCATGTGAACCGAGTGTTGCTACAATGGCTGACGATCCAGTCTGTAAAGAAGAATCTGATGATTCTTTAGTGTATTTTGAGTCACCATCAGAGAGAGATGAGGAAGTCAGAGTTCAAACAATATTGTTTCAATAAAGAAAACACAGAGTTCCTTTTCCGTAAGAGTTCCCCATTGATGTCACTTCCTGTTTCATTTTAGCTAACCCAAGTCCAAAAGAAAAAATATCAGTTCTGTGACAAAATAGATGAAATCATGTGTATTAAATCAGGTTATGCTTTCATTGACTTTTTGTGTTTGAAGGACATGCACACACGGCACTTTAAGTGAGGCTGGCTCTGTATCGGTAAATAAATATGGCTGATAAATTTAAGGTTTGACTGATTTTCATTTACTTTGGTTGTTTCAAAAGGCAAACAAACAAACATGGTAGTTAGCATCGAGACACAAAATTTGCATATGCAAATCTATTATTATTTAAAAACATATTAACCATTGATATGATATGAATGAATGAATGAATGAATGAATGAATGAATGAATGAATGAATGAATGAATGAATGAATGAATGAATGAATGATTATGTGTGATTATGAAATAAACATGTTTAACACTCAAAATTAAGTCTCAATATTAGTGTGGCCTTGAGTTTTGCTGCATTGACATGATAATTCCTTTAAAGAAGTGTGCAGTGGTGCAGTCTAAGCTATTATGGACAAATAGGATTTTCTATATTACCAAGATTAACAGACCCTGAGCACGTCTCATTTATATGATCCAGTCATAAACTCCCAAGGTGCAATTTAGCCATTTTCAAACATGTTCTCTTCTATTTTCTGCTTTGTCAGGGTAAGATTTGAGTGATTCGACTCATTAATTCAAACTCATTTTCTTAGCATGAAGCTGAGGATGATGCACGCTTCATATGGAGGCTTGACATCCTTAAAAATGCTTGAATTGGAAGGTTTTTAAAGTGCTTTAATACTGAATAAAGTGCTTGAAACTGTAACTGAATGTTTCATCAGACACTGCCATGCAAACCTGCTTCATGTATCAGATGCATTACTTCGATCACCATACTCTGAATTAGCTTTACTAAAAAATGCATTGATGCTTTGATAGAACTGAAGACAACACTGTCCAGCGTTTGTAAGTGCTTTTGTAAATCATGATTCTTATCAATTTATTAAGGAATGTGTCATTTTACTTTCAAATAACGAACAATTCTTTATTTTCAGTTGGCAACCCTACACATTCCGAAGTATAAAACATTTGGCTCATAAATTTCACATAAACACCACAAGCAAGGCTGCTTTTTTTCTTCCATCAAGAATCAACTTCCAATTTATTTCTCTCTCTGTCTCTCTCAGCAAAGGTGATGCATCTCCAGAGTTAAAGCCAAGCTATAACAACTGACCCCAGTTCTCACTCGTGATAACAGCTGTGCTCTCCTAAACTGAAATCAATACTTTATCTTTTTACATTTTTTTCAAACTCGTTTAGCTGCTAGCGTGGAGTGAATGACTCGTTTTGTTCAGAGATGCTGAATGTTCCATTTTACTCCCTTTTCAGCAGGAATATCCATTTAGACTCACTTAAGAAATGCAACCACAAGCAAAGAGTTAGTTAAAACATGCAAATGAAAATGTGCAGAATAATTAAAATTCAATAAAACTACAGATAAAATATTTGATGCTTTTTAAATAATTTTACTTTATGCTACTCAGTAATAGGAGGACATGAGATTTTTTTTGTTTCCATGAACCAAAACAGAGAAATTCAACAGCTTGACACACTTCATGGTATATTGGTCAAGGTAAAATGGAAGCTTGTGTTTCCATGGAGAAGCTGGTCATGAGTTGAGCATGACTCACTGTCAGCTGTTCCTAAATCTTTATGAGAGTGATTCACTCCGGCAGCCATTGGTACACAGGTCAGCGTATTCTTTTTGTCAGTAAATGCATGAGTTCCTGTACTAGATTACTACAGGATTAGCATCAGCTTCTAAAATCAATACCACAATAAAAAAGCTTAAACTCATTGCATAAATTCAGTTTTAATCCCCAGACAAAATAAAGGAAACATTCTTGATACAGACATTTGCTTTCTAATAGCTTATATTATGGATGGTTTAGAGTTTGTTTCAGTGTATCATCATGGGACTGTCTAAAACTTCCTCATGCATTTATTGTCACTAATCTAACCATTCAAGCATGCTCATATAGTGAAGTAAAGTTTAAAGGGAGGGGGAGAGCGGGGGGGGGGGGGGGGGGTCATGCAAAATTGACTTTTTTAGCTTTATATCATGTTATAATGTCATTCCCTCATGTTGCTTTGGCTCACTCATGCATGTTCATGAGAAATTGTTGAATTTCCTGAGTTAGCCAAGTGGAGCTGCCTAAACACTTGCTGGTACAAAGCCCTGCCTATTTGAACCTAGCTCCGCCTATAAACCCAAAGCTCCTCCCTGGAGCTCAGTCTGCAACCGAGCTCCCACTCCACAGAGCCCCCCTCCCCCAAAGCATTGGTGAGAAGTGGGAGTGTCAGAAATGGTAGGAGTATCTTAAAAAGACAGAGGCCAATGTCAAAAGAGTTTGAATAGACTAGCTAACACTGGAGTGTAGTATAGAATTGAACTATGTGCCTGGAAAACACATAATACCCCCTACCCCCCCAAAAAAAGAAAAGAAAAAGGCAGGACAGCATAAAGGTCCCAGGTTTTCCTCCCACCTGGCACTACACTTGATTATCTTATGATTAACAATTACATCATAGGGTTTAGCTAATCTTTGTCTTGCAGAACTGTCTGAAGTTTATTTTCCAGATTTTCTAAAAGGGAAAATCAAAGAATGCTTAATGTCTCGGAAGAAAAAGCTGGTTATTTCAGTGCTTCGGTGACACAGATGTCATGTAGAAGTATGTGAACTCCAAGACCAGGTCAAACTTTTTTAAGTTTTTCATCGATACATTGTGGCTGCCAAAAGGCACATGTGGCTCATTCTTCAGTCAGAAGTATCTATTGGCAGCTCAAATGTATTCAAGGTTGCCAAACGACGTCACACATAAATTAGCACATCAATGCATTTGCTACACTACTTCTGGTTTTCCCAAGCTTGTAGCAGACAGAGTGTAGAGGAATGTGATGGACAAAACAGTCTTTCAGATCAGCATCAACTCAACTCATTTGTTTTTTTACTTCACTGAGACTCCACACAACTATTTTCCCGATGGTTGGTTGGGAAAGTTTTAAGGTTCTTGCTCTCAACCTTTCAGGGAAATGATGTCACCTCTAACAAATTTACCAACACTTGCTAACGCCGCTCTTTTTGTGGATGCTGAGCGATACATGTAGGCAGCCCTCTTTTGTCCGTATATATCTGTCACATCTCAGCTCCTGTTTCTTCACTTGCTTTCTTGGATCACTGTTTTATCTCCCCCCTGAGGATGCCCACACCCAGAATGCAACGCTTCAGAAAATGGTCAGTATGCAGGAGTCAGTTTAAGTGGACCTGACCGCCATTTTTTTAGATGAAGCGATAATGTGCTCTGGAGATGGGAGGAAGCAGAGACAGGCTCAGCTAATACACAGAGAAAATGCTAAACCTTGAGTGTTTTATTCTGCTACAGCCTCTACTTTAAAAAATTAAGCGTCTCAGAGAATTAATTATACAAAATTTTAAAACTTTAAGGGATACTCTTTTCATTTTTGAAGTGATGATCTGTCAGATAGTTATGAATAGTAAAAAATGCATCAGTTCTGACATCAGAATGCAGAGTCTGCCCAAACAATAAAGGTTACTTTCAAAATAAAAGCCAATTTCAAAGTGAAAGCAACATTTTGTGGTTTTGTCAAATAAAATACAGATTCTATGTTTGTAGAAGTTTTTAGGCAAATGAACTGATTAGTTACGCACTGATGACATAAGCTGATGTACAGAGGGTGAGGAGGCTAGGAATAATGAAACGATTAACAAAAGAAGGAGAGAAAATAGCTGAGTCTACTTTCAAAACAGAGTAAACATTTACTCAACAGAAATAGCTTGATGATTCTGGTATTCATGACGACGGCCAACAGAAACTGTTTGTTTCCTGTTTCCATCTGAACACTTGTGTTTTTTTAGCCCGGCCTGTTTCACCGTCTTCTGTGTGTTAGTTATTGTAGCCATAACAAGGGGATTCCCTGTTTTCGTTTGACTCAGCGTTTCAACCACGTTGCTTTCTTTGTGCCCACACCTTCCCAAACAGAGGTGAAAAATAAACATCTCCACTGGTCATTCATGTTTCTTAATTTGCTTTAAATGATACATTAAAGCTTTAATGTTTAATTTCTGAGCTTTTTTTCCTGATCTTCATCCAGTGAACCAAGACTGCTTACTCATGCTCAGCTCCTGTATTTACATTCACTCAGGTCATCCAATACTGTTGGGCTGCTGGGAATTAAAACCCTGTATAATAGCACTTTAAGGGCATGCAGTACTTAAACAAAATGTTTTCTCAGAAGATACAGTAGCATTCCCATCATAGCTGTCACTGAACACTGCTTCTGTTTGTTTTTTATAAGAAGTCTTGTGATTTTGATTCATCCATGGATAATCAAAACCCAGCATTAGTAAGACATATGATGCAATCAGCCAATTAGATTAAGTCTGTTTGTTTTTGCTGCAGAGTCACTCCATAGTTTTGCTTATTGCATATACCCTGTCCCTTTACTTAATGTTCTTCCCTTCTCTCTTAATGTTTTCCACACACTGACTATGTTAATAAAATTAACTCTTCCTTGCATCTACAGTAAATTGGTTTCCAACCGAATAGCATACATTTGCAAGACAATCCATCAATAACACAGCAACAAGCACAGCTTCTAAATCATTGTCAATTGTTATTATGCTATCTGACTTTTCTATCCCAGTGGCAAACAACAAAACTCTTTAGCCTAATTGCAGCTGTGGATTCCTAATCAGGGACCAGACGTAGTTTGCAAATTAAGAAGTGGCCATTATCTGCAGTGCAAAGAATTTTAAGACAGCTAATTAAAAGTGAGTGCCCATTTTTTTGGCAGAGTTTCTGAATGCAGAATGTCAACTGTTTGCAAAATAACTGCAGGTTATTTTCTCTGTCTAAGCCTGTCATTTGGTGGTTAAACTTTTTTTATGTCATGTGTTAGTTTCTTGGACAGTTTTCAGCTGAAGTAAAAATATACAAGTTGTGGTTTTGGCACAGAAATACACTAAGCAGGAATAAACAATATGCATTCTACATTAATTATGTTCTTTATGTGCTTTAGTGAGCACGTTCTAAAGCAGACAAAGCTGTCACACATGGAGGGTGCTGTGAATGTGACACATTTAAAGACACGCTGACCCGTGCATACTCATCTGCATGCTGTTTGTACTCAATATTTTGTTGCTATGGAAACGTGATGTCACAGATCTAAATCCCATGTACTCTGAATGCCGTCTGAAAAGTTTTGGCGCAGCCGATGACTCATGTTATCTTTGCATCAGAACAAAAATACAACCCAAACCCAGTGATAAATATACACAGACTTTAGAGGGAGGAGATTTAACTGGTGATAAAATAAAAGTGTCACTTTGAAAACAAAACCTGATTATTGCACTGCATTCATGAAGTCACAGGAGTGCAGAAACTAATGCATTTTTTTCAGAGGCTGGAGAAAAAGTGACAGCTGATCTGTGCAGACTATACATGTATGACTAATAAAATATAAAACTGTAACAAGTGTCATCCAATCAAACTGACTACACCTACTTTAAAAGTGTGAAATTATGCCTCAGCAGTCCACAACATTAAAACCACAAACAGGTGAAGCAAACAGATCTCTATGCGATGAATTTTGAGCTTCAACAACGTCACTTTCTGGAGAAGCTGGCAGAAATCCTCTTTAGAAAAGAAAGGAGGCATCTCAATTATCTGTCCTTGTTATCAGCAGCTGATGTTTCAGAGTCTTGTCAGGTACTTCAACAGCAGCTAAAAATAAAAAATATATTGTTCTGTGATTATACAAGATCATCCATCACGTCGGGGTCACCATAACTGAAGATAATTTGTGATCAATAAACAGAAGTCTGAATAATATAGCAGAAAACCAGTTGAATTTCTTCTAAAAATTTTATTCCAGTCTCTCACACAACAGCAGTCAGTAGGCCTCAGAGTAAGAAGGCCTTGGCCCCTCATCTGAAGCTAAACAAATAAACTCTCAGGAGCAGTGTCTGTAACAGGCTGAATCTAAGGAGACTGTACAAAATCCAACAAAAAAACTCTTCTCGGTCATGATTCATTCTTATAATGCATGCATCTGACTGGTCACAACCCTGGAGGTGGTAAACTTTACATCACACATTGGAACATAACCAATGTTTGTTTATGAAAACAGAAATACCTTATATGATAAGACACACCAACTCTCATTCTCTGTTTTAAACCATATTGGCTGCAATGATCAGAGTGTATAAAAGTACAAAACTGGATCTAACATTCAGTTAATCAGTCATCCTGCCAGAAAATCTATGTTACACATAAGAGACACCAACAAAAGAGACTTTCCCTGACAGGACAATAAACCACACACACACACACACACACTGCTAAATAAATGCAACCAGGAAACCAGAAGACTCACTGGAATCTGTAGAGGCTCATCCCACAAGCATCAGGACCAAAAGAATCCAGGTTTCAGACATCAGAACACCCTGTGAGGTTTTGTGGTTGTACCAGACAGATCTAAAACTGCTTTAGCATTGAACAGAACAATATTAGGCAGTTTGTCTTGTTGGTGGTTGGCCTATAATGTTATCTGCTTACTCATCCATCCATTCTATTTTACCCACTTCTTCCTTTCAGGGTCACGGGGGTCACTGGTGCCCATATCCAGCAGTCTCTCTGCGAGTGGCGGGGTCCAGTCCACCACAGGGCCCCTGCTTACTCATTACTGTTAAAGTTGTCGTTATTTGTTTAACTTGCTTCTGGGAAACAATGAATAGAAATTCCAAAATGTTCATCTCATAACAATGCAAACAAAAAGTCAGCTTCTGTTTCTGCTTTTAGACAATAACATGAGCAAGTTTTGTTCCATGATGAAATAATTGCAACACGAGCCAATGAAAGTAACTCTGTGTTTTTTTCTGACCGAGAACATTGGTTTTGACACAACTTTGTAAAAGTTCTGTTTCTTCTTTGCATCTTAAACGACACTTGTTGACAACACAGTTCAACCTGCTTGATTCACACTCAGCTCATGAAAAACAGCCTGATGTTTATTCTTTTTATAATTGATCATTATGGCTTTTAATTTGCTTGGGGAGGTAAAAAGAGTAATGAAGCATATGCCTAGACGGTGATGTTATGCCCACTGAAGCAACAATTAACTTGACATGCCTGTGTTTGCTTTTTACTCAAGTAAACTTCATTTGAGGTCAGATCAGATTTATCATAACTTACTTACAAAAAGAGAGAAAGAAAAACGTGTTAATCATTACCTCTCACACAACATGATCTACAGCAGTTTGCTGGAAGTGCATTAGCAGGCTGCATAACATATGTGACTGTGTAGCCTTGGTCTGTCAGGTTGTTTAGTCGTTAATCTGCCAGGAGAAGAAATATATTTGCTCTATATTTATCCATAACTTAACATTTATATTAAAGGGTAAGTTGTTGCAACAAAGCTGCATCACTATGTAAGTGTGTTTGTGTGTGTGTATTTTACAACAGTTTGATTCTATGGAAAGCGTTTATCAGTAGGTTGTTTTTATTATATTTTCAAAGTAATAGCAGCTACTGGATAATTGTTGCCAGTGACTTCCTGTAATTGAATAATCATTTGTATATTAAACAAAATAAAGAGCATGCATACAGATTTTGTGAATCTATAGGGAAACATCACACTTCCCTTCAATTACCTGTGATGTGTATCATAAAGACTCTGTCTACTGACTTTCTGTTCCTCAAATCTCATAAAGTCTGAACGTTATGGTGCTGAGTGCTGCGGATCTGCCTGCTGCTGAGAGCTCAACAAAAAAAAAAGCCTCCACTGTGGGGGCGCTCGACCGGGCCCACCAGTCAAACAATGGAACTCTGTTCCAAATAGGTTTGTCACATTGCCTTCCTTTAAGTTGTCAGTGGTGCTGTTGTTGGGCTCGACTTCAACTCCATCCTGCATCTTATGCAACTGAAGTCTTAATTTAGATGTGCTGTATGTTTGCTGAGCTATTAATAAGTTCAGAAATGCTCCAGAGTGGGAATAAACTTTCTCTGCTGACAACTAGAGATTTCAAACTCAAACTGAACAAAGTGTGTGTGTTTGTAAACTTGTGGTGGGTAATTTATCTAATCACCCACCAAAATAAAAGCCTGATTTAGTTCAAACAAACACCTTGTCATTCTTTGAAGAAGTTCCTATTGCTGCATACATTTCATGCCAGAGGTTTAGACTAAGATCATTATGTTGAGAAAATACAGAAATAAAGTCATTTTGGTTGAAGACAGAAACAAACATCATGCAGTCTCATTTCATGTTGCAGTATCATTGTATATTTTGGGGTGATTCTCAGCTACTACCACATCAGATTTTAGTTCAGTATCTGTAAAACTCACTGAGTTAGAGCTATGTCCATTCAGACTAAGGTTAATTTGCTGAGGCAGTCTTATTGAATTGAATTGACATGAAAAGTTAACCATTTTTAAATATACAGCCACTGATTACATTTGGGAGTTTTGTTGAATTCTGTCCAGTTCGTGAGATGTTTTGCTAACAGACACAAAAATAAACTCAGGTTTCAAGCAAAGATGTACTAAATTACATGATGAGGACAAAGTTTAGCTGCTATCACACCATATTTTAGATAAACTTCTGTAAAACTGGTTAGGTTTTAGACTTTTTTTGTGTTTTATCCAAGAATAAATTTAAAAAATAGATTTCTGTTCTGTATCATCAGCTGCAGAACGGAGCAGCCAATACTAAATCAGCAGCAAAAGCACAAATATTATCTCTTCATCTTTGGCAGCAGGTGATAAATAATTTTTTATCACATGTAGTTAAAAAAAGCTAGAGATAATCAACTATGTGAAATTTACAAGTAGATTTATATGCTAAAATAAATGTAATCACAAACCATATATTAAAATGTAGGTCTGTTATCTCTGATTACTATTATTGGTCTTCGTAGCGATGCACTGATTATAACCAATGATCATTTACATTTAAAATGGGGGCGGGTGAATGGTGGGGTATATGTTTCTGGAAGCCTGCCAGTGTATATTTATAACACGTCACTCTAGATCAGTGAGATATTTTAGCGTCTTTTATTAGAAACTTCATCGTGCACCGTGGGTGGCCGGTGTTTTATTTATTTATTTTAAACCTCTTACTTCTATCAGTTCAGAAGGAAACACGTGAGGAAGCTGTTTGGTTTCCAGATCATAACAGAGAACAACAAACACAATGTGCAGCAGAAGTCAGAGCTCTGATGGAGATAGCCACAGGTGACTGAGATTACATGTGGACATTATCTCCAGCAGAAGCAAAACCAGTACCTTATGATAAGCCTCAAGCTGCTGCCACTACAATAACCCGCACAGCATTTTTTGTGAATTATCATCTTTATGGCAAGTCTATTATAACTTAATAGCTTATTAAATTGTCTGGACTGCCATGGAGAGACTCATAATAATCTAAATGGATCTCTGGACAGCCATGAAAGGAAGAAGTCTATCAAATTTGTTTCATAGACAAAAGAGATTGATCAGACTTTTGATGGTCCCCCTGAGCTCACAGTTGCCTCTTGTTGGCATGATTTGCGCTTCTCAGAAAAGGAGAACATGTCTTTCTGCAAACTTCTGTCACTCACAATGAAGTCATCATGAAAACACAAGTTAAAAGTCAACTTAAAACAAAGCTTCCTGGTGTTGCAGTAAGGAAAGTCTTAAAATTGTGCTAAATGATGTCTTCACATAATTTCTATTTTTGACCACACGTCGCTGCTTTTGGAGGGAAGGACTGGCAAAAGTGTTGGATGGAACCACATTTTTGATTTTGAGGTTATAGGGCTGAGGTGTGAGCTTAGGTCACGGGCTGCAGAAATTAATGGAAGTTGATACAAATACCAAATAAGGATAAACAAACCTCTGTGTGTAAGCAAATTTTCAGTTTCACAATACATCCCTTCCTTAACTATAAATGTATTTAAAATTATTTTTAAAAAGTATAGTTGTGTTGTTGCAATATCTCAGAACCCAAAACAAGAAGGGAAACGTGTAAAAATAATGACAACCTTTTTTTATTTATACACACACACAGACACACACATATATATATATATATATATTTTTTTTTTTTCTTTTTTATCCCTATGGACGAGCTCCTGAACCTTTTAAAGCTTGAAGAAATGAACTGTTTTCCAGCCCCACTGGACGGAAAGTTTCATATGACCATCACTAAGAAAGGCGCGTGTTTGGTGAAATAAACACACTTCGGATTTGGAGACAGATGCGCTCCAGAACCGCGCGTGTCCGCGCTCTGAACCACCAGCAGCAGCTCAGAGCTCCACTTCCTCGTTGTGCTTCTTATATAGAGCTCTAAAAATAGTGCCCAATGGGAATCCGCAGCCGCGCGCCAACCGCATCACAGGATGTTGCGCCAGAGCTCGCGACATTGGCTGGACGTATTTTAGTAGGCGGGACTTAAGCTGCTGATCGCTGATTGGTTTACGTAATATAATCACATGGGGGTGTGTTTGTTCGTAATTTTGAATCGGGGGGTGAAGTTTACAGTGAGCTGACAGACTTTTAGTGAGTTCACTGTTTGTGCTCTCTCGGTGCGTCACGCGCTCAGACGCTCCACTGGAAGTGCGCGACTCCCGACTATCATACATGCAAAGACAGCAGAGACTCCAGCTTCCTTCTGATTTCAACAAGCTGCGGTTTTTTCCCAAGATCCAATTCGCTTCTGCTTCTTGTGGCTGAATCTGAGTGAAATGGATGTCATACCGATGTGTAGCATCTTCCAGGAGCTCCAAATCGTCCACGATACGGGATACTTTTCTGCTTTACCGTCTCTGGAAGAATACTGGCAGCAGGTAAGGAACTATCCCCTCCATCTGAAACAGTCTGACAGGAGGCAGCCCCAAAGGCTTCTGCGTAATCGTACCAGGAGTGCAAGGAATGTCGTGCGTAATTGAATTTAGGTAAACGTGTTTTGGTGTGACAGCTGCGTGCGAAATGTCGTGTTATGTGTTCCAGTTTGACTCTGAGCAACAGTTATAGTTCGGTATGTTTAGAGAAGTGGTGCACTTTTCCCCACATACAGTTCTGTTTCTCTTAAAATAAGACGGCAGCATTTATTTGTTCTTGCAAAGTTATCGTTAGGTTGTAAAAGCTGTTGTGAATGAATAAAAACATCCGTGTTTTTTGCGGCGGTTTTCCGATGCAAATTTTCATGTAGATAATTTCGACTCATGCCTGCAAGCTTTCAGAGGCGTGTGATGAAATAAAAACACGCTGGGGTTGCAGTTTAAGCGACTGAATGGCGATCCGCGCGTCTCCTTCCTGCCGCTCTATCTCTGGATCTACGCGCGCGCGCGCGCACACACACACACACACGAGAGTGACAGGCTGGAAGAGGGAATGACAGTTGGGACTGATTTCTGCTCCAGTTTGGCTCGATCAGGCGGCCCCTGGATGACAGAAGAGTCGGTGGAGTTTTAGTTTGAGGTTCGGGTGGAGCGAGAATCTCTTCTTGTTCGGGCTGAAACCTGAGATGAGCTGGCTCTGCTGTCTTCTTCTTGTCTCTGCGTTTATCAAACCTTCTCGGGCTTCGTTCCAAGTCGCCCTCCCAGGCATTTAAAGCTCGTCTGGGATTTCTCCAGCCTGCTGACGAGAGGCGTTTGAATTCAGAGCATTCTTTTCCCTTCCCAAGTTACTCCCACTATCCTGTACATGCTTAATTTAGACAGAAATACTAGTTATATTTTTTATACATTATTTACGAATCATTTTATCAACATTTTAATCAGTTATGAATCAGTTAATATTTAAAC
>JARVJO010000431.1:22930102-22940953 GCA_031762555.1 Cynodonichthys magdalenae | reverse complement strand
AGTTCATGAAATCTGCCATCATAACTTGTGTATTTCTTTCTGAGTTTAAATCAACCTATGGGTTTGTTCAGCTTACATCAGCAACTTATGTGACCTGTGTTTACCTGAGCCCTCAGAGGGTAAAGTGTCCTTTTGTTGTAAGTTTATTGCCTTTAATGGTTCACGTTGAAAGTAAGTAATTTCTGACTAAAACCAGCAAAGTAGTTGCCTCAATAGGCTGTAATTCTTCATAAAAACATCTGCTGCTAGTCATCCCACACATCCATTAGTCTTTTGTGTATAAATAAGTCCAATATGTGGGTAAAAGTTTTGGGGGACCTTGATTCACTCACACTTTTCCAGTTTTTTGTAACAAACATTAAATCAAAAGAACAGACTGTGGAGAAGCCATTAAGAATAGTTTTATTTGCTAAATCTAGCATGAAATAAAGCTCATTCTGGTGGTAGTCTCACTGACAACCATGCATGACTCTGTGGTTCAGGAGGTTTAATCCACCTGAGATCACCTTGCAGCCAGCAACAGGTACCATCCAGGTGTAGATGGAGGAACGCTGGTGAACAAAGTGACACATATTCTGTACATCTGATGAAGTGAGGACAGCATCCATTCTCTCATTTGTGGCTCTCCTTGGGGCTCTCGTGCTGTGTCCTCTCATCGTCTGCCTCTCTGCCTGCTGATAAATTGCCTTTTTGATGTGGGTCACCCCTGAATCAGGCTCTAATCTGGGCTTACTCACTAAATGCACCACATGTCCCTGACTGTCTGCATCCTAAACAGCAAGGCACCGGTGTCGTGCTTGAGGGCAGGATGAGACTCGATGATGAGCTACTCTTGGAGGTTTGACGTGTGGGACAGCGTCCTGTGATGCTCAGTCTGGACTCAAACCTCTGAACTCTCTTTAGTGCTAAGATCTCACCACAGCTATTGGTTAAGATAAAATATTTAGATGATCAACAGCGGCCATGAGTATGTAGCTTTAGGTGATACACGACAAACCGACTTGATAATGTTACTGAGAAGACTTGAAACTTCTTTGCTTTGTTTTAGTTTAATGTCTAAAAAATCTTTAGTGTTGAAAGCTCTGCTCATTCATCAGATCAGTAGGCAACGTCACTTCATCTCATATCCCCACGTTTCGTGCACAACAGCTATTTCCTGTTCTGCGATAGCAACTTTTACTGAAATTTGAAAAGTGCTTCATCACAGGAAGTTGCACGGAGCTGCTAGCAGATGTCATTTCTGGCCTGTGCACGCTGACTGCTGAGGGTGAAGGAAGTGCTCTCTCATTTCTCTCTTATATACACACACACACACACACACACACACACCCACACACACACACACACACACACAAAGGCCCAGAATCCACAGTGGCTTTTGCAGTATTCATGCCAGGCTTTTTATGGACCCCATGAACCAGACCTCCCCCTCTCAGTCCCTGGTGTGCTATGTTATTTCTAGCATTGCCTCCAAATGCATTATTAAATCCACATTATGTTGAATAATTAATAGATTTAAAAGATCTACAAGCACTTCTCTAACCCAAAGAGGGGGGGTCTCTGTAGCATATGTAAATTTCATGACCAACCTCTGCATGCACACGCACACACACATTTACACACACGCTTGCACTCTTGCAAAACCAATCATGCATTTACAGGCTGGAGCACCTTGTTCTTGCATGCTCACAGGATGATAGTTGGTGCTTGTAATCTTTCCTGATGTGGCCTCAGAAGGCACCAGTAGAGTGCATTTGACTATTCTCTGCATAGGACATTGTGTCTTGTTTAAGTCCTGCAGGCAGAGAGGAAGTAGGACCAGTGATGATACAGCGTCATGGTATTTCTGTGTCCTGTTGCTGCACATGAGAACACCAGAGCTTCTTGTAAACAAATGACTACATTTGTGGTTTTGGTGGCTTTCTGGCTGAGTAGAGGCGTTTCCTCATTGGCCTTTTCTTCTGTTTACCAGTGAACTCACTGTCCTGTCCTCCCTCTCCACAGACATGCCTCGAGTTGGAAAGATACCTCCAGAGCGAGCCCTACGTCTCTGCCACTGACCTCAAATTTGAGAACCAGGAGGACCTGTGGAGCAAGCTGATGCTCGCCTGTGGAGACAAGTCCGAGTCTGACCCAAAGATCCCTCGCATCAAGGAAGAGGTAGACAATCAGGACAGCCAGCACCTCGACGCTGGCGGTTTCAACTCGGACGCCAGCAGCGAGGCCTCGGACAGCTCCGAAGAACTCTCCCCCACCCTCGACTTCTCCTCCAGCTCTTTGACTGACATTCTGGGCGACAGCAGCGAAGACATGGGCTCTGCCATCATCAGCACACCCCCTTCCTCACCTGAGCTTGGCAAGGACAGATCAGTGGCCCAGGTTTGGAGTGGGATACAGACTGTGCTGCACTCTCCTGGGAAAATAAGGACTGGCGGCACAGAGAGGACCGCAGAACGGTCCGGGGTGACGAGCGGCGAGGCGTCGCCTGACGGCAGGAGACGGGTCCACCGGTGCCACTTCAACGGATGCAGGAAGGTGTACACCAAGAGCTCACACCTCAAAGCCCACCAGCGCACACACACAGGTAAATGTCCCCCCCCCCCACACACACACACACATGCACACTGTAAAACTGTCAAAAAGGCTGCCAGAATCACCTTTGATTCAGATTTCTTGCACAATACCTCCACATACTTTAAATAGTTTGTCAGGAGGAATGCCCTTAACTATGACCTAATTCACACAGAGGAACGTGACTTCATGCATGAGGGAGGGGGGAGTGTATTAGACAAAAGGAACAGGGAGGGATGTCCTTCTGTGGCCTAGCAGCACCCAGAGGATGTGGATCCTGAAAACAAATAACAGTTCTCAGATTTCACCATGGGAAACCATTCAGAACCTCGGCTGTCTGCGTTCAGTTTCAAGCGGAAAAAAAAAAAATGAGGGGATGGAGAATAATTATGGGAAACTGACATTTGCAGTGTTTTGTTGGGGGTTCAAATGTGAGCAGTTTCCCTCGTCACCTCTGACCTCTGCCAAGCTGTTTACAGCTGCGCCACCTATTAGTGAAGGAAGTCGCATTCCTCACATTTTTCTCTGACCATGTTCGGCACATGGGTAATAGCTGTCAGAGCCATTAGAAACTGTTTTCTTTTTTCCCTTCAAACTGCCCTCCCCTGTTACATAAGCTTTCCACTTGAGCAGCTCTGCACAACTACATACCACAGGTCTCAAGACTCACAAGGTTGTTTTTCTCTCTGGCTTAAAGTAGTCAGCTCAGCCCACTGTAGGATTAAGTTTCCCAGAAATCAGCATCATGCACTGTAAATATTGGCTCATATTTGTCAGGTTTAAACTTTGTGATATAGAGATCTATGAACTTGCAGATACCATTTATCAAAAAGTATGTAAGAACCTTTTTGAACCAGAGTGTTTCTCCTTGTTTTCTTATTAAAATAGGTGAGAAGCCTTACAGGTGTTCATGGGAGGGCTGCGATTGGCGCTTTGCACGAAGTGATGAACTCACCCGACACTTCAGGAAGCACACTGGAGCCAAGCCATTTAAATGCAGCCACTGCGACAGGTAAGAGTGCTGGCCAATTAAAAGCTCACAAGCTGAATTCTCTTATTCAAAATTTGGGGGCGGGGCTGGGGGGGGAAGGTCAGGTAACAAATTTTCTGCAAACAATCCTGCTTTTTTTCCTTTTTAACCTTTTTCAAAAAGCTGTTGATTTGACACATTAAAAAAGTTCAAGTTTTATTCACTGGTCTTACTTGTTAACTGACTTATAATGCTGTTTTAAAAGAACATTAAAAACAAAATGAGGCCTAGTTTTAATGTTAATTGAATTAAAAAAAAAAAAAAAAGGTCTTCCGAGAAGTAAGAAGTCTCTTGGAGGAGAGATAAATTCATTAAATAAGAACCCGTCCAGAGGACCTACTCAAAATATTTTGGTATTTTTCTACCTGGATATCTGAGATGCATCAGGATGTTGGCTAATTGGTACTCAAGGAAGTAACTATTGCAGAATTTGTACTTTTTTCTGGTTCTTTACAGTTAAACAACTCTTGTTCTAATTTACTCCACGCTGTTTGTGTGCAGTAATGTAATGAAACAAATGTCTTTTTCTCTTCCTTCCTCTCTCTTTACCAGGTGTTTCTCCCGCTCTGATCACCTGGCACTGCACATGAAGAGGCACATCTAAGATGGCCTCCATGTTGAGAGCTCTGAGGGATGAGTCTGGTTGATTGTCCTGACCTGTTTTTTGGGGGATCAGCAAGGCCGGTGTGTCCTGGGAGCATTAATGAGAGCACCGCCGTGTTCCAGTCAGTGGAGAGAAAAAAAACATGAAGCAACGCAGGCTATTATTTGCACCGTACTCAGTGCCTCCAACACCTTGCTGTGGTGATTGCTCTTGAAAGGCTTTTACAGAGGAGCTGGACGGTGAAAGAGAGACTTGGTAAAAAAAAAAAGAAATTGGGAGGGAGGAAAAGATCTTGGCTGGAGAAGATGGGAAGAGACTCTTCTGTATGGTGTTCAACGCTTTTTTGTGTGTGTTTCCTGGAGGATTATGGGACTCCAGGGGTGGGGTGTGTGGGGGGGGGAGTACCATTCCTCCATTGAAAGTGTGAGTGCCTGTGACTGGATCCCTGTGCTGGCTGTGTGGAGCGGATGGAGCCTGCGAATGAATGACATGGAGGGGGTGATGTTATACAAATGACATTTTCTTTTGTGAGGGGGGGGTTATCCGTTGTCCCACAGAGAATGAATGAACGCAAAAGGTTCTGTCTGTGTTGATTGAGTCCGTTTGTGATGGCAGGGAAACGTAGGGGGCGGGGCTTGTTTGAAAGAGACAATCCAGAAGGCGCCCCCTGTCTGCCAGGAGGCAGAACAACAGCTTCCTGCCCAAAACGTGAGAAGTTGTTTTGTTTAGTGCAGCTGTTAAATGTGCAATGTATTACTTGGCCTGTCTCAGAACATACATGCTATAAAGCTCATTTTGTTGTCCATTGTGTAAGCATTGTATCTTAAAAGAAAAAAAGAAAAGAAAAAAAAATGCAAACAGTTACTGCCATTATAACAGCCGCTGCATGGGACCTGGGGATGTGTTGCTCACTTGTTTGCTTATAGGACAACAAAACTCTGTTCAAGTGCAGCTAATTCATCATATTCAGCATCATAGTATTGTACAAATCACATAAGGCAGTCTTTTTTTTTTTTTTTTCTTTCGAGACATTGGGGAAACCACTATTATTCGGCAACTGTCTTAAAAATGGGATTTTTGCTAATTTTTCTTCACATTTGCTTTTCTGTTCTATCTGTAAATGCACTGTTGACCTTACTGATGCCTTATGTAAGTGGCCTTGTCCTGTTAAAAACATCACTCTCACAAACTCACACAAAACGGCCATTGCTAAAGCAGGAATGCATTTAATAATTAGCTTTATAAAGGCTCTGATTCATACAGTTGCACATTTTTTTTTTTGTAATTATTTTTTTTTCCTCTCAAAAATTTTCTCTAAACTCTTGAATAAGAAAATGTATCAGCTTCATAATGACTGCCATTTTTACATTTCTGCTCATGTTTTTTCCAAATATACCATAAAATATATCGGACTTGAATCATATTCTTCTAAATGACCCAGATCGGAGACAGAATTGTAGAGTTTATAGAGAACCAGTTCAGCGTTTTAATGTGGTTTTACTACTATGTAGTATGAGGCGATGTGGAAGCACTGCAGATGATCTATAAGCTGCTGTCAGGTACAGAACCTTGGAAACATGTTCTCGTGAAACGTTGCGGTCAATCCCGACTGTAGTGACAAAACAGAGTTTACAGCAAAGGAAAACATAAACATCAGGGCCGTTTCTGTCAGGTGACGTGTCAAACACTTACGTTCTCCAGAGAACACGGTGTGTCCTCTGACGTGAGGACATCAGTCTGAATCACAAGTCTGTTTGGACGTATGTTTTGTTTTGTCTCGCTGTCAACCGTGAGTCAGAATTTTTCCTCAGTTTTACTTTAAACAACATTTAATCCTACTGTAAAGGGTACCAAAACCGGTCTAACAAGTTCAGCTGAGCTGTTTTTTTTTGGGTTTAATTTAGTTTTTTCTTTTCTTCTGTATCTAATTTGAAGTAGGACTGGGACCAGATGTCTGTTTTTACACTTTTCACTGTTTGCATGTTTTAAGTTACAGGAGTTTCACACAAATTCTCAGCAGGTTGATGAAATATTTGTATTCCCCTGTTTAACCCTGTGCAGTTGGACCTGTTGTAAATGAACAAATCTGTTAGTAAGGCTTCTTTTTACAATGAGAAATGTCTAAAAAGCAAAGATGCATTACGTTGTAAACTAATGGTTTTGTAAAGAAGCATATATTTTGAATGGGTTTGGGACCAAAAGCAGTGTACTGTTTCTAATATAAAAGGTTAAAAGGATGAAGAATAACTGTAAAATAGGAGCACTCCATTTTTTTCTGCATTTGTTTGTGTAAGTTTTGTTATATGGAAAACAAAAAAAAAAAATAAGATGGATACATATTTTCAAACGGCATCATTAGCGCCTACACCTGTGGCCTGTCATTTTTCAAATAAAACATGTGACTTGTTCTGGACACTTGAATCGTCACATTCTTGTATTCTATCGTTTCCCCTTTTTTTAATGTAATTTGTTTCACTTAACTTTTCAAAGACCTGCAAATATGTCCTGTCTTTAGCTAGAAAAACTTTATTGGATACACATGGAAAATATAAGGCTCTATTTTTGTTCGTTTTATGGCATAACGAGATTTTTTTTCATTTGAAATTGTTTTGTAAAATAGTTTCTGTATGAATGTATTTTTTATTGAAAAATGGATAAAAAGACTTTATTGGTTCTACGCGTGTTTTCTGTTTTTCTTTCCTCTGTCGTCCTGTGGAGGTCTGGGTAACGTGGGGATGGTCTTTTATTTATGGGATTCCCAGAGGAAAATTTAGTTCTGTTATCCTTCCCTGATGTTCAAACTGGTGTTTGGCTTCAGAACTGGAACATCTATCAGTTAGAATTTGCTCCACATTGTTAAATTAAACCATTCCCAGTTATATATATATATATATATACTGTATATATAAGGAAAGTTTTTACATTTAAGTTGATCTTATTTGACCTTTTTAGCATAAACACATGTTTTTTTTTGTTTATTTTTAGCTGGTTAACCTTTCATAAAAATTAGGGAGTAAGTTCAGAGGGAGGACAACACGTACCTGCTGCTCACTATTTAGGGAGTCAAGACACTGATGTAGCTGATGAAAGAGAATAAATGTATGTGTTTTTGGTGAATAACATAAAAATGGGATTTCTCCCATTTTTTCTCTCTCTTTTACCCTTTTACCATTCCTCAGAACCAGGCACCCATTTACTCTTTCTCCTTTTTTGTATTAGAGTTGTGTGCACTATTTTTTTCTTATTGAGCTGAATAATAAAGACTAAAGTGTAAAGTTAATTCTAATGGTCAGTGGTACAAACAAAATTTATTTTCAAACCCAACGTAGAGAAAGAATAAAACAAACTTCCAAAATGCTTCTTTTAATCATGACAGCTTCAGTCTGCTGCACCTGCTGAATGAAACATTCCTTATTATTTGCATTATACTGAAATGCAAATGTTTTAATTTGTGTATTTTTGTAGCTCTGCAGCTCTGCCCTGTTCACTCATGAACAATCTCTGGTAACATTAACCTTTTTTTTTCAATGATTTTGTCAAATCACCACTGAAAAGAAATGTTTTTACACTGTAATGCTGTCTTTAAATCTGCTGTTTCCAAGCCAGGCAGGGTTGCCAGATAGAAAACAACAAACCATCGTGCCTCCTTAAAATGATTGTAGTTTTACTGAAACTATCTTTGCTGGTGAGTGGGGGTGTGCTTTCTCTGCCTTCAGGAGGGAGTGGGGGGAGGTTGTAAGATGAGGGGTGTGATGTTTGATGAACATGAACACAGAAAAAAAAAACTTTTTCAGTTCTATCTTTTGAGAAGCACATAAATAGTAGAGCTGCAACAATACAGAAAATTCAGTTTGGTTCGATATTTTTTCGATACAAGAAAAAGTAATGTCCATTCCTTTCTTGACTTGTAATTTATTGAAATTAATCATTAACATTTGTTTAACCTCAAAAGCAGTTTTTAAATGAAATGTTGCTGAAAAAGCAAGTTTCTCAGTGGATCTGTGCTCCACTATGCAGCCTAGGTGGAGCAGTCGAACACAGATCCACTGATCCTTCAACACAGAGCATCTTCAGAAGACAAGCTGATAAAATAAATGTTAAAAATTCTGTATTGTTCCATATATAGTGTGTATTGAACAGTTTGATGCAGATACATGGATTGTTTCACCCCTAATTAAAATAGATACTTCAGTCTGGAGCATGAAAATGGTTAAAACCTTTGTTTGGATCAAGGATGAGGTTAGTTTGGTCCCACATGTTAGAATCAGCTCTGCTGTCCATCAGAAACCTCCACTCTAAGACCTGGATTCAAATAAGTTTTGGTTTAGGAGAAAACAAGCATGGATATCGTATAAATGAACGACCAAACTGCAGCTGCTTAACTCAGAATTAGTTTTATGTAAACTAGAACTGTGTAAAATCTTCTGACACAAAAAACTGCATCACTGAAACAAAGAAAGGATAACTGACATCTGCCTACCATTAGTTTCATTATAATCAAACAGCTTTTTTTCTCATTAAAATATCTCAAATTTATTTTAATGTCGCATTAAAAAAATTATTTTGGACTCTAGGACTTTGTTTTTTTCTTGAAATTAGAAACAATCTTCTGCGTATGTATGTTTTTTATACTTTCCAGAATACATAAAATGCAAAGAAGTAATTTTCATTTAGAGAAACAGCAGGGATTCTTGTAATCTAGGTTTAAAAATGACTTTGAGCTGAAAATCTTTGCACAAGTTCAATATTTGAGCGGCAATATAAACAGTGTGGAGCAAAGCACGTTGTGAGGACAGTCTGTTCCTCCTGATACAGCCAAGACAGCAGAGTTTTTCATCTTACTCTCCAAGAAATTCATGCAAATTAAGTTGTGCCACAAACAAATCCCTGATAAGAGCTCTGCGCGCTACAGAGACAAATAGCCTCTTCATCTCCAATTTCAAGCTCAAACTGCTTTAGTTTAACCACTGCTCCACAGAGCCCACCGTGCTCCAAGCCCCAAAGCTCCTCAATAATTCAAGTGCTCTCATGACGGTTTCTTTCTATTTCACTGTGCATTTATTGATATCTTAATTAAATATATAAGAATAAAGACAAAAAATCAAAAAATAAATGAGTAAAACGCAAAAAGAAGACACTATGTTTAAAAAATCGTATAAAATCTCATTACAATCTGATGTCAGGTCCTAAGCTGCTGTTTGACCAAAGTCTTTTTATCCAGAAAGAAGATGAAGACATTTGTATCAATTAAAAATTCATGACTGTGTCACACTTAAATGGACCTTATTTTGGTCTCGTAGAGGTACTAGACTTCCTGCTGCGCACAATTAGAGACAAGCATGTTGATTTGGGTACTGTTGTGGAAAAAAAGAATCATTACAGCGAAGGTGAACGTTTGTGTTGTTTTCCACCTCCATCCCAATGACTGCGTGTATACAGCTGATAGTTTCACTTTAATTATCCGTTTGTCAGAGAATGCTTATAATCTGAAAAGGCAAAAAATGTGCCTTTTTTTTACAAGTTGACACCTTTTCTGAATTCTTATTGATATATTTAGTATAAAAACATTTCTTTGCTCATCTGTAAAAAAAGTATGTTGGATAAGAAAAACTAGTTAGTTTCAACTTTTTCTCTTAAAACAGAACAGGAAGTTTCTCTCTTCATCCCTTCATGCTGCTGAGGATGAAGGTTGACAGCTTTGTAAGATCCTGTCCACACTACAGGACGGAGACTGTCTGACCAAAAAGTTTTTGTTAGTTGTTTTGTTAATGGTGAGTTTTAATTCTTTTGGATTAACAGTCAGGGTTAGAATAACATTATATATTTGCCCTAAAATCAACAAGTTTCTAAAACGTCTTCAACTTTCAGTGGAAGCAGAAAAGAAAAATGTTCTGTTTTTGGGGTCAAAGTGAAACAACAACAACAACAAAGCTGAAAAAATGAGGAAGAACTAAAAACAACAGAATAAATTGAATAATTGAAAAGCAGTTCTGCACTGTGACACAGCTGCTGTCCCTCCACTGACAAAACGAGGACATTATGAGGACTTCTCCTGCAGCAACATCTGGCCCGCTGTCAGGATTTCTAATTATGATGCTGTCGTGTGTAAAAATCCCCTCAGAACAAACCCAAACTAAATAGGATTTGGAATAATTACTAAAAACACATTTTTCCCTCACATTTCTGTCTTTTCTTTTAACTGAACTCTTTATTTTCCAAACAATTAAATCCTTTTAGCCTTTTTTATTTTAAAAGATTATGTGATTATTTTAGTCCAGATAAGATTAAAAGTTGAATTTAAACAAACTTCTGTGAGATTTTCCCAAATAGGACAAAGGATAAGATCTGAGTATCTGTCAGATGTTGTGTGTGACCCTGATGGAGAAAAACAAGCTGTTACTCCAGTTTCCCACACCTCATGTGCTCTGATTCAAAGAATGATTTCTGTCAAAGAACATGTGGTTCCAGATAAAACTTCTCTATAGGAGAGTAAATTTATTCATTTTAGCTTAAAATTTCAACATTTGTTGATACCTGCTGAGCTGTTTGGATTATTGAACAGTATTTTATTTTATTGTATCTTACATCACCTGCCTGCTTAGAAGTACAGTCTGCAGGAGGTACCGGGGGGGGGGGGGGGGGGGGG
>JARVJO010000431.1:22905090-22927176 GCA_031762555.1 Cynodonichthys magdalenae | reverse complement strand
GCTACCCCCCCCCCCCCCCCCCCAGCTTCTAGACCGTTCCGGTTCATTCTAGTTCGATAAAGGGGTTTACAACTATATAGCTGTGCAGAAACTTTTAATTTACAAATGAATTAAAATATGTCAAGGAGGGAAAACTTTTCCATCCAGCCTCACTTGTTGGAACTAGAGTCTGACCCAGAACCAGAGGAGAATGAAGACCACCAAACTGTAAGTCCAAACTTTATTTGGCAGTTCAGTCACAAATAATTTGATGTAATAGTTCAGAGATACAAACAGAGAAAACTGAACAGGTTGAAAAGTCTGACCCAAACAGAATGTTAAGGTATCTTTGCAGCATCAGGAGAGACTAAATTCTACTTTAAGTCCACAACAAAATGTATTTAACACAACAAACCCTTTTCAGCTAGTTGCTAAAGCTAACTGAATCTAAAAACATTAACAGGGAATGTTGAAACAATTTACAAATGGTATTATGAAACTTTATTTATTTAATCTTGTTCACAGAATAATATAACAAGCAGAAAACAATGTTGCAGTTAAAACATCGTCCTGCAGACGTTTTGTGGTTTTGTTTCTTTGAGTTTCATGCACAGACAGTGATGCAGAGGTCTGGAGGTTTGAGTGGGCTGTGGCTTTGGTCAAACTCTGAGCATGGCGTCTGATGGATGGGCATTCCTCAGCCTTCCTCCCCCTCACGGCCCCCCCTCCTGTACGCCTCCTCTCTCCTCCCCCGGGGTGATGAACAAGCTCATTACTACAGTGGGCTGATAAAAGGAGGCCATTATCATCTCACGCTGCACTTTGAACTCGGGCCGAGGAATCCACTCCTTCTTGTAACTTGTTTGGGTAATGTAGTCGTTGCTGGGTGAAAACGTGGCTCACTGCCACCATTTTTAAAGCATCCCACACTAGAATGGTCTCTGCTGCCACAAACATAGAAGGATCAAGTTTATTTCTCTCTATGCTTTGTTTAGTAAACAGGACCGTTTGTTTTTTTGTCAGACATTTTAAAAAGAGCTTAAATTATCTTTACACTACCATCTTTGTTTACTAATCTCAGAAACCAATAATGTTTGCAGAAGGCCTGAAAGCTCTAAACTCTAAAGTCTTTTAATAGCAGTTAGTTGTACTGTTCTAATCATGTCAGTGTTCAATGGAAATCCCTTTAAGGCTCATGTTTGACATGTTGTTTACATGTTGTTTACATCATGTTCAGTCTGCAGCACCAAGCTGACCTTAGCGACTCACCTCAACACCAACAGCCTTTTTTATGTTTAACGTCAACCAGCAGCACGGGGGAAACGTTCAGGTGTTTGACTGCAAACACCAGGAATCACAAGCCACCAGAGAGAGATGAACAAACATGTTAAAATTAAAATTCAATTAAAAAATTCATTCCAGGAAATATTTCCCAGAAATCTTTTATTCTCAAATTCCTTTCCCAAAATAAAAAATTACAGATGTATACTAAAAGAAATGATGAACTTCATGAACCCTACCAAGGTTACAAATATTAGAGATGTTTTTTTTTATTACTGAAAATAAATTGAAAATACTGTTTGTTTGTTGAATTTTTTATTTTTTTTTCATTTCAAAGAGTTTATTTTGGCAAGAATTCGTGTCCTTGAAACTGGCTCAGCTGAGCTGTTGTGTCCTTTTTGAAGAACCGATCACTGGAACTTGATGCTTTCACGTCTGTTTTTCTTAGTCAGGGCTAAAAGGCACAAAAATTTACAATTTCACTTTAAAACAGCTTCTCTCTGCCAAACAGCAGAGCTCCACTGAGTTAAAGTGAAAGTTCAGTAAACAAAGTTGTGTTCTGTCAAAGTCACATCATCAGCAAATATGACTATTCTATTCTATTCTATTCTATTCTATTCTATTCTATTCTATTCTACTCTACTCTACTCTATTCTACTCTATTTTATTATTCGCTATTCTGATCTACTGTACTCTATTCTATTCTATTTCACTCTACTCTATTCTATTTTATTCTACTCTATTCTATTATTTGCTATTCTATTCTACTGTACTCTGTTCTAGCCAAAGGAAGCTATAAAATTAGGAAAAAGAAGTTCAAAAAGCAAAACAGAACAAAAGTTAAAACATAAAGTAAAGATTTATGAACGTTTTGAAGGCTTTTAAAGGATGTTGAAGGAAAAAAGTATAAAAGACAGCCTGAATGTCCTGAAGGAGCTGAACTTTTTGAAACATAAATTGTTGAAATAGCACAAAAACTGTGGAATAAGACATGTGCTGAAAAACCAATAGATGAACTCTGGATCCTCCAGCATTCACACAATTAAACTCAGTTTGCACATGAATGGAACAAAATTTTAAAAAAATAAAGAAATCACTGTGTGAGACTTCATCAAGGTCACTGCAACTTTTCTCTCTTTGTTCACAAAACACTAACACAAACACACAGCACACACACACAGGCCAGACTCACACTCGCACCTCCTTCCCTAAAGGTTTGCAAAGCCCCGTTTGAATTCACCTATCACCATGACAACTACTCTCTCCTTACTGGCTGTGCCCGTGGGAGGTTTTTGCCCAGCCTTTTCTAATTTCACACTGTGTGGATATCTCCATTCAGTAATTACAATCTCATCCATTCTCATTTTTTCCCGTCCAGACAATGTGCCCTGGATACACACGTGCGCGCGTGCACAAAAACTGTATCTCCAGCCTCCGAACACACAAACCCTTCCTCGAGCACACAGGTGTATGCCCCCGTGGTCGAGGACGCAGGGGGAAAAAGTTCAAATGTGTTTGTGAGTCTGAGGAAGAGATACGGAGGCAGGGAGACAGATGTGAACTGTCACAACTCCTAATTCACAAACGCACGGCAATCACATACAAGAGCATCACTCTCAAAATCCAATTACAAGTCGACCTGCAGCCTGGAAACTTGGGCTAATTTCTAAAAGTTTATAATTACAAAATAATAGTGACTCAGTATGTTTCCTCCTGCAAACAGACAACAGATTAACTGTTGGTTCGGACAGAAAAAGTTCACATTGTGGAGACAAAACATGAAAAAGTGAGATTGAACTTTGTTCTGGTTTTTGATAATATTTTTATATTTATAACGCTTCATTTATCATGGTGTGTAAAAGCTGGTTGATTATTTATTTGAAATTTAATGTGAGCTGGTATGTTTTAACAACACTTGATAACTTATCAGACAGATAAACTTTTGGCGGCAGTAAAAATATCAACAGTGAGAGGAGGAATTTCACAATAAAAGTCTGTTAAAATGGACATAATAAAGCATTTTAAAACCAACTTTGCCCCTGTTGCTGCCAGCTTTTTAAATTCAATTTAGCATAGCTTCAATTATTCTTTTAGCCTTTTACATGTTTTATCTCATCTTGTTTTAATGTGTTCATTTTGTCTTATTGAATGTTAACTGGTCCTACCTGGTTTGCTCTTTTTAGCTCATTTTATCTTTTTATTCTGATATAGTTTTTAGAGTTGGGATAAGATATTAAGATATTAAAATAAAGGCCTAACATTTCTTGAGGGAATGCATATCTGCCTTTTTTTGTCAAAACTCTGAGGGTCAGTTACTCAAAAAACAAAAATAAAATGTTGAGTGTATCTAAAAGCAGTTTTAAGTAGGCTAAGGTTAAGAAGTTGTGTCGGCCATCTTGAACTATGTTGACTCTGAGTTAATCCGTCATAGATGATGATGATGTTCTGAGTTTTATTAAACTTTTTTACTTATTTCATTTATTTTATTACATTTACAATTGATTTGTAATCTATTTTTATATTAAATTAAGTTTAAAAAAGGAAGAAAATACAAATAATAATTAAAAAAAACAGATAAAAGAGAAGAAAATTTTCTATTTTTTAGCCAATTTGTGTTTTACTTGAACTGTGTGCTGAGGAGGATGCTCAGCTACCACCTCACCTACTTTTAGCTCAATATCTGTAAAACTGGTTAAGACACACAGAAAAAATAAAAAAAAATAAAAAGCTATCATCCTGCCTTCACCTTTAGCAGCAGATGATGACCAGTTCAGTCAATCTAGGCTTCCAGTGTAAGTTGCCATGGCGACACACTCGGGAGAAAGAACCTAGCTTTACAAAGAGTTGAACCTGTGGTTGAGAATCATCTCCTGTTTTAAAAAGAACACAAATGATGACTTCATTGTTGTCGTGACGTACATATATTTGTGTCACATTTTACAGGTAAATATTAAAATGGAAAAAGCCTCTTTGTGTTACTAAAGTTCATGTTTGCATCTTTTGCAAACACCACAACACATGGGACCTTTATTTTTGGTTCTGTCGGGATCAAAAGACTGCACTCCTTATTTTCCATCAGTGGGCTTCGTAGGCCTGAACCTCAGCTCTTGGTAAAGATAATCTTTGATAATAGTGGCTATAAATCTTAAAATCTTCCATTGTATTTATCGTATTACTTCTGCACACAAAATAACTCATTTTCTTTTTACTTTTGCCAGATTGCAGCTGAACGTTTTGGTCCATTTTATAGCTGATCTATGTGCCCACTGCTCCAAAGAGGAATCGTCCTCAGACTGAAAGACTAATGAGGGGGGGTTAGGGGAAAATAGAACCTCAGTATATCAGCCTGTTTTCCCAAGATGCCTTCACTTGTTGTTTACAGCCTGGTTCTCAGGACTCCCGCGGGACTCACGTTCCAACAAACCATTGTGATCCATGTAAACACCGGCCCGGATTAACTCTTGTTTATCCCACAACTTGTTTGGGTCATTGCTATACGTCTCCTCACCCCCCCACAGTGAAGCAGATGTGGACACATCTCAGGGTGGGGCTCAGGGGGGATTTTGGACTTTTGAAGTTTAAAAAGATGGTAAGGGTCTGATCTTGTCCTTCTTTTGATTGAAGATTAGAAGCCAGATAAAGATTCAGCCAATCAGAGAGCCCAGACGTCTTTTATGAGTTTGTTTTACATTTCAAATGTTAATTTTTTTTAAACCAATTGTTTTTTTATGTTTTGACTTGATGACACTTATTTATAGTTTATAAAATATCAAAAATATCTACATGGTTATTCTAATTTTTCAGAGGTTAATGGTAACTAAGTACATTGACTTAGTTGTTTTCTTTAGAATTTTTCATTTTACCAAGTATTTTTTGAAATCATAACTTTTACTTTTATTTTGTTACATTTCTTTACATTAAAATTTAACACCTTGTTACTCGTTAATATGTTATAATTAGGAACTCATGAGAGGGGTTGTTTCTGCACTCTAAAAAATGAAGTGAATTTACACAACCAAGCCAACTGGTTCCACTGAAAATATGAAGCAATATACAGATTTTTTTTTTTAAGAAAATATGTTTATTGCTCAATTTACTCAACTTGGTTTAGTGGAACCAGTTTGGTTCAGTAAATTCAACAGTTTATTTCTTAGAGACTGTGTAAAAGTACTTTTGCTACTTTTCCCAATTTTTGAGAACAGTTTTATGACTTTTACTGAAGTACTTTTCTCATCAATAAAATTTATTTTTACCAAAGTCATTTTCTTTTAAGGTATTTTTGCTTTTACTTATTTATTTTTTTCAAGAACTTTATAAACCTCTGTCATTGTTTCACATTGAATTCTCTGGTAAGTATCAGGAGCATCATTAATAAAAAAAACTGATTTGCCACTGTTGTAAAGATGTCCAGGCTTTTGTCCAGAAGCATCCTAAGCTCACAAAGATACATAAAATATATAAACATAAGATACATAAAATGTGTCAAAGAAAAGTCTTTTCTTTGAAAACACATCATGTGATTGTTGTACTGAAATGACCTGCTGCCCAAAAAAAGAACTGATGTCAAAACAAGGGTAATTACTGCCTGTTGTGATGGATACAGTAAATGGACCACGCTTATAAATGTTTTTTCAACCTCTCCAGACTGCAAAATACTGCATCACACACACACACATACACACACACACACACACACACACACACACATTTTTATTTCCATCTTTTATAGGACCGTTCATTGACTTCCATTCATTTCCAGTAATTTCTACAGCCTAACCCAGACCAACCCTAAAACTAACCTCACAAGTACCTCCCTGACCCTAAAACTAACCTAAACTCAAATCACATCTTAGTCCTAAACTGAACCCCCAACCCAAAAATGGAGTTCCACCATATTAGGACCGGTCTTTGGTCCACATTAGGACTACTGGTCTTGACAAGGTAGGTGTGTATACCGGAAACGGTCCTAAATAGCTAACAAAAACAAGTACACTGTGTTTTTTTTGTTGTCACTTACAGAACAAGCAGAGGGCGGTTCTGTGTCTTGCCCAGGAGCACTTTGGCACGCTGTAGGGACTGAGCTCCTGATCCTGCTGTTAGAAGGTGACCCCTCTACAAATGGACCAAACATGCCTCCTAATGTAAAACACATCACTTTACAAACACTCTGCTTATATTACTTCATTTAGAATATATAAACAACTTTAATGTTTTTTTTTATACCAAAAATACTTGATTAAGATTAGAGAAACTTGTCTGAATCAGATTTTTTGTAATAAAATACAGGTTTTTCTTTGCTCATTCCTAAATGAATACTTGATTAGATTAGGATTATGCATTAAGAATGAACAAATGTGTAATCACTCAGATCATCAATTGCAGGTAAGATACTGACTGCTTAAAACTCCTAACTCCACAGAAAGTCAATTAAAAATTTTCTAAACATTTCCTCTCAGCAGACAGGAGGCAGAGTTCAGCAGGTGAGGTGCACACACTGTGACAGAAAGAATCTGTGATGGTCTCCTTTATAAAAACACGGAGGTGTGTGAGGCATGAAGCAAGGCAGAGAGGAGAGATTCAAACTTTTCTGAACATCCGTTGTGAAACAGAGCAAAGAAAACAATTGAAACAATTTCTGCCATTTTATTTTCCTGAAAAACAAATGAACAAAATCTCTGAGTTTGTTTTGATTTTTCTCTGTTACTGGAGCAAAACCTTTGTTTTTAGAGCGAACCATGTGATTACAACTGTTGTGGTTCTGCATGACGCTGTGCTTTATTATTTTTACAAGGTCAAAGGTGGTGACACAATTGTTTGGCCCAGTAAATTATTAACCCTCGCTTGCTCTGAGCACAACAGACACGCTTCACTGACAGAGAAGAAGAAAAAATGTGCGTGAGCCCCTGCGGCAGCTTCATGCTTCTCACTCTTGACGCTCCAAATATTTGACCACTCCCATCAAAAGCAACATACCAGAGAATGTAAACATGTCATTTTTATGCCTTTTGAGCTATTCTGAGTGAGCCTCTGAGGGTTTACAGTGAGGGCTTTAAGGTGCAGAGGCGACGCTCTGCTGCGATGATAAGCTGGCTTTTTCTTCCCCCAACCATTCTCTCCGCCAGGTTCAAAAAACAGAAGTTTTGAAAAGGAATAATAAAACAACTGTCTGCTAATTGGCAAGAGGAGCGCACCACTGTGGAGGAATGAAGAAAAAAACTACAAAGTAACTCTACAAAGGAAATGTTAAAAAAAAAAAAAGCTACACAGTAAGCACACACGCACAGATGGGTTTTAAGGGCATTGCAGAACAAACCCTCATTGAATATTTTTATGCTTTCGATGTTAAATTTCTTTTTAAAACACAGAAAGTGTAGTACGAGTGTTGGTCTGAAGAAGTTAACTTGGAGTGAAGGCTGTGTCAGTTTTCATTAGAGCTGCCAATCCAGCTTAGGAGAAATTAGGTTTCTGCTTTCAATTAAAACTAATATCAGCAATTTTATACATTTAAGTCACAGTGGAGTATGTCTGTATGGAAGACCGAAAGTGACATAATTAGAAATAAAAGTAGAAATAAAAGTAGAAAGTAGAAATATATAAATGGACCAATAATTAAATAAATACACTTAGAATGCAAAATAAATTAAAAAAGGAGAACTTTACCTCATGTTTTATCATTTAATTGACCTTCATATTTATTTTCCAGCTTAGTTCCAATAAATTATATATTTTAGCACAAATATTTTTATTTTTTCCTGTTACTTGTACATGTTGAGTACATGTTGCATTTCTCTGTCTCCTGTTTTTACTTTATCTTATGCATTTCAGCCTCATTATGTAAATAAGATGGGCGGAGCTTATTGGGTGAGCTCGTCTCCTATTGGTCAACAGACAGGAAGTAGCAGGATCCATGTGCAGATCTACTGTCCCTGCTGCTGCCTCAGTTTAGCTTAAAGTTTAGTTTAAAACATATGCACAGGTGTTTCCCTCCTTGCTTTAAACTTTAAGAGACACAAATCTACAATTATAAAAGGAAAAATAAGTATATATCAATATTTTTAAAAACAGTAAAATGTGATTTATGGGCTAAAATATATAATTTATAGGAACTAAACTGGAAAAATAAATATGAAGGTCAATAAATGATAAAACATGAGGTAAAGTTACTTTTTAATTTAATTGGTGCATTTTAAATGTATTTTTTATTCATTGGTCCATTTATATATTCCTGCTTTTATTTCTAATTATGTCAGTTTCAGTCCTCTATATGTGTGCAATCACACACAGACAGAAGTCTGCAAAAAGCAATTTAAAGACTCCCAGCTTAAATTGAGTCTGTCTCACTTCTGCCACCAAAACTATACTAACCCATCAGACTCTGTCTCCACAGGACCTCTGAAAGTGTCCTGAGGTCGTCACACACAAAGTCATCAGATGTACATCATAAAAGTCCTGTAAATGATGAGGTATGGCTTTAAAACATGTTTTTCTTGGACAAACTGGGAGTTTAGAGGACTTCTTCATGGTTCTCATGATTTTCCTGAACACTTTCCTAGGACGAGTAATTATCCCACTGGAGGAGGCCACTGTCATATTGGGAATACTGCTGCCGTAAAAAGGAATATGTGGTCAGCAACAATATTTAATTAGGTGGAACGTGTGAGCAGAATCCACATGAAACCCTTGGTTTCCCAGCAGGCATTGCTCAGGGCATCACAAAACCTCCTCAAGCTTGATTTCTTTTTGATTACTGCAGCTGATCTAAAACTTTTTTTTTCTGGCATGCATCCATCAGACATGAACACAAACCCTGTTTCACCTTCTTCTTACAGCCATGTTTCTTATTTCATTTCATTCTTTGGTCTCAGTGGTTTCCAAAAAATGCTAATGCAGAAATATTATTTAGTTTGCAGTTCAGTTTCTGTCTATAGGTTTATGCAAATTAAAATAAACACCCCTCTCTCATCGGTTACACAAGTAAGTGCATGTCCACATTGTTCTTTTTTCAGACGGTACAACTCAAACCATTGCATGGTGGAGGACACATTTGCTCTCTGCTGCTGTGCTAATAATATGCTATCATCAGGCTGAACCGCAAATGCAGCGCTCATGGCCATAATCTTGTTGTCAGCTGTCTCACACTCTGGATGACACGCAGACACTCAGAGCCATTTGGCATGTAGGGCTGAGATCCCAGAGCTCGAGTATAATTGGATTTTGAAATGTGGTGCCTGAGCGTTCATCTGTGGGTCCACACGCATATGTGTTGGTATTCCAATACATCTGTTTTCATGTGTGCTCACAGCAGACACGTACAACAGCCCTGTCAGGTAAAAACCTCCCAAACTGCATCTAGTTTTTTTCAGGAGCACAGAGAGGAAGCCTTGATCTTAAACAGCTTCTGTTTTGAGTTTATCTAATTGGTTTCAAAAGGATATTATCTTGTGATTTTCTTACCTCCTTGGCTGGTGAAGGAAGCACTGAAAGCTCAGCCCTAAGAGCTGATATAAAAACTTACATTGACTGGTTTGAACTTTTTATTCATTTTAGCAAGTTAATCTGTTGCATGTGTTTGATAAAAATTACAGCCCCAAAATGTACATTTCAATAAATAAGGATCACTACCACACCACATTTAGCTGCATTGCTTAACAAAATGAAATACCTAGCATTCCATAAATGAATACATGCATTTCCTGCTCCTTGTTTCAACTAGAGATTGTCTTGTTTTGAGAAATGAAGGAATTACAGATTTTTTATGTCTCACATTGCAAATGATACAATGCACCATCGACACAGTCTGCTAGTGTTTGCAGGATGTGTTGTGAAAGACTCTCAGCTACTACCACACTGAAGTGTGATGCATTAGTTAGGCCTAGGATCTTTCTGTGCACAAAAATGCAAAAGTGCTTCATTTGACATTTGTGCAAAAACCAGCAGTCCAGAAACTTTGGAGTTCTTGTGCAGAGCTCTCTCAGAGTTATAATCAAACATTTCAAGTAAACACAGTAAAAATACATAAAGTATATTTACACAGTACAGAAAAGTGTCTCTATGTTTACCTGTCACCTGATTACTGAGGTTAGGTAGAGTTTGAGTTGGTTTCCTCCCACAAAAAAAGAGATCTGTGATCTCAGTGGGCTTCGCCTTGTTAAATACAGATAAATACATTTTATCTGTAAAAGTGGTTGCATTAAAACATTTTTTGGTTTTCTGTGTTCAGCTGTTTGTGTCAGACACCTTGGCTGTGTCTCAAGTCATGGGTTGCAGCTGATGTGGGGCGCATTTGTCGGCCGACAAAACCCTGAAAACGTAGGCTACATGTGAGCATCCTACATGGCCGACGGTATAGAATTCATTGTGCATCAGCAAATAAAACAGAAAAACTATGATGGCAGAGTTTTGTTTTATTATTTTTTATTTTACTGTGGAGTTTCCTTTAAACGACAGAGTTTGAAAAAATGTAAGTTAAGCAACTTAGCTGAAGAAAGTTTTGTTGCAATGAAATGTTAGTTACAAGTACTGATACTGGAGCTAAACCTAAATTATTGATGCTTTTTTTATTTACTTGTAACAATTTTCTATTAAAATGTAATTTTGTAAAGTTATACCTTGAAAAAACAACTGAAGTGATGTGATCTAAAACATATCACCATGGTAACGAGGCAGAGCGTGGTCAAACATACGTCTTCAGACGTTTATGCAGCCGACACCAGTGATTTACAGTTAACTCACCTTTATATCATTTTGTTATAATGTTCCATGTAAAGAGAACACTTCTTTAAATTGGTGAAGTAGTTTTTGTTTCAATACATCATAATTTAAAAACTTCTCTCTACCAACTAGCCTCAGTGATGCAGGAGTTTAAAACATTCCTTCTTTTATTAGTTACATTGACCAATCTACTTTTTTAACCTCCACATGCAGGAAATCAACCAAATTGAAATCGGTTGCCAAACCGGTGGCAGTGTGTGTTTTTACTTTCTCCATTTCCCATGTGCACGTGCTCGCTCTTGCATGCATCAGAGTTCATAAACCCTAAAATGAAAGGTATGAGATAGCTGGGTGGAAGCTTGCCAGTGTGTGAGATAGAAGTGGATGCTCCACTGCCTCCCGGAGAGACAAGAGAGCCGGCGACTTGTCTGTATTCACCCAAACAGCATCGCCTGCTCTCGGTGGAATTCATTGTCCCTGTTGACTCCAAACAGAGGAGTGTGAACTCGAGGCAGGAGCGTTGCTGACAGGTTTCCAGACTGTGAACGCTCAGAGTGTCGAGAAATGTTTCTTTCTCTCCACTGAAAAACTTACATTTCACTTAGAAAAGTTTAAACCTCGTATGTCCACACCAAGAGAGAAGCATTAGGAACTTTTCTTATGGGCAACTTTGTATACTTTTGGACTGATTATACAGTTTTTTTAAACAATCTCATAATTATGAACCCCCGGGGGGTCATATTGTCTATTTACTGTTTTGTTTTCGGGTTTTTTCTGATTTTGGTCAACTGTTTCACAAAAACAGCTGCATAGATCAACATGAAATTTGTCAGGAATGCAGATGTGTCCGACCTACACTGCACCAGCCAACAGTTTTATGATGGACCCCATGTTTGAGGAAGGGGCTCCATCTAAAAAGGGGGTGTATGGACATACAAAGATGCTTATAACTCAAAAACTATTCAACATAGAGTCTCAGATTTGTTAGTTGTTTAGCTCTGATGAAGGGCTATCCATTGGGCCCACCAATGAGCCCGTCACCCCCGACCCCCCCACCCAAAACACTAAATCTGTTCTGGTGAGTTCTGAGTTCTTTGTGTTTGTGCGGAGTTCATATATGCTACAGCTATGTGGTATCTAGTTTTAGTTGTATGAACACTGATTCAGGATTTATACAGTTTTGTTTGGTTTTTCTGTAATTCTTTTGCAATTCCTGCTACTTTAACTTGTCACAAATCAAAACATTCAGCTTATTCAGGAGGTTGGTGCTATGACTTGTTTTTGTTTTTTTTTTAATTTTATTTATTTAGTTTTTGTCATTTTTGTATTTAAAAACTATTTACTTTTGTTGTACAATTCGTTTAAAAAAACAGAAACGTGTTTTTGTTCTTCTTGTTCTTGCAGGTCAAAAACTACTGCAAACTTGTGAACCAGTCAGACCAGACGAAGGAGCAATAGTTCTATTTATAGAGAAATGCTGGAGAGATGAAGGAGTCACAGCAACGTGGTGATGCACTTTGTTTTGAAATCACTAGATTTTCCCCTCGTTGTCACATGACATGAGAAACCTTGCAGCTCCGGCTCTGCAGCTGCATCAGTGACAAGATTTACCTCCACTGGTGAAGAAATGAGATCACTTCTCCTTCGTTTGTGTTTGTGTGTTATTTTGTTTTGTACAGGTTGTGACGTATTTCTTCTTTATGCCTCTTTTTTATTTTCAAAAAAAAGAATAATTATAACATCCTAATTTAAGAACTTTTGTACAACTAAAGCAACATCTGTGTTTTTATCTTTTAGTCAGTCTTATGGTTTGCTTCAACATGTTTTGGACTCTAAAATCTACATGAAAATAAACTTTAATAGTTAACTGTTATTTTTTTTATAAAATCAATTATTGCAGCAAACTTTTTGGTAAAAATGTACAAGATGTTTGTGGACTGATGGATACTTTCCCTGATTGTTTCAGAAGGAAGGTGTTTTTCTTTGAAGGATGTGACTGCTGTCAGGTTGCTGTCATAGAGACACAAACAAACAGGAGGATCTCAGCTCCTTATCTCTGCTCATTTCTCCTCCCCAACAAGACAAACACCAACAATCCTGTCATGTTGACTGTGTAAGCATGTGTTAGGGCTGCAGCTTTGTGTGTGTGTGTGTGTGTGTGTGCAGAGTATAGTAAAGCTTGACCAGAAAGATGTGCATATTTGAAGCATGATGTAAATCCTGAGAAATGGCTCAAAAGAGCTTGTGGGCAGGTTACGCAGTGATTCGTCTAAAAAAAATTATATTTAAAAAAGAAATCCAATTCTCCCAAGTGCTAGAAAAATCTATGGTGAAGTGTTGCACAACAAAATCAAAAATCCTACATTTTTATCACAAATATAAGCAGTAAAAGCTCTCCTCAGGTTTCCTCATGTTATTGATGTGAGCAGGAGGAGTTTCAGCTGTTTCCTTCAATGTTTTCAGTTGAAACAATGAGTTAAATGCTAAAAATAAAGCAACAAATAAAAAAACTTATTCTTATTTCTTAATTAGTTAATGGTGTGTAACCAGAGAGCTTAAAGTGACTAAATTAATTATTATGTAAATGTTTAGAGTTTATTAAAAACAATATAGAAAAGTAAAATGAAAAGCACTTCAGTGTCAGTTCATGTTGTTACTGAGGCAACCATCTTTTTTCTCCATCAAGACAGCTGTGCCCCTGGGTGGAAGATGTTCTTTCTAAGTGATCCTGTTAACATTTTTCTACAAAGTATTTTACAACATATTTTTGATGGGATGTCAAAAAAAATGCATCTTTTGCAGAAACAGTTTGAAAAACAAACAAAATCCAATAAAGATGAACACCAGTTAAAGCAACTTCACTGAAAATACAAATTCATTTTTCTCAAACAAAAAGCAAATTACTCCAAACAAAATGATGGAAAAAATCACAACTATTTATTTAATCATAAAGATAAACTAAAAAGTAATACTGCAGCTTCAGGTGTTTAGATGTTGACAAATTTTTATTGAAAACAATTTTTTTTACAAACATTTTCAAGTTCACTAGTTTTTTAAGTTATTTTGTTAACAAATTGACAAGAGTTTCCTGAAAGAAGCAAAACTATAAATTCAGCAGCTGCAGCCAGAAAACAAACTGTACAATTTATTTTTTCTTAAAAACACAATTTTGCTGCTTCGAGGCACTAGAAGCTCTGACCTTCAACAACTTATTCTTTACTTTTCTCACTGGTTGCATTAAATGTGTGGCATAAATCAACAAACTTGGCCTATTATTTTTAATAACTGTGAGAAAAACCTAAGTGCTGAACTTTAACCTGTAAACAGAATTCAGACAGTCTAAGCTAAAAACATAAACATAGAGTCAAATTTACAAAAGTCAAGTTTTTAACCAATTCAGAGCAAATCAAAAACCTGAGGTTTCCTAACAAAACTCTAAAACCCTCCTGAGCCTCTTTAACAAAGCCTGCAAAATACATGAAAACAGAAGAGCATCAAGAAAGAATTTAGTACTTCAGTGGTTTTAATTAGAGTTGAAAACGTAAGAACAGAGCTTTGCTGCCTGAATCAGTCATGTTTCAAATAAGCACAGTCCTCAGCTCCGAGTCCAAAACGGAGAGATTCTCTCACTTTTTGTGCACCAGAAGGAGCCGATTTGACAGTAACAAGCCTCCACACTCTCACAGAGACAAACAGAGTTACAATGAACCTATGCATGTTTGTAAAACTCCACACAGAAAGACTTGTGTGTGGGGGGGGGGGCAAATTTGAGAGTGCTGTGAGGTGACGGCTCTAACTGTGTCGCTGTGGCCTCTTTGATTATAACAGTAAAAATGTTAAAGTGGCAATGTATGTCAAATCATTTTTTTCTTGGTTTTATATTATGTTATATCATCAAAAATCAGAGTGTTGCTTTGACTCATTCGTGCCTGTTTGTGATACAGGTTGGGCCTAGAACCACCTTTTGGCAGCAGCTCCTCCTCTGTGTCTCCAAGCAGAGCTTCCTCATCACAGAGCACCCCCCCCCCCCCTTCCTCCCCTTGAGACTCCTGCAGGCTATCAGCAGCAACAACTAGCAAACACCTGGTGAAACTACATCTGCTGAGCTTGTAATACTTCTCAGTCCAGTCCTTTTCAGATTAAAATATGCCTTTAAGGAATGGATTTTCAGATGCCAAAGTTGATGCGGCTATAGAATCGTTGGACTTCAATTTTGAAAGTAAGCCTCCAAAAAAATAATTGTTATATTTGTGCGAGCCGCTTTACAGATGACAGCTTTCTGAACAAAATGGAATTTAACTGTAGACTAATAACAAGATCTGTTGTTTTGTTCGGTTGTTTGGTCTTTCTGTGATCTACGGTTATCACTCTTCACTTATATTAGTCTGTGTTCTTCAGTTGTTTTACACCACATTTTAGTAATAAAGTGTGTGAGGATGACTGGGAGATATCTTACCAAGCTGAAACATCATCTCTCGGGTCTTCAGAAAACGCACTCTCTTGGTCCGACAGTAAGGTTCAGTTGAATCCTGAGTTGCTATTTTCCAAAACCAATATTGTATAATGTTGCTGCTTTTTTATTATTATTACAGCAAAATCCAACGCTCCTAAGACCGGGTGCAAACAGCATGAAGCTGTTGTGATGACAGGAGGTTGTTAAAGAGACAGAGGACAATTTCGAGGCGTTTAGAAACAGCTGGGATGTGAAGTCAAATTACTTTTTGATTTATACAAATTAACTGCATTTTAATAACAACTGAAGGTGACAAAGTTATTTTATTTTGGTAAAGAATTGAACTACATCCCTGAGAAACACATAATATCGACACGTTCAGTGTGGTTAAGAGCCTGAAATAGAATCAGGTCTCAAAGAAACTTGAGGCCTTGACCTGCAGCAGCAACACACAAACACTCGTGTCACACAAGCCCAGACTGATGGAAAACGTCAGAATGTGGATGTTCCTGCATGTAAACACCTGAGTTGTGTGTTTCAGTGTCAGGTTGGAAAGAACCTCTGTTTGAATAATGAAACTTCACTCAGCCTCAGGTCTGCTCATTCACTGTAAAAGCCAGCAGAGAGACGACATCATCTGCAATTCAAATAAGCAATCCGCTGATTAGTTAACAGAGCCAAAAGGTCTCAGTGCAGTCAAGTAATGACTGAAAGGCAATTTCCATTCAATCAATGTTTTTATTCATAATGAGTGATACGTAAGTCAGCAGCAAAGCAGGGTGGCTGACAGAAACTTTGGGCTACACACACACACACACACACACAAATGCTCCGAATGGGAGATAATTGCTAAGATATGTGGGGAAAAAATGTCTTTTGCTGCTGAGCCTAATTACGAGGAGAACATTTTCATAGCTGCCAACAACAGCAGACAAACCAAAGGTGCGCTCTGAAAAATCTGTGGCTTCATTATAATGTGACAGCGCAGAGTTCATCTGCTGCTGCAGGAGAGGAGGAGGAGGAACTGCGACAGCCTCCGACACCCGTGGATCATGAATGGCAATTTAAAAGTTCTTTTACAGATGAAAACTTGTAAATGTACGAGGGCGATGTGAGTGGAAGGAGGCTGCGGAGCGAGGCTCGCAGGAGATCAATACGCCAGCGCTCGCTTCCATCTCCGGGAGGCGGTTCACACCAGTTTTGATGAAGCACCGGAGGTCAAAGGTCCCTGTTGGCATTGATCACCAACAACTGAAGATCATCAGGAGGCCTTCCTGGAAGATCAATAGTATATTTGTAAAAGAGATGATTTATGGGGGACATTTTTCTTGTCAGAACCTTAAAGCAAAACGGCAAAAGAGCCGAAAAGACAAAATGCAACAGATGTTAAAGAAAAGGTGATTAAATGGGTACTTTACACCTCTTTTTAAGTCAAGATTCTACAAGTACTAAACATTTTTTTAAGGTGTAAATGCAATAAAATGTAAAATATGTAACCCTGTAATCCTGATACAGCAGTTCCAGAAATATGGCATCATTTTAATCACAATATTACATCAATATTTGGTCTGAATCCTGTTTTTAGTTCATTCTAATGATTCTGTTTTTTCAACAAACAGCTTTGGGACTTAATCCTCAGTTTGATCCGATGGGTCACAAATAAACACACGAACAATATGAATCTGTTAGCCTCCACATGCTAAACGTTAGCAAGCAGTGGCTAACGTATGAAAAATACTAGCATTGCTATTCATACTTCCAGAATAGAAATTCAGATTAATGCACAAAATCAGCAAATGGTACATTAAAAATGAAAGCATTCTGGAGGACGTTGGGCTCGTTGTCTTGTCGGCCATGATCCTCCTAATCATCAGAATCAGAATCTGAAGAATTTCCATCGGAATCCTGAGATCCAGCTGCCTGTTCAGCTTCATACGGTTGTATGTCCTTTACTCCCACAAAGTGTTCTGTCATTTCTTCAAATTCAAAAAAAGTCTTCTGCTTCCATTTTAAATGATAAACAGGAGAACAGTAACCAGGTTGTAAGTTCTGTTGTAAGTTCTTCACCGTTGTTTGGAAGTAGAGATGTGACGTTCACAAATGATCCGAATCTTTTGAACGACTCTTTACAATGAACGATAGGAGCCGGGCTGCGGGCAGTAACGAGCCATTTGTAGTTTAATTTTTTATTCCTCATATAATCTTTTTTTTTTCCATCGCTCTCCTGCTGTGCTTTTTCACAGAAAACAGGCAGAACAGTGGAAGACAGAAGCTCACAAAGAAAGGGGGAGGAGGTCATCATATACAGCGACGTGATGACGTAACTCGTTCAAAATGAAACGGCTCCTCAAGATCCAGATCCCTTCAAAGAGCCATTTATCCCATCTCTATTTGGTAGCAGTGGTACAACCTGCATCATCACCTGTGACGGTAACTCCGCCCCCAAAATAACTACACTTTAGCATTTAAAGATAAAAACATGAAAAACAAGTTATTCAAGTAGTAGGTTTGAAAAAACGATACCTAGGATGTTTTATGTGTTTTACTAAATGACATTCATGCAATATCAATTTTTGGGGATTTAATTTAATTTCTCCTTTAACCATATAAAACAGTGAAGTTAAAGAGTTACTCCATGCCTTCCAGATTAATTGATATGTATAGTTCTGAAGTGTGGGTAACCCTAAACTTAAAAATACATTACTGTAACTAAGAAATGGCATAAAACAAATGAGCGAACTATAGAAAATAATTGTCTTTCTTCAGAAACCAAGTCCACAAAAAGGACCGGTGCTGATCAAACTTCCCCCGAGGTGCAGATTTGACTTCAGAAATCTTCTCCACTGTTTGTGAACTTTGACTTCTTAATGAGCAGTTGCAAAAAAAAAGTCAGAAACCAGTGAAACTGCGCTCAGAGGAAAGTTAGGCGTCAGCTTTTCATTCATCTGCTTGTCAGATCAGCAAAACCCAGAATCCTGCAAGATTCTTATAAAGTTTTTTTTTTTTAAATCATGGAATGTTACAGAAGCAGAACTGAAAGGAGCAGAGATCACTTCATACATCCACACGAATTAGCAGCTTGAAGTGACAGTTTTGAAGCAGAGAGTGTGGGTGCAGAGTTACAGAGAGCTAATGGTTTCCTTCACAGCAAAATCTGCAGAAAATCTGCAAAAGAACACGAGCAGGAGGACAGTGGCTTTTGGAGACACAAGTTATTTTTGGAGGAGTTAAAACTCAGCCTCTGTGGATCTAATGGTAGATAATTTGTGTTGAGTAGAATAATTCAGCAGACAGCACAGTGAGAACTGCTGAGTGTGAAGAATGAGGATTTACTTGCAGCTGCAGGTGAACTTGCATTTATTACAATCATATTATTATATTTTATATATATATATATATATATATATATATATATATATATATTATTAGAATCATATGGACATTTAATGAGCTGTAAAAAAACGATTCCATGAATTTTAAAGTTTTTTTCTGAACCTTATTAAACTAATTAAAATTAAAACTATGTCTAAAGAATAAAATTACAACAAAAGTGCAGGCGAGTGAAAAATCCTCATTTTTATTTTGACAAGACAATAAAATAGAAAGATGTGTTTGTGTTGTACTAAATAATTTTACAAAGCTTTATAAGTAATGGTGTATGCTAATTAGGTCTCCGGACGTTATTAATGTTTGGATCAGAAGCTCCTGAATTCTGCTCGGCTCACATGGAGACAGAACAGAACCTCTGCAATCCTGACCAGATATATTTCATCCACAGACAGTGAATTAGTAGGTTTGTATTTCTTCTGTGCAGGACAGGTATTTTCACAGCAGGCAGTTTTATTCCTGGCAGCAGGTTAAATTAATGGCAGCTTAGCTCCATTATGTCTCTTAGTAAACCATGACAGATAAGCAGAATACACAAAAAGCAGGACCTCCTCTAAGTGAAAAGCAGCAACCTGTCTTTTTCTTAATGTGACGAGTTAAAATATCAGCCTCAAGAAGGGTCTATTTATGCAAAAAGCTTTGTGTCAATATAAGGCGAAGGTTACAGGAAAAAGAATAACTGCCGAGCGACTCAGATGTTGGCATCTGAGAACCAATAAGGAAAAATATTAAGCAATTTAATAAAAGCAGAAGAAAATGAAACAAATGACTCACATAAACAGGTGCGGAATTTGGGTTTCATGTCAGCAACATGTTAAAACTGACAAAACTGGGTCTTCTGCATCTTTTTTGTCACAATTAACAGCCTAAACCCCAGCAAAACCATGCAAGCAATGGTCATCATTAACAGCAGAATATGCAGCAAATAGATATGTTAGAATGACTAACTATTGTTATTATTGCATTATTAGATATACTGTACTGCAGGCAGCCTAATGTTTATAATGTGTGTGAATTAAAACATGTAAATGTAAAAACAATTATAAATATGACAGTATTTGTAATATAATATGACTTTGGTTTTAGGCAATTTTATTTTAAGCATTCAAATTTGTAACTGTTCACATTCTCACTTTGGCTGGGAGCATGTAGGATTAAGTTGTAAGAAGAAACAGGACTCCCTTCTCAAGTAGTTTCTGTTTTTTCCCCTCTTCTATTATTTTATTTTATATACAGGTGTTATGTTCAAGATAACTAAAAACAGAAATATCCATACTGTAAGAAAATGAATCAGAGCTGAGGAATCAGAACGCAGCGTGCATCGTTCGCTTCATCCATTGGCCTCCAAATCACCAACATGCAGCGTTGGCTTCAGGTTCAGCAGTGGCTTATTGTTTTAATTGCTGCGTGCACCATAACATTGAGCAATGATAAAAGTGCATTAGCGAGACGGATCTGTCCTGAAAATGAAGATTAATTAGAGAAAGAAATGCTGCAGGAGACGAACGCGCTCGTGATAGAGCAGCTTTTGGCTTTTCCCTTCTCAGCCTACTTAAAATGCAACGTCAAAGCGCATTGCTTTGGCCTATAATTACAACATCAGTCATTATTGATCATTGTCACTTTAATAAACAGCTCTCAACATTCACAGGAATTTGTCGAAGATAAAAACACGAGGCAACAAAGCCGGCCTCTTTGCATTTATCTCGAGGACACGCGACACACAGGACCAGCCAGAAGAAGGAGGAGAAGCCGTGGGTTTCAGAGCTGCAGAATCCACCTTTAAATGGTGTGTTTTTAAAACGGGAGAGCGTCACGTTGGCTCAGAGAAGCGCTTCAAGGTTACTCTGCTTTTCATTGCATTGTCTTGTGGACATGTGCGTGTGAAATAGCTGGAGGGAAATGTCAGTGTCATTCCATTATGTATCAAAGCACAAACACTGAAGGATATGAATAAGAGAAAAAAGTGTTTTTATGTGTGTGTGTGCTCAAACTTCTGTCTTTTAAAACAAATGATTTTTAGGTTTGAATATTTTTTTCCAATAATCGTTAAAGTGCTGCACAAAAGCAAAAACCAACTGAAAGTCAAACTTTGTTTGTTTATTTTGTGATTTCTGTTTACAGCTGTATCCAAGGTTCATATCTGCTGTGAAACAAACTGAAGGATGATGGATCATAAAACAGAGATGTTTTCAGATCTGTTCCCTAGTCTAATCTGAAAAGATAAGTCCAGATATAGAAGCTGAATCCTTGCATTCCTTTAGACAAATAGTTTCTAACACTCAGTGATCTCGCAGTTCAGATTGTGTTGTCAGATATTTTTGTTCTGTCAAAGAAAAACAAATAATAAAAAACCCTGAGAATATTCAACATTGTTTAAAAAATACCAGGATGCTTTTTTTATCAAACTTGATGAGAAGGTAGCGCCAGGACAGAAAAATACTTTTTACTTCTTAGTGCAGATAGACTGGTAACAGCAAGAAAAACATCTTTACAAGATCATTGGTGGGACCGATGGATAGTCCTTCATCAGCGCTTAAAAATTTTTTATGAAATCTGAAGCTCCTAGTTTTTGAGTTATAAGCATTTTTTATGTCCTGATACCCTCTTTTTAGATGGAGCCCCCTCCTCAAATATGGGGTCCATCATAATACTGTTGGCTGGCGCAGTGTAGGTCGCACACATCTACATTCCTGACAAATTTCATGTTGATCGGTGCAGCCGTTTCTGTGCTACGGTTGGCCAAAAGTCATTGAAAAAAAAAAAGTACAAAAACATCATGCAGGTGTAGGTGACAGAATGAGGAGCAACATCTGAGATTTTTATTTTGTTTTATTTTTTTCTTGCTTAATGGACCTGGTGGAACAATTACTGACTGCAACCTGAGAGTAAAAACTGATGTTGATGGAAAACAGACTGGGAGTCGTCACAAAAGCAGGTTTTTGATGAAAGTGTATCGATTCCAGCTTGAAATGGTAACACTGTCTGCCTCTGATAAAAATGAGCTTTTTAATCTCATAAACATGAAGATCACAGCCGAGCGTTCTCACCTCAGATCTGTCTCTAAATCACTAAATCAAACCTGAGCTCCAGACATTATAGACTTTAAAAACAGTGCTGTAAACTCGTAGACTGGGGCTGACTTGAAATCCGGACAGTTCCTCTCGAGTCTGTTAACGTGCTGAAGAAGAATGTCTTTGTAAATGCCCGTTCATTCTATGCTGATTGTAAGTTGTTACTCATAGTACTCAGTAGGGGGCACTGCAGTTTGATTC
>JARVJO010000431.1:22881092-22891513 GCA_031762555.1 Cynodonichthys magdalenae | reverse complement strand
TGTCTGTCTGTCTGTCTGTCTGTCTGTCTGTCTGTCTGTCTGTCTGTCTGTCTGTCTGTCTGTCTGTCTGTCTGTCCCATTGAGATCAGATCTGTTTTGCAAGGGTGGCCTGTGAGTCTGAAGGCAACCTATTAATACTTCATAATTTTGTCAGTTTTATATCATTAAACAAGCTGACATTGTGATTTGTTTGTCTTGTACAGATAACTTTCATATCAGCCCTCGTCATCTAATCAGACATCATCAGTGTGTGACTGGGTGAGTGACTGTAAGTGTAAAGCTCTTTGGGGTCCGGAGGGACTTGATAAAGCGCTATATAAGTTCAGTCCATTTACCATTTAAGGAGACGGCTGGCCTGACTGGAGATCAGCAGTTTACAGTGATCTTGATGATAAAATAAACTTTATCAATCACCAGCTGAGGGGATCGGGCCGTCTCCATGGTTACTGAATGATACACAAGGAAAACCATAACACGTTATCCCGAGAAAACGCTCGTTGTTATTTCATAATAAGGACATAATTAACTCGGTTATCTCAAGAAAATGATCCTTGTTATTTCGTGATGACATGTTATCACAAGAAAACCATGGGAAATAATTATAAGCGGGAAATGGCCGTTCTCGGCTTCCGAACATTTTACTGTTTTTAGAAAATATATATTTTATATATATATATTTTTTTTATTTCCTTTTACTTGTACATCCATTTGTCTCTTAAATGGTTATATTTTACAATTTTCATGCTTTTTTCCACAAGTCTCTTTATTTCCATGTGTTGCTTTTATTTCTCTGTCTCCTGTTTTTTCTTTACTTTACCTGGATGAGTAAGAATCTTTCCCAGCAAACAGCTCCAACAATCACTTAACAAAGTTTGTCATCATCACTCAGAGATGACTCACGTTGTTCTCAAAGCCAGAGATTTTTACTGACCTGTTGATGATTTCAGAACTGATTCATTGTCAGCTCCAAAATAAAATAAAGCAGGGAGAATATTGGTTTTGTTTCTTTTCAGAGTTCTGTCATACAGCCAGAAATGGAACGGGACTTCCTTATTTGAACATTTATATTTGCAGAAGGAAGACGTTTGTGTGGCTTTGAGCTGAACATTAACTGGCTAAAAAAATCCTTTTTTTTTCATTCTTATCTCTTCACCAGCCTTCATGTTTCTCTCAGATATAAGAGGGTTTTAATCTTCTTACAAAACTCCAGGGACATGAAAGTCACTCAGCACATTAACCACCACGTATCCTTTTATTTAACACAAAATCTTCATTCAGACCTTGATAACAGCTGTCAGATCCCCTGCTGAAGTGCTCTTGAATGCAACGCTATCAACTACAAAGTGACCTCTGTCCAAATTTCTCCCTCAGGCATCAGTGGAATATTACACTATGGTGGAGAGAAAAACACCATTAACCGTAGATAAAGAACACTTCGGCACCAACGACAGAGTGTGTGGAAGGAAAACTTGACATTTGGTTAACCCATTTGTGTCACAGATGTCAGAAATATAAAAGTAAAACCCGAGAATCCTCCGAGGAGTTCATGCATCTCTGGAGAGCTGGAGATTACAGCGAAGGTGCAGAGTCAACGTAGCTCATCGATCTCCATGGACAGGTTTAGCTTCTTTGTTTGAGAAAAACAAATACACAAGTAAGACTTTGTTAAAGTTTATTTTTTACAAAACACAGTTTTAAAAGTTATATTTTTAATAAAACGTCTAAAACAAAGAAGACTCATGGATTCATATTGTCTAAATTAGGTATTTAAGTAAACAAATGTTTAAAAAGAATCTTTCTTTTATTTTTATAAATATACAAATATTGCAGAAAATTTTGTCTTGTTTTTATTCTCTGGCAAAAGATAAATAAAAATAAAAATTTATAAGGTTTAAAAAAAAACAGCCAATAAGAGAAGTTGATTTTAGGAATGTTATGTTTGTGTGTGTGTGTGTGTGTGTGTGGGGGGGGGGGGGGGCTTGTTTTTGTTACCTTTTTAGGATCGTTTCTGGTATACACACCTTCCTTGTCAAAATCAGCAGTCCTTATGGGGACCAAAGACTGGTTCTAAGATGATGGAGCTCCATTTTTGGGTTGGGGTCAAGTTTAGGACTTAAGTGTGAATTAAGTTTAGGTTAAGTTTAGGGTTGCGTATGTACTGGGGGGGTTAGGTTTACAGTAAGGGGTCGGGGTTAGGCTATGGAAAGACTGGAAATGAATGGAAGTTAATGAACGGTTCTAACAAATATGGGAATACAAATGTGTGTGCATCTGTGTGTGTGTTCATGTGAATGCTCCTGATTGCACACTGTGTGCTGAATGTGTGTTAGAATGAGGACTGGGAAGAAATGGGTCATATGTAATCAAGAGGAAAAGCAGCTCGATCACTGTCTGCTCCTGACAGATGATTACCTTTACAATGATCTCGCCTGATGTCTTCTCATTGATTTTTAATGTTGTTTGCTTACTGACTGAAGCGGGGGGGAGAAATGATCTGATCGGAGAGAAATCTCATGACAAAAACAGTTTGGTTTTTACCCCCCCCCCCCCCCCGGTTACAATTCCACACGCTTCATATGTTTGTAGCTGAACACACTTTTCTCTTACATATAAGGGACTGAGCTGCTGCTCGTCTTTGCTGCCAGCGAGCGAGCGTTCTCAAAGTGCACGTCGGTGGAAACTCATGGGTTGAGCAAGGGTCAGAACCATGACATGCAGACAAGAGAGGCAGAAGAAAATCAGCTGGGATTGTAGGGAGAGATGAAGGAACCAGAGAATAAAAGGAAAATGTGGAGGTAGGAAGAGAATTTTTTTTACCAGAGGCAGGCGAGAAGTCAAAACCAGAAACAATTAAAGGCATAGAATGAATTAAAGGAATGTAAACAACCCACTGCCTTTAAAGGTTTAGATTATAATATGAGAAACTAAACACTGCATAGCAGTAGCATATATGACCCCCCCACATACACAGAGCACCAGAACTCAGAAGTCATCAGAACAGATTTATTTTTTTGTGGGGGGCTCATTGGTGGGCCTGGTGGATAGCCATCATCAGAGCTAAACTGACTAATCTGAAGCTCCTATTTTGAATGGTGTTTGAGTTACAAGCATTTTTTTAATGAAAATGATAATAAAAATAAACAGTCCAAGAACAGTATGACCCCTGCTTTGATTGTTTAAACCTTTAAATTCATGGAACAAACTCATGATACCTTGTATGATCTGTTAGTGTTGGAGTTTGTTCTGTGAATTTTAGCTCATAAACTATAAAATTCACAGAGATAGCTACTTTTGTGCGGATTAAATTGTTTCAGTTGTGGCACCCATCATGAATTAAGTTCACTCTAAAAGCTAATCAGTTGGTGATAAACAGAAAATAAGTTCAAATATCTTTTTATTATTTTCATTTATTTTGTGATTCATATGACAAGAAGTGTTACCTCTATTGATTGTCAGGTTTAAATCTTATGTTACATTCAGATTGTTTGTTGGAACAATGCTCAGAACATTTGTTTTGACGTGCTTAAAAACTGATGGATTCTTTCTTTTTAAACACGTCCAAGAATTCTTTTTTTTATTTTCCAAGCGTTTTCACAGCTACAGTTTAATGCATAAAGATTTTGTGACTGGGATCATTACACAGGCTAAAGAAACAACATGTACGGTAGATGACAAATTGAAGTCCCATCAGAATGTCTTTAAAGTTAATCTATCAGGAAGAAGCTGAATGAACAGATCAGCACTTTGCTCCCGAGTCTTGACTTTCTGAATGTCGTGTCAGCAGAGCCTCGCCGACTGTGTCAGGGATTACACACCGCGTGTGGCTGCCGTGCTTCACAAATTCTTGCCTGGCACAGTTTAGCCCGCCTTCTTTATATTAGGCTTTAAATACTTACCCCTATCTCCTCTGACCTCCCTGCTATGACTCCTCATGAGAGGCAGCAGTGCTATTTTTGGCCTCTGGGCCCAATGCTTGACATACTAATTATATAACAGCGATGTAAGCTCACTTTTTGCTGCTCCATTTCTTTTCTGTGCCATAGTTTAGTGTTACAGGGTTTTCTTCGTCAGCACACAGCCCTGCAGCACGCCATGTGGGTTCTTGGAGCGAGTTTTTGGTAGGTTGGCACGCTGTGGCCACGCAGGGCGAACTTTTCCTCTGTGTCACTTATTAAGAGGCGATTCCTCAAATTGATGTTTTCTTTGCAGAGTTTTCAACTGTATAAAAATGCATGCATTAGTTTTCCTCATATGCACGCCGTCATTTCTAACCTTATCTCTAAAAATATGCATGAAGCAAAACCTTTGTACGGCTCAGAGATAAATACATGAATCAACGTACAACAAAGTCAAAGGGCTGCAGATGGTTTTCTGCAACAACTTCGATGCAAAAGAAGAAAATTGAGCAATTTCACTCTTTGAAAATTGTGGGGTATTTGGTCGCAAATCACAGCACTTTTATCACTTGAGATAAGTGTCTCTGTGTGGAGAAACTAGTAAAAGTCAGAGTCAAATTTTTCTGCATATAAATCACTGAATGTGTGTTCTGCAGGCTTGTATGTGTGTCAACACCTTGTAGCTCAGAAAAGCTTCTATAACACTGCAGACTTTTTATTTTTTCCCTTCAGCACTTACACAGAGCCTTGAAAAAATGGCAATGCAGTCAGGAGTAAATGTATTATTGACAAATCTCTTCTGATTTGTAAGTAAACAATTCAGTTTTCATCACAGGACTACAAAAATAAATGTTGGTCTTTTCTGTGGAAGGCACCAAATCGATTATTTTCTCAGGTCTTTTGTTGTTGGACCACCTTTAGCTTTGAAGAAGTTCTGGCTTTGTTGAATCAAACAAACTCCTCCCTCGTCACGTTCATATTCATCCAGAGTGGGATTAGTTTTTAATCAAGAACTTGTCTGGACGATAAGAAACTCAGGTCGTCGTGTTAAGTCGTCTTCAGCACACGCTAAAATGTTTTAATAGGGTTGAGGCCTTAACAATCCGTGTGTAAAATGATGTCGTGCTTTCTGAATTTAGATTTGAGCCTGCTCAATCCTGACATGATGATTGAGATGTACCCTCATCAGGAGAGAGGAAATCTATTTACCTGCTCAGACTGTGGATTTAGAAAGTCAACAGATCTTTTACACACACCTGCAGCTATCCACACGTGTTTTTTTTTTTGTTTTTTTAACCATTTGAAGTGTGTATCTATGTGTGTGTGTGTAAATCAGGGGCAGTTCTAGGGGCGGGGCCACATAGGCATTGGCCCCATCCGATGCCCCTGTCCTGTCAATCATCTGTCCTTGCGATGGTGGGTGCAGTTCCACATCCAAACACTAGAGGCACTAATGAGTCAAACAGGAAAGTCCACCATGAAACAAGCTTACAAATGTCTTCTTTTCTTTTTAAAACAATTTAAAGAATCCTGCAGAAAAAGTCTTTCATCTGAAAAATGATGGCTGGATTTTGTAGTGTATTTTATCTATGTACAGTGGAACTGCATGTACAATTGAAGGCTTTTAAAAATATATATTACAAGTGTTTGAACATGTGTGACTGGTTAAATGTATACACTGCTAGGATTTGTTTAAACAGTGGTGGTGGGCTGTCAGGAAGGGATGGGGGTGTGTGATAAGACACTGTGTGGGTGGGACTTGGCTATTTCAGGTCATTTATTTTTTTCTTTCCTCTCATCTTCCCTGCTGCTCTCTTTTGCCTCATCATCCTCACTTGGGTTTTACCAAAACTGAAGACTTGTGTGTAAGGATGTTGAACAAATACTTGGCCCCTCAATGAATATTGTGGCCCCTTGATGTCCTCTTACTCAGAAAAGTCCTGGATCCACCACTGGTGTAAATGTGTCTGTCAAGGTGTTTTTGCTTAAGAGTGTTGTTCAGGCCACGGCTACGCTCAAGCTTGTCACTGTACATTGAAGAACCTGATACAGTTTCATGCGTGCTTGCATGTCACGGAATGTGCATGAGCAAGTTTGTGTGTGTGTGTGTATGTGTGTGTGAGAGAGAGAATGTGTGCAGCAGGACAGCAGCTGGCAGAGAACATTATTCAAATCATGCTTATTCTAGTCAGAGTGTTAAAACCTGACATTCAGCTGCAACATGAGCTACTTACCCCCCCCCAATAAAACACACACATACACATATTTATATAACCATGAAAACACAGTCTAGAGGTCACAAATGAAAACACAGACACAGTGCTGCACATTCCTGCATGAAGAGCGTGGACCACTGCTTGCTGACTCTGAGGGGCTGGAGATTCGACTTTGACCCTCGAGGTGATCTTACTGTTCTTCCCTCTTTCAAATATTTAATCTGGTCTGTTGCCAGACTGCAGAGGGAGACAATGAAAACATATTTGGGAAGTTTCCTGTCGAGGACTGTCCTTCCTCTGTGTAGTCTGTAGCTTCTGGGAGTGTGCTCAAGGACTGTTGAGCTTTTTTTTTTCTTTTTTGTTTTTGACATAACAGAGCCTCAAGGACAAACTGATCCAAACAGGAACATTTAGAGAGTACTTCATTTAATCTCTGGTGGAAGTAGTCAGTGAGTGTTTACACGTGATGCTGCTTCTAAGTTCAGTTTTATTTTTATAAATACAGTATTTGAGTTGCTGTTTTCAGATTATATGGTGTTTCCTTTCAAATGTAGATTTATTCATTTATTTATTTTGCTGGAATGAGATTTAGATTTCTTAAAAATGCAAAATGTTATCAAAGAATTGGTTTCAGACCCACTGTATTATGAAAGAGTCTAACTTTGTAAAAAAAATAACTAAAATAAAACACAGAAGTATGTTGTTTGCAGCTATAAAACAGGTCAGAGTTGGTTGGTAAAATGGTTGTTTGCACAATCGTTTTAAAGTCCTGCTGCTGATAATTTGATGCTGATGTGCTAAAAGATTAAGCAGCCTGTTTTAGGAACAACTTCACATGTTGCTCAACATTTCCCATTGTAATGCAGTAAAACTGCTTTTTCATGTAAAGGTTCTTGTAATATTTTGAATTTAATCTTGTAATATTACGACTTTATTCCCGTAATGCTTCAACTTTAAGGTCACGATATCGTGACTTTACTCTTGTGATAAAAATAATTAAATCTGGTGTGGCTCTAATACAACATGGTTTGACATAAACTCCTGTCTTTTTATAAATGAACATAAGCTAAATCTATAACATGACTTTTATGTTTTAATCATGTTAAATAAGACAAACTGATTTTAACATTTTTCTTAATTTCTTTTAAAAAATGTTTACAATATTTTAAACTTGTTGCAAAAGCTTTTTTTCTGACTTTGTTTGCTTCAATTTGTTCTTACATTTGAATTGTTCCAAGACTCAGAATTTTCTGAATCATTGTTAAAACTGCAAAAGTTTGTCTTGCAGCTTTACAGAAAAAGCTTTGAGTTTTGTTAATGTGCAACATTGTAGACCAGCAGTAATGTGGATATTAGGACTGACAACAGTTTGAGTATCTGGATGTTAGAAAGATATATAAATAATAATGTCCTTTCTCCTTTATGCTACAGAAAACAGCTGCGTCGTTATTCTCAGTCTGGACTGTTGCAGAATGAGATGCATTGTGGGTAAGGCAGGAATCACTAAAAACAGACAAAAACATAAAAACTGAAATGATTTCAAATCTCTTGATCTGCTTAAAGCTGACAGAGTCAGTGTGCAATGGAAATACAAGAGCAGGACTGATTCTATTTCAACACTGTTGCCTAATTAATGCTGCTTTAATCTTTGGAAATCCACTAATCCTATTAAATTTCCCTTGAAGCTGATTTTTGCATCTGCTTGTTTTTATCCGTTACTAAACCAACATTATACCAGACTGAACACGGGAGACAAAACAACTGGGAATTTATTCATTATTTCATTGACATCCCTTCTTTCATTCTTATTTATGGGATCTGTGTGGAAACGTGTGCGTTTCAATACGACTCGTATGGATTACACACAGCACTCAATCACAACATTAAACAGAAGCAGCAGATGTTGCAATCAGGCCGACTCTGGTTTGTTGAGGTAAAGAATTATGGACATAAAAAGTCGTCCTGAGTGGCTTCAAATCCACTCAGAGTGGGTCCTCCATGTTCAGACTGCCTCTCAATTATCTTGTTTATTCTCAATCAGATCAGGTGTTTGGAGAATGAGACCTCCCCGTTAGCTTTTTGTTTTCTTTAAGCCTTTTCTGGGTGATTGGATTGATTTTTGCAGTGTGATTGCACACATTATGTTGCCACTACAGCTGCAACAATACAGAAAATTCATGATTCAGTTCGATACTTTAGTCTAACGGTTCAATATTTTTTTGATACGAAAAAGAGAAATGTCCACGCCCTTCTTAACTTGTCATTTATTGAAATTATTAATGAACATTTGTTTAACCTCAAAAGTCCAGTTTTTAAATTAAATGTTGCTGAAACGGCTAGTTTCTGAGTAGATCTGTGCTCCACAGTGCAGCAGGTGGAGCAGTCGAACACAGATCCACTGATCCTTTAACACAGAGCATCTTCAGAAGAAAGGCTGATAAAATTAGTTTTAAAAACCTGTATTGTTCCATATATAGTGTGTATTGAACGGCTCCATACAGATACATGTATTGTTGTGGCTCTAGTTGTCTCATGCAACAGATTTTAATTTGGCTTAATATGTCACAATAAAAGCTGCATGAATGATCTAAAGTTTCTGGAAAAGATTTTGTTCAACTTTACAGTTCAGTTGTTTTAATCATTTGGCTGACCTGTACAGATTATTTAGAAAGTAAGCTAGTATAACGTTTTACAGGCTTGTGGCGTAAAATAAAAGCTGTAACATAAACCGTTGGTTTTAAATGACAGCAACAAGTCTTAGTGAGAGATTTTCCTTCAGTGTTTGATGAATGAAAGGGATTAATGTGGACAGATGAAGATGAAGGATGCTGATGGATGATGATAAATGACGCTCCGAGGAACAAATTGAACCCGGTTAACAATATTGAACAACGTGGTCGATGCAATTTTATAATTGTAAAGTTTGAACAGCAATCTCAAAGGGAAAAAGCAGATAAGTGAAATAAGTCTTCACATTTTCTAATTTGTGTCCAGAGAACACGCTCAGCTTTGCAGCTGATTCAGAAACTACGTGACAGGACAACACATGACCCGCTGATGCTGCACTCTCCGTTGCTCAATACCCACGAAGAATCTTATCTTTTCTTATCTTTTCATAACTGAGAAGCAAAGCTGAGGCACTCGGTCAAGGTTGAAGGGGGCTGTCCCCTCCCTTTGTGCACCAAGAGAAACGAGCCAAAACAAAAGATTGTGTTTCTAAACAGAGCGGGAGGGGCTGGTTTCTGTCTGTACGTGACTCTTTTTCAATGAATGGGAAGAGGAACTAGACCATGCACTTGTGTGTGTGTTAATGAAAGGAGGCAAATAATTGATTCTTTTTAAATAAAAGTACAGTTCAGTCTTCAGAGAGCTCTCATCTCAGCATCACGGAATCTGTCTGGGTTCACCTGAAGTGACAAAAAACAGAAAACAACCTGAAACACCAAACTTATTGATAAAAAATACTATTTACTCATTGTTAGATAAACTATGAATTTGTCTTTAAAAACATATTTTCAGCCTGAAGAATATACTCTGTAATTTCTGCATACTTGTCTGTCTAGATTTTGTTTTTCCTTAAACACTTCTCTGATATTCCACCAAAAAAAGATTTCTGTTTTTACTTAACCTTCAAAATAGCAAAAATCAAAGGTTTATATACTTCAAATTGAGTACGAATCATTAACCATCAATAATCAATATAAAAAATACAAGGTTCGATTAAATTTAGGTGCCAGAACTGCTTACGTTAGACATGATTGTGCTAAATGCAGTTTTTATGAGGAGATTTGCATCTGATTATCACAGGTGCTTCATCTGGGATTTCTCTTTAAGCAGTTGTTAACATTTGAAATTAAACTAAACTATTAATGCTTCATAAAGAAAAGTGGCATCAAGAGAAAGTGATTAAATAAGAATAAATTAAAAATAATTAAACTAACTCTTCATTTTGAATGAAAATCTTTCACCAAACTCATTTCTAAAACTTCCTCAGACAAGAAGTCCTGTCATTGTTGTAAATATGTCATCAGTCTAATTGGATCATATTCATCATGTTGGGGGTCGACGGCAAGAACTGAACCTGATCTGGTTTTTAATAAAAAAAAGGTCGATGCCTGTCTGACATTGCATCAAATGACTGGAGGTGTGATTGATTTACAGCCACTCGTCCTGCCAGGTGCCTAAAGATCCTGAAATGTTGCGTGGAAGAAAAAATGGTTGTATATGTATTGATCATGAATGCCAATAACCTAGAAGATTAATGGAAAATCAACAATTTCAAAAGCTGACGGGGGTGGGAGACGTTCTG
>JARVJO010000431.1:22863873-22876078 GCA_031762555.1 Cynodonichthys magdalenae | reverse complement strand
TTTCTTCTTCTTCCACTCACTTACTGACCATCTTCATCCATCTCATCCCTTTCACATCCTGTGAGAATGCCCTCTTTTAACCTCGCATTTTCTTCCCTTTTGCTTCCAGCCCTCCCCCTCCCCTCCCCCTTTTATTTATCCAAGCCTCACAGCTAGCATCTCTTCATCCTAAATGCCAGAATTACTGCATAAATGCAGCATGAAAAAACTGACAGCAACAAAATATGAATGAAAAAACAAACAGTCGGGCGTCGCAGTGAATCTTCAGATGTTGCTGATGTTTATCTGTGAATAAAAGCATTAAATAATCCAATAACTTCTATTCTTTTGTTCTTCTTCCCAGATTTGATTTATCTAAAATTTCCTGATCTGTTATAAGAATTGATTTTATGAACGAGTAAGAAATCACCTGGCAAAATTTTCATTTTCTAACTGTATTTTTAGTAAAACTGCCTGTTAAAAATAGAAATACCTTTTTATGAAGTGTCTCAGTGGGGAAGCAGCAACAAACTTAACATTTTGACAATATAAAGGTTTCTGAATTATTAAATTAAAATGATAAAATTCAAGTATTTTTGCACAGTGGATGTAATGAACCAATAACATCCTTTGAATTCCCTATATTTTACAAATGAAGTCAGTTGTAAAATCCGTTCACATTATTGTTGAGAGCTGAATAATAAACCAAAGGTAATCTCTGTTCCTCTCTCATGCACCAATCCCTCTCGTGCAACACCTGACAAATCTCTCACAGCTCGTTTCTGAACGTCCCCGAGCCTTTGGAGAGCGCTTCGTTGACGACCTCATGCTCTTGCGACACAGAAGTAGCCTCCTCAGGTGCTCGCTGCTCGCCACCGACGAATACATCAAATACGTGACGCGCAAAATGCAGTCGGCAATAAACTGGAGCCAATTATTATCTTTGTTTCTTCGCCCCGAGAGTCCAAGTGAGCTCGTCTGGCCCCAGATCTGAGACCGCTGAGAGGTGGAGAAGCGAGTGCATGATGGCGCAAACGTTCCTGCCAAGGAGGGGTTGTTAGGAGCGAACAACAGCAAATCAAACACTTGTATGGGATAAATAAATAAATAAATAAATCAAACAAAATCAGGTGTTTGCCATTCCAGTCACCATTAAAAACATCATGAAGGGAACCGGCTTCTGCGTTTCCATAAGAGCAAGTTTGCTGTCGCACGTTAAAGAGTCCAATCCAGTGGACAGGCTGTTGCCATAGAAACAAGCAATAAAGGAGTCTGGGAGAATGAGTCTTCTGGGAGGGGGTGCATGCAAGGTTGCACTCAGGGTCGTGTTTGCCCTAACCCCCGTGGCCTTGTTACAATATATATGACCCATTTATGTCTCCATCCACTGTAGCGGCTGACCTTGGTGTTTATGAGGCCGCCGCCACAAGAAAAGGGCCATCCTACAATCGGCTTGATTCATGTGACACGTCGGCTAAACAACAGGCTTGTTACCCCCCGACACATCCGACTCGCCGGCTCACAGTGGTTGCTGTTTATGTGCTCACTAAGATATATCTGCTCGGAGCTGGAGGCAGTGGTTTGACAGGTAGATTTAGTTACCTGTTAGGATCGATACAAGCTGCTGTAGCAGTTTACGGACGCAGGGCTGAATGACATATGTTGGTGACATTTTCCAAAGTGACATTATAGATGCTGGAGCTCTGAGCATTATGAAAGTTATCCATATTAAAAAGCTATTAAATGTGTAAAAGTACATTCTTGTATCCAGTTTACCTGCTTTTCCTTTCCAGGTCACCGGAGAGCTGAGGCGTAAAAATAAATAAAGCATCTTTTATTTGTGAGACATTTTTTAAACAGTTGTAACCAGTATACTAACATGTTTGTGAACAATTTCCTGTGACCATGTGAGAACTGTATCAAAGACCAGGAAGACTGAAACACAGGAAGCTGAAAGTTCAGTGTTTGCTTGAATCCCTGCTGAGGCTCTGGAGATGTTTACCTCATCCTCAGGCAGCATTAGAGCTCGTCTGGATGAGGCCGTCTCCAGGTGAAAGCTTGAATATCAGAGTTGGAAAAGTTACATTTCATGAGTAACAGTAAAAGAGTGGCTTTTCATGTTTGTTTTTTAAGTGTTTGGGAAGTGTGTATATGTCAGAAAAATACCTTTCAACTTATTAAAAAGTGAGTTTCCTATAAAGGAGAAACTCTGGTTGTTTACTCAGTAGAAGCTTTGTTTGTGCCGCTTTTATGTTACAGTTATAGTTACTGATTCTGATCCACCAGCTCTTGATAAAAAGTAGTCATATTTTTTTCCCCTAGACACTTTTATACAGTTTTTAATATCCATAGTGATGTTTAAATCAGTGGTCCAGCCCCTGCTGCGCTCTGTAACAAAAATTGAAGCTTTTGATCACTTTTAAACACGTTTGAAGTAGATATTTCAAAAACTCTGGGAGGAGCTTGTTAAAATTCAGCCATGTTTCCATCAATATTTTATGTGAATTTTGAAGTGTCAGAGTAGAAATGGTTGATAGAAACAGCAAAATTCAAAAAAACACAAAAGAGATGGAAACACGTTTGCTGAATAAGTTCTGACGTAGCAAACATTTACTTCACTTGATCAGATGTTTCCGTTTGCGTCTTACTGAATATGAATATTCCCATAAGAATTTAATTTTTTTCTCTACATCTCCAGACAGCATGTAACATCACCAATACTAGTTGATTTTACACATTCCTGAAACTTCTCTCCATTGTCCCGAGATGAGTGGACCCAGTTTCTACTTCCTGTTTATTACAAACATTCATAACGTCAACATCTGACAATATTAAGCTTAGTGTAGCCTGGTTGATTGTTTCAAACCAGTCGATAGAAACAAGCATAATTAGCTTTTTTTTATTTTTTTTTTTTTTTGCAATATTTTAAAAGTTTGTCCAAATTTTACAGTACATTGGATGGAAACATGGCTAATGTGTGCAGAAATGGGTTTAGGCCACACCTTCAACAGTCTTCTGTTGACCATTGGGTGCAGAATAAATGTGTTCAGTTTTATATCTGTAAATAAAACCAATGAGCCATTTTGCCTCACCTGTTTATAAATCCATTAACACACTCTTGGTGTGTGTGCAACATTGTACCAGATTAACCCTCCAAAAAGGATAACGGCTCAGTCACAATCGTCTCTCACAGCCTTTGGAGTAACACTCCTCTCTGCTGTACTTTCTACGGACTTTGACTGAACTTTTCAGCGTTCCTCCTGGTGACAAAAGACTTTTTTGATGTTGGCAACGGCTCCAGATCAAAGTAAAACACAAAAGCTCAGTCTGCGTGTGGGGAGGCAGCTGCAGTATAAGACAAGACAGGGTAACTCCCCTTCTTACTGGCTGACCTCCCCGACGCCCCCAGGAATCCCCCCACATGTAGAAAAGGTCTCTGAGGACACGGTGATGAGATCATCGCTGATGAGGTCATCACGGCCTTCGCTTTCCATCTCACTTTGTGTCTTTTCCTTAATCAATTTACACAATGAAACATTATGCAAACCTAATAAAAATATTCTTAGAAACCGAATAATTACTTTAATTTAATTGTCAGAAACAAAGCTCTTACATATATGCAAAGCAAATAAAATATTAGCGATTAAAAAATAATTGGCATATTCACCTTCATCATTGTTATCTTATTACTCTGTTCTTGTTTCCATAATTCCACTGATTTACATAAACTGTTTTACTTTGCAGTGATGAGGGAAACAGTGATGGCACATTCAGTGACTAAAAATGTAAAATTCAAAAATTGCTTCTTTTTCTTTAATCTTCCAGTAAAATGTTAGTGTTGGCCACAAGGACTTGTAAGATGAGCAACAGAGGGAAACGACACCACATTTGGGATTGATTAATTAATTCCTAAGAGTCTTGTGAAATGATAAAAGATGAGTCAACACTCAGTTAGGCTGAAAAACTTTGGGAGGATGGGTGACAGTTTCGTACTGTGCCACTTTTATACATGCAGGGTCTCATCCAGAGGGTACCAGTGTTGACCCTTTGCTTTACATTCAATGGAACAATAAAGATAAAAGCTGAATGATATTTTGATAATCCTAACTCTATGAGGTGTCTGAACCTTGCCATGCACTTTTAACACTTAAAGCAAAGCTAAAGATGCCATGAATGTAAAGTAAAAATGTAAAAAAAAAGCTCTAATCAGGTCTGATCTTGCACAAAGACATTTGAAGCATTGGCTGTCTCAGTTTTCCATCTGCTCAGACATCTGGGTGCCAAACTGAACTGTGAGACAGATGCTTTATTTTGAAAGTGTTTTTATCAATATGGAAAGTTGTCACTGATGTTCTACCATCAGTGCGTCAGCTATAGACACTAAAGGACACTTGCCAACGTGCAGCTGCCAGCTGTGTTAGATTACAATTATTAGTAAATGATATGATGATGATGATGATGACAAAGTTAAAGCAGCTAGTTTAAACAAACAGTTCAGTCTGCCCCATTCATCACATTAAAACAATCTTTGTTACCTCTTCAATGTTATTTGTAGTAAATTTTAATTCTTTGAAAGAAACGTTTATAATTTTTCCTCATCTGCCTTGTGATTGGCTCAGCACCCATCCAGGAAGTACCCCTCTCTCACACATTAAACCACCACCACAACCCACAAGGTCTATTCACATCTTTTTTAACATTTGTTCTTTAATTATTCCATCTCTTTTTTTTACCTCACTTTTGCATCATTTGTTTCTATATCTCTCCCATTATCTGCTTTCCATCACTCCGTCCAGATTTGACAAACGAGTACATCAAGCAGCCCTCAGACTTTCAGTGTTAATTGCTGCAGTTGGGGATTAATAAGCTAACGTCACGGGAATACAGTAAATGACCCATGGAGTTTAAAATATATTTAAATTACAAAGACTAAATTACAAAGACTAACTGATAAAACTGATAATTACAAACTTTACTAATAAGTTTTGATTCTCTCAAAGTGAGAGCTCCTTGTGTTCTTTTGAATTTTAGAATAATAGTTTTTGCAAACTGTGATTTGATGTTACGTTTTTGAAAATTTGGTTTGCTTAAGGTTTATAAAAAAATAACACTTGCCTATTTTTGATGCATGACTTTTTATCCCTGCTGATGGGAGCAGGAGCTTCGGACCACCTGTCACTGAGTGCAAGAAAAAATGATGCGTGCACACTCACACCTGGGCTCAGTTTAGATAATTTTACCTAATAGCCTAATCCTAACATGCATATTGTTGGACTGGGAGGAAAAAAATCTGAAAGAAAATCCACACATGCAGAAGAAAAACATGAAAACTTCATATGAAATATTAGAACCAGGAACCAAACTCAACTTCTAGTTGCAAGACACCCAAAGCAACTAGACTGACTGATTGATAGTCTCAAATAAAGGCATCTTTCTCAGTGTTAGAAGGCTAAATTAATATTACAACAAAGACATGTTCAATTGAAAACAAAATAGAAGTAAATGAAACCCATCCTGCCAGAAGTCAAACGTAAATTGCTACAGAAATTGTCCCATCTTTTCTTTTTCTTCTTTGCAGTAATTGTGGCGACTTGGCATCAGTGTTCCACCTTCAATTAAACTTTTGTTTGTTCAATGAACATAAACTTCCCTCACATTAGCTTTTGATAAGTTCATGAATATCACAACTGACGGCTGCATCAATCAGTTGCTGTGGACAAACTCTGTGAAATGAAAAAAAAAGACTCCTTGATCTCAAAGGGCCTTTAACAGCTTCAGTCTCTTAATACTACATCTGAGTTGGAGGAAAGAAAACTAAACTAGAGGCACCAAAGTGTTAAAATTACTTGTCAGCAACACAGAAAGCAACAAGCCTTTCCTCCATTGGATTGGCTCCAAATCTGGCCCCAGGCAGTTATGACAACAGTACGACTTCTGTGAAAAGGTCAGAGTTTTTATATTTTATTCAGACATCTGCAAAAATTTGCTTTTGTTTTGTCAGGCATCCCTGAGGTAAAAAAAAATAAATAAATAAAATAAAATAAAAAATCCCAACCCAATACCAAAACTTCCCTCACAGCAGCTAAAACACAGCAGTCAAAACTGCTTGTCTAAGATTAACCCACGGCAACTGAAAACAACTCCTGAAAACTTTAAATAAAGCATCAGAACAACGGTTTCACTCAGGAATCTGAGCACACAGCATCTCAAACATGATGCTGTTTTTCATTAGACCCACTGTAGAATCAGTTTTGTCTTCATAGATTCCCTGAATTGAATTAGACAGCTTTCATCTCCACCACAACATGACAGCTGGCAGTTTATGTTGATAAAGTTGCTACAGATTTTCAACCGTTAGAGTTGTTGGCATTTAATTTAGAAAAATGACACCACCACCACCTAAAGAGGGGATTAAACCCTGTATAAATGGGGTTCTTGCTCATAAGCATTACTGTTTGCATTTTGATTAAATTAATATTTAAAGTACCTATTATGGTTCCTTGTACAACAGAGGATACATCTGTGGGCTAAACAAAACATTCATTAGATTTAATACACAAAATCATTTTCAGGTGAGATTTCACCTGGTCAGTTCTGCCTGTTCTGAAATCCTTTCAGAATGAGCTGTTTATGCAAATAAGCTGCTGTTGGCAACGTCCTCCCAACCTTTTGTTTACGTTGGCTCCGCCCTCCAAACAGTGTTTATGTTAGCGCTTCAGATATGTAAAAATGGCTGCTAGTACAAGCAGATAGTAGACAGGCTGTGTGCAGTGCAGCCACCCCAGAGGAGGGTTTGGTAGGATAGAGCGACCGAACAAAGCTTCCCATGGCCAGCGTTGTGGAGGAGAGAGTCCAGGCTGCAGGGTCTCAGAAGGTGCTCGCCTCCTTGGTTGTCGATCACGGAAGTGCAGTATTGTTCAGCAATAGTTTGTGCTAAATAACAAATTACGTTCATACCGAACAGCAACACTAACTCACAATACATCACTTACATCTCCATCATCAGCAGATTGGTGAGGAACAGTTGTTAAAACAGCAGAACTAATGTGGTCGTCCTGTGAAAGAAGTGGGCGGAGTCTCTGTTTGGTTTACCAGGTGAGGGGTGGGGCTCCTCTCAGGCGTTGCTAGGTTACCCAGATTATGACGTAACAATCCACAGGGATTTGAAACGGCTCATTTGCTGACACTAACAAAACATTTACACATTGCCAAAAAACGACGGAGTATTTTATACAAAAAAACTAATTTATTTATTTATTTTGCACTGGGACTATATTTATGGAAGCAGGAGAGACCCAAACTGAAGCATAAAAACATGTAAAAAGTGAATTTTGCACAATAGGTCTACTTTAAATCACTCAACCAGTATTTAAAATGGAGTTTTATCGTTTATAACGTTTTATTAAAAAAATAAAATCTTCTGTTCCTGATTAGACAAAAATCAAAAATAAGTTTTAAGAAAGATAAAACCCTGCTTACTTGTCTCTTTGTGCACAGTCTTTGTACTCCAGCTCTCCTTTACGATCTCACCTCTCATGAGAAACGGTTTCCAATTTCTGAGGGTTCCACATTTCCAGGGAAGTTTACAACATTCCTCTTGCTTCATCATCTACTTGCTTCTTCCCAAGAATACACCCAAGACCATAATAAACACGCACAAGCAAACAGCACACGTGTTGTTCATGGGCCACAGCTTACTGGCTCCCATGACTCAAACATAGTAACTTCCCTCAAAGGCCATGCAACATTTTTAATTAAAGGCATATATTTTTTTCATGACACAACTGGAAGGCATTTTTTTTAATTTGCCTTAGCATCGCTTCTCTGAAGACAGCAGTGATAAAGGAAAGAAAAGAAATAAGCAGCAAACCATCAGCAACTCAGCTGTGCAACTGTGGTGAGTCCTTGAGGAATAATATCCTGAGAGTGCCTCTATTTACATATTGCTTTGATGAAAGAATATGTTTGTTTTTTATTTGCATCAGTGGGAGAAGAGATTTTCATTTTTTTTATTTTTTGCATGAAAAACAAAAAAAATTAAAACAAAGTGAGAAGTTGAAAATGAAAAGAAAAATCAAACCGTTAGTATTTGCATGTCTTATTCTGTACCAGCAATTGAGATTATTCAAACCTTTTTATTAGAGAAACATGTTTTTTGTGGGGCTTCAAGTGCCGTTGTTTTGTTAACGTAAATTTTATCTCTGAAACGACACAAGTTGTCCTTGGTGTCAAAGCACCAACGCAATATTAGGCCTCTTGTGCATCAAAAAACTAGTGACAACAAAAGCGCCTCTGCTTTGTCTTCTCACTTCTCTAAAAGCTGTGCTGGAACACTACAAAAAAGCATCTGATATCTGACTATAATTTACAGTCTGCTACATCTGTGCAGGAGAGCATAACTGCAGAGTAAATGGAGCAGCAGCAACTTTATATATGCAAAAAGATGTTTAAACAATGTTTGGGTGCTGTCAGATCAGTATTACATGTTTGTTGCATAATAAAGAAGGCCCCCTAAACAGTGATGACCCCCGCTACACTGTGAATAAAATCCCTTGATAGATGCTCTTTGTGTTGTATAGGTAAGATATTTAGTCTCTTATTAGAACACAAAAGCCTCTCCATTACATGTGACGAAGCATAATGGATCTGTAAAGACTTTGAGCATGCACAAAACTTCTGTAGAGATGTGGGGGTGGTTTATCATCATGGTGGGCATGTATCAAGGTCCTGGGTGGAGCCAGGGGGACCGATGTGGTTGCAATGACAGCGTATTTGACATGAGACCTGCGTGTAATGGAAAGACATGGCCCAGACTTTGAAGCAAGACCAGACAACATGACTTGTCTTTTTTAAGCTACAACTGTAAAGGTTGACAAGTTAATTGATACAATCTGATGCAGATTTTAGTTGCATCCTGACACAAAACCTACAAGAAAATGCTGTTTGGAAAGTAAAAGCTGTTTTCATCCATTCATTTTCTTCCTCTTATCTGGGGTCGGGTTGCAGGGGCAGCAGCCTAAGCAGAGAGACCCAGACTTCCCGCTCCCCAGCCACTTGGGCCAGCTCCTCTGGGGGAATCCCAAAGTGTTCCCAGCTGAGAAACATAGTCCCTCCAGCGTGTCCACAAGAAGACCTCACCAAGGAGGCGTCCAGGAGGCATCCTAACCAGATGAACCACCTCAACTGGCTCCTCTCGACGTGGAGGAGCAGAAACTCTACTCTGAGTCCGTCCTGGATGACTGAGCTTCTCACCCTATCTCTAAGGGAGAGCCCAGACACCCTGCGGAGGAAACTCATTTCAGTCGCTTGTATCCACAATCTCGTTCTTTCGGTCACGACCCAAAGCTCGTGACCATAGATGAGCTTTGGAACGTAGATCACAGAAAGCTGTTTTTCCTTTGTCGAGTCTCACGTCAACTGGCTTCAGGTCTACACGGTCTGTGTGGTTTTTGATGTAACCTGTGTGCTTCCTGGATGTGAACATATCATAGCATGACTGCGCAAAACGTTGGTATCTTTATTGTCGATCCAAAGCAAACACAACACAGCAGTGGGCAAATGAGTGAAATTAAGTCATAAAACCAGTTCTCAGCTGGTTCGTTTGGGGGCTCCACTTTGTTTAAAGGCGTGTAGTGACACAAGTTCAAAATCTCTTTTATAATTAAATCTGCTGAAAATTTATTTTTTTACATTAGTCTTGATTCACGCTCACAGGGGAATAAAATGATGTATTTCCATCATCCTCCCCTCCCACTCATCTCTTTAAAAAGTCTCTTTGTCCTTTTTGCCTTTCAACTGTGTAAACACAAACTGATGTCATTAACCAGCATCCGTGTGAGGAGCGTTCACCTTGAGACGCAAACTTTACTGTCATTTCTTTTACACGACATTTCACCGACCTTCCCTCGGAGGCAACTATGTTACTGTTGAACATAAACCATAGTTGGTTCAATAAAGCTTTGACAACCTGCTCATTTGAAATTTAATGAAATCATTGCTCTGCTTCGCTGCTTGGTGCATCACAGATATTTTTAATTGAATACTTGGTTATCTGTACTTCCAAAAGGCATAAAAATCTAAATTTTGAAGAAACTTTAACAACCAGGATTATTGCAACCCTTAAAAGCCCTCTTTACATCATAATGAATGCACACAAATCAGAAAAAAATGTTTTTTCAACTTGACTTCAACATGTCAAGATATTAGATTTCTTAGAATTTTTGCTTTTGTGGTTTGGACTTTTTTTTTAAACCTAATTAAACATTCTGAACACAATTTAGGAGATCAAGAATTAATGTTTTTGAAGCTCAATAAAATAAAAGAAATATGTGGGTGTCCCCAAAAAGATCAATCTTTTTTTATTTAGATCTTAAGCATTATAATCCTCAATAAGGTTCTGTTGTTTTGATAATGAGCTGTTACTTTTTACTATGATGTTCATGTAATTTGCTTTATATATAAACTATAAAGAACAGACAATAAGTAAAATACATCATCAAAAAATGACAAAAGTTCAAAACTAGTGGAGAAATCCACAGACACAAAACTTTTCTGCCTGCTGTCACGTTCTCCTGCTCTCACTTTCCTCGTCTCCTCTGCTGCAGTCAAAGCTCTGGTGTTTTTGAGCTCATAACAAGGAGCTTGATGCAGTTTTGTTGTGCAGCTTCTCCCTGCAAAGTCATCTCTAACAGCAGACAGAAACCTTTCCCACAAGGAGATATTCTCCTTTAAAAGAAAACATAAAACTAAACAGCTCTGACTTGACTTCAAAGCTTGATTACTGCAGGTCATACAATCAATTAGCTTTAAAAAGCGATCTGTTGCTGAGGACTCTTTTTCATCTTACAGTTCTGTTTTGCTTTGAAGGCAATCAAGTCTTTTATTAATTTTGCTAAGTTTGACAAAAACTCCCAGCGATACCCCATCATTTTGACTTGGATAGATTTTCCCCCTAATGAGTAAACATTTATTAGCATATTTGACACTAACGACCGATCTGTTATTCCTTAATGGCCTCGTATTTTTCTAATTGGATGAGTGTGCAAAGCTAATTAATTATGAATTACCTGCTAATGGTTGCATATTTGTGAGCCCACAGCCTATTAGCTTCCAATAAATACTTATTAGGAGCCCCTGATTGCTAAGTAACTTATCAACATGCTCATCATCTAATAATAACACTGTGTTTCCTTTCTTTTCTCACTTTGTTGAGAAAAATGCAGCAAGCTGATGCCAGCAGGGGAATATATAGAAAAGATGCCCCTCAAAGAATAAAAATGAACTTTTTAGTTTTGATTTGCTTTTTATTTTTTTGACTTGATATAAAACTATTACTTAACTTTGAAAACTGTTAAGACTGTAAAGTAGCTTTTACAGAGGGTTGCTAGTTATTTAAATACATTTTTATATAATTAATGCAATTATAATATCCATATTCTCGAAACCATAGCAAATCATAGAGACCTCAGTGTTATTACCAAACATTTGGATGATACAATAATACAAAAGATTTTAGTGTCTGCTTGAACTCTTTTCATAAATATGCTGTTTTTTACTTGGCAGCTGAAGTTTGGAGAATATTTGTATTTTTTTATTGAACAATAATGTTTCAATCAGCAAACATAAATTAAGCACACATTTATGAACACACCTGAAGTTTTCAGCATGTCTCTCTTTAACTTCATTAAAGGGAAAAAAAATAAGGGAAAAAACCTCACTGAATAACTAATTGCCACATAGCGGTGGCATATATGACCCAAAGCACCAATGCACCAGAACTCAGAACGGATTTGTTGTTGGGTGGTCACCCGGAGGGTGTGTGTGTGTGTGTGTGTGTGTGTGTGTGTGTGTGGCCTTGTTTTTCCTATATCATGTGGACAATTTTCCAGAAAAAGCAGCCTCATGGGGACCAAACTTGCATCGTGGGGACCAATGCCCGGTCCCCACAGGTCCAAGTGAAAATTATGGGTGGGGGATTAGGTTTAGGACAATGGTGTGAATTGAGTTTAGATTAGTTTTAGGGTCTGGTAGGTACCTGTGAGGTTAATTTTAGGGTAAATGGTTAGGGTTATGCTATAAAATTTCCAAAAATTGAACGGAAGTCAATGTACGGTCCTCACGGGGATATACAAACCAGACCTGTGTGTGTGAGTGGGGGGGGGGTGCTTATTGGTAGGCCCAATGGATAGCCCTTCATCATAGGGCAGCTGTGGCGGCGGGGTTAGGG
>JARVJO010000431.1:22822348-22845557 GCA_031762555.1 Cynodonichthys magdalenae | reverse complement strand
AAAAAAAAAAAAAAAAAAAAAAAAAAAAAAAAAAAAAAAAAAAAAAAGAAACTAATTCTTAAAATAGTCCATTTTGTTTGTGTGTATCCAGTTTCAGTTCTTAGAGAAGGCACTCAGAGAAGCTCCAAAAGCTTTCAGCCTAATATTTTCTTGCACTTTTTCTTCAGGTGAGTGAGCGTCAGGGGAGATAAGCCTGTCACAGTTTCCCAGCAGACTGAAGCCCAGGGAGCACATCTCAAACTGCAGGACGACTGGCCAACAGCGATAGCTGGCCAGCGTCACCGTGAGACGGCCGAGGCGGGGGAGGTGGGGAAAAACGGCGAGAAACACATCAAAAACTTGGCTTACTTTCACAGAAACCAAAGCACTCAGCTGCGGTGTCTGTGACAGAGCTGGCGTAATTGTTTTGTGCCTCTGAACAAGATTCACTTTGTTTTCTAAGCAGAGACTCAAGCAGATGATTGATGGAACGGAGCGATGAGTGACGGTGCGTTTCAGACTCCAAGGCTGCGTTTCTGGATATGAAACCATTTCCATTCAGTGTCAGACCTGCTCAGCAAACATACACAACTCTATATGGTCAGTCTTCAAGATTTGGATTTTTAGGATCTTTTTCTGACAAAATGATGGATTAATCAAAAATCAGCTTCATCGTTCTACTTCTGGGAGCTTCTGAAACACTTTGTGTTTAATAATGGCTTTAAAACCCTTCAGCGTCTGACTCATAACATCTGGTAGAGACTTGAGTCTTTTTCTGCAGGTTGAGTCGAGGTTTAATCATAGCTGATTAAATAAAGGAGCTTTTTCTACATTTAACACAGTGAACAATGATGACAGCATGAGTAAAAAGCCATTATCTTATCTACGGAGCCTGCGAGGAGACATGGGGGATTTTAGATCTTTTGCATTCCCTCACAATACTTTTTGTGTTCTCTCACAAAAGTCATTATTCACTGTTGTGCCTGCTGGTTTATTAACACATTCACATGCTCAACATTAGCAAGTTAACCTACTACTTTAATTCAGCTTCGGAATGAATATATGGCACAGCCACACATGGATGTATGTAACATACCAATATTTTACCTCAGTGCAGCCACGCAATATCACCGTCAATTTCCAAAACTTGTGCCGACACATCCTTTTTCAGTAAATATTTCAAAATAAAAGTCTAATTGAATTCAGTTCATACAAAAAACTTTTGCGTGGGAACGCAAAACAATATTGCAAGGTAAGATATTGCAAAGAAATGCAAAAAAAAATCCCCCCCCATCCGCTCACGAGCTCCGTACTTATCTTGTGTTTTAGGTTCAACAAAAAATGTTTAGGCATTTCAAATAAATCTTTAACAATGTAATGTAAAAACATATTACAAATCTTTGTCTTGATTCGTGAGTGATCAGCTTCAACCTCAAAATGGAACAAAAACAAACAAAAAATTACGTCAGAATTCATTTCTTTAAACGTTTTCTTGTTCACTTAAAATTTGAAAATAGTCTCTTTTTAATCAACAACTCACTGAACTGATCAGAAACAGTTTTTTTTTTACTGTTTTACCAGGTTGTTTTGAAACAAATTCAAATTTAACTTAAAAAGGCAATTTTTTTAACTGACATTTGCTGAACTCTGAAATAAAAACATATTTTTCAGTTAATCTTCACATTTTCCATCTCTAAAGCTGAAATCAACACTTCCTATTACAGTATTACAAGTAGATGTGTGTCACACACACACACATCATGTACACACACACACCCACAGAGCCGCTGGGTCTAATAAAAGTTCTCCGGGTTAATTATGCGTGCTGCCTGTTACATGGCCGTCCGGGTCAGAGCAGACATGTAATTTCTCCAGCGTTTATGAATGGAAGCCAACAGCCCACCAGAGACTCGTGAGGAGCAGGTGGCTGCTGGACACCGGCTCTCCAGCAGCCATCGGGGGGCTTGTTGGGGGGCTTGTTCAGACTCTGAAGCATCTTAAAGCGCTCAGATCCAAGAGTGAGGACTTTGATCCACAAGTCAGAGAAGGACTTCCTCAAAGTCATATTTTTAAAAGAAAAAAAGTGTTTTAAATGTATTTTCTACAGCTGAAGGGATGTTTTTGATGTTCCTCATATTAAAACAGCTGATTGAACCGTGTTGTCTAATAAATACTTAGAAACAACTCTTCATCTCTTTCTGTCTCTCTCTCCTCTGAGGTTGTTTCCACAGTTTGAGAAAAGTAAAGAGCAGAACCTTGTTCATCACCTCCGAAGTGTCGGGGTTGCTGTGAGGGTTTTGGAAGACGTAAGAACAAACTTCGGAGAGAATTTATAGACGCTACTGGATGGACGCCTGCCAAAACAAAAACAAAAAAAACAAATGCCATGATGGAGGAGTGACGTGCAGTAAAGCTGATGTGTGGATGTTGTTGAGGGGCATTGTGGGTTTTGACTTTTAGAAACCATTGTGGTTTCTAGAAACCAGAACATCTTTCCAAAGCAGCGCACTGTGGCAGAATTTCTTCATATTGCCTACGACAGTGATAACGACGCTGCGCATATTGGGATTATACTGCCGTGTGAAGTCCTTGCACCCGGCCTATTAAATATGCATGAGTGTTTGAAATGAATTTTGGAAGATTTTCACCCCCTTTCTCATGCCCCCCTCCCTCCCTTTTATTGTCAGACTATATAATCATATTCCTGTCTATTAAAATTCAAATGCATAATTTAAACATATGACAACAGCTTCAGAAAGAGAAGGTTTGTGTTCAGCAGCTGACAGAAGGCTGCTTTTGATGAGCGCGGTTTGCTAAATTGACATTGTTGTGGAAGAAAAAAGTGAAACAAAACATTAAAAGAAAAAAAGAAAACTCCAACAAAAAAATAAATGTCACCTTTGTGAAATTCGATGGCACCACTTCAAACGTGCAACACAGAAACATATTGGCAGATATAAAATATTCAGCAAGGTTACGGTGAGGCTGCGGCAGGTGGAAGCACTTTGCTGTTCGGGCAAACACTTGTCTATCTGCGGCTGTTTCATCCCATTTCATTTCAGCTCGATGACTTTATCACAGCTGCTCACAGCTAATTCAAACCAGAGGATAACATAGATTATATTAAAAAAAAAAAACGGTAAACAATTTCAAATTCACACTAAATAGAGATTTGTGCATTTATACTCATTACAAACAGTTATGGCAGAAAACCGGTAAACTAGTTCATGCAAATTCTGTTACATTTGGTTTTCAAAAAACCAACCAACCACATCTAAGAAAGGAAATTCAATTATGGCCTTTTTTTCAACCCAAAACAGAGAAGCCAAGGTCAAGTTTTCAAGTTTCCAGACAGTTCTTAAAAATTATCTTTTTTTCTCTTCTCTATGGCACTGTTCAAGCGTCAATATTAAGACTATCATGCAACCACCGGTTGCTACATCCTTGTAGCAGGAGGCTATCCTTTCCTAAGCCAGCTATTGATCTGATTAATGATAGGCCGGCACCGCTAACTGAGCAGCTGGCCCTGCTAACTGAGAGGCCAGTGATGGCACATGAGAAGGAGACTATTCATTTGTGTTAGCATCGGAGAGGCTAGCGACTAGCATGGATAAGCTTGCCTTAACATTGGAGAGGCTAACGACTAGCATGGACAAACTGGCGTTAGCATCAGAGAGGCTAGCGACTAACATGGATAAGCTGGCCGTAGCATCAGAGAGGGTAGCGTAGTGGTGTCCAAAGTCGGTCCTCAAGGGCCGGGGTCCTACATGTTTTAGGTGCTGCCCTGGTTCAACACAGCTGAACCTACGGAGTGATTAATTAGTGGGCCTCTGCAGACCTTGATGGCAAACTGAGATGGCAAATCATCTATTTGAATCAGCTGTGTTGAAGCAGGAACACATCTAAAACTTGCAGGAGACCGGCATTTGAGGACCGGAGTTGGACATGCCTGGGCTAGCGACTACCATGGATATGCTGGCATTCGCATCGGAGAGGCTAGCGACTAGCATGGATAAGCTGGAGTTAGCATCGGACAGGCTACCAACTAGCATGGAAATGCTGGCATTTGCATCGGAGAGGCTAGCGACTAGCATGGATAAGCTGGAGTTAGCATCGGAGAGGCTACTAACTAGCATGGAAATGCTGGCATTCGCATTGGAGAGGCTAGTGACTAGCATGATATGCTGGTGTTAGCATCAGAGAGGCTAGGGACTAGCATGGATATGCTGGTGTTAGCATCAGAGAGGCTAGAGACTAGCATGGATATGCTGGTGTTAGCATTGGAGAGGCTAGCGACTAGCATGGATAAGCTGGTGTTAGCATCAGAGAGGCTAGCGACTAGCATGGATAAGCTGGCGTTAGCTTCACTCTGATCCGCAAATTATCTCAGAAAATACTAATCTGGAAACTTACCTGTCTGCTAACTCTCCACCTCTTCCTTGATGTCCTCTCAATCTCCCTTTTTATTCTCCTCAAGCTCCTGGACTGGACTTCCACTTCTCTACCTGTCAAAAATGGATCAAGAGTGAACAAAAAATAGTTCCAGAAACAGAACATCTCAGAATCTTTTCTGTGTTGGATAAAAGACATTATGCCAAAACTGACCTGCAACAAAGCTTTTTACAAATCTTTCCCCGTCATGTCTGTGCTCAACTCTTTGAATCCTACAAAAAGATTCTGATTGATAATATTACACCCAGATATTTGTTTTACTGGGTTACTTTACAGTAAATGTCCTGTAAATAATAAGACCAAATACTATGTTAAAAACAGTCAACACTATCTGTTACTTAATTGTAACTTTTAAGCACATAGTGATGAAACAAGATGACAACCAGGAGTCTGCTTTCTGCAGGAGAGCTGCAAGGTGCACATGAACCTTATTTTCTTTTACAGAAGCAGAGAGGAGAGATGTGCATACTCATGTACAGGTGGAGAATGAATCTTACACACAGATATGGAGACCAATGCACTGGATGCACTCACACTGAGATTAAGTGATAGGGTGTGTGTGTGCGTACAAGGCAGGCTTGAAAGTGAATGCAGAAATTGGAGATATAGCTGTGGGTGGGTGGAGGGCACGCTAACTTTGAACATTCATTGCAGTGAAGTTATTATCCATCTTCTCCAGAGGTCAGAGCCGAGGCTGCAGGGAGGGCTCCTCAACCAGGAAAACTCCCACATACTGAGCTCACAGGGCAGAACGGAGGGCTCTTCTTATTCCCAAGACTTCTGGAAAAGTCTGTTTTAAATGGATAGATCCGTACGTTTGCTCCGTCTGTGTATTAAACTTTCATTTTGTTGGTGAATAAAACTGGTTAAACAAGCATTTAGATAAACTTTAATGGGTATGGAGGACTGAAACTGTCATAATTAGAAATAAACGTAGAAATATATAAATGGACCAATAAATAAAAACACTTAAAATTAAATAATTAAATTAATAAAGGAGAACTTTACCTCGTGTTTTATAAATTAATTGACCTCATATTTATTTTTTATGCTTAGTTCCAATAATTATATATTTTAGCACATAATTTACATTTTATTGTTTTTAAAAATATATTTTATTTTTCCTTTTACTGGACTTGTGTCTCTTAAATGATTATATTTAATTTTTTTTTCCCACAAGTATTTATTTTCATGTGTTGCTTTTACATTCCTCCCCTGTTTTTACTTTACCTTATGAATAAGGAGGGCGGAGCTTCTTGGGTCAGCTCCTCTCCTATTGGTTAACAGACAAGCAAAAGCAGGACCCATGTGCAGATCTATTATGCTGCTGCTGCCTCAGTGTAGTTTAAAGTTTAGTTTAAAACAAAGGCACAGGTAAATGTTTCCCTCCTTCCTCGATTTAGGAGAAACAAATGCATCTTTACGTAAAAGGAAAAATAAAAATTATACATTTTTGAAATCAAAATGTAAATTATGTGCAACAAAATATTATTTATTGGAACTAAGCAAGAAAAATAAATATGAACGTCAGTTAAATTATAAAACATTTAATTGAATTAGTCCATTCTAAGTTTATTGATTTATTAATTACTCCAGATATATTTCTGATTTTATTTCTAATAATGATAGTTTCGATCCTCCATAAATGGGATCTGGACTGTGCAGATGGTCAAATTTTTCCCTAATTATACATGTTATCACAAAGTAAAAACAATAATAATTACATATATAAGCACATTTTAAACACGAGTCGTGAATCTGCAGTTAACATGAATTAACTAATAAATACAGGATAACAGAAAAAGTCATGATTGTTCATGATTGTAAAACTTGAATCAGAAAGAAAATCTTTAATAACTTGCAGACTTCATGTTGCAAAATGAAAACCACCCGTCATGTTTTAGGATCAGAGTTAAAATGAATAAATATTAAAAGTATTGATTCAGCTGCAGTATGTGGATAATTTGAATTTACTGCAGTGAAATCTTCAGCTGCTTTAAATGTAGATTTTCAAACCAGCATGCTTTGACCTAAAAGGTTTCTACAATATTTATCACAATGTGCACAGTTTAATAAGTTAGAAAATTACCATCTTCTAGCTATTTGACACTAATATGAGTTATTTTTGTTATTTTGTACACATTTTAGCATAGAACTGGGATGAATCCCCACAGAAGAGCAGCTCAGTGGCAGCACATAAACCCACCGTGGAGCTTTTAGGAGCCAGCAAACAGCTCAATAATAAAGCCAAAGAATTCAGAGCCAGTGATGTTCTGAACCCAGTGGCGCCACGTGTTATTGATTTCCCTTTCTGTGTGGCGTGCCTATATGCTCAGGTGGCTGCGTTTGTGTTTGATGGTTCACTTTCTGAACATTTTTATTTTGCCACAGTCTAAATAAAATGAACAGAAGCTTTGAGTTGTGTGTCAGAGGAACCAGAGGACTGAAGGTCTGTCTGCACGATCCCCTCAGATTAGAGTCCAAATGCTGGTGATTTAACAAGCAGAGATGCAGTTTAGGATGAGAATAAAGAAAGTCTGAGTGCTTTTAGAAAATTGTGCCATCAATAGATTTAATTTATCTTCATGCAAAACAAAAAAAAACATCTATTTATATTGTTGGTGCTCAGCTTTATGAGGTAGTGTTGATTTTAGCTGTTTAATCCTTCTCTGCTTCTTGGATTAATCCCAGTCTGACTTTGTGATGAGGTCTTTGTTGGGACCTGTTGAAGCCCCCCTGCTTATCTTGTTGCTGCTTACAGATCTTTATGGCTTTTACTTCATCATATCTCCATCATAGAATGATCTCAGTCCAAATCTTTGTCATTTAAAGTGGTGATGTGCATTTCTTCAAGACAGTTTTATAGATTGTTTTACATTTTTTATGCTTCACTGATCAGATTCTTGCTCCTAACTTGAAGCCTTTGTTGTTTCATTTTAAAGCTGAACCAAAAGAATGTAAAAACTTTAAAACTTTTTCCTTGTGAATTACTTTTATTAAGCAAACACAAGTTGGAAACTTTCCCGGAGATCCTGGGGGTTAAGTAAAGATACTTTTTAACTTTGATTTTTCAACCTTGCAACATTTTGTCATAATTGTACTCGACTTTACGACACCGTGGCACACTTGTGATCAAATACTGAGAGTCACTTTCACAGTTTTTGTGTACTTTGGTAAAGTTTGCAAAAAAAAAACATTTTCTGGCTATACCTTACTTGTTGTTTCACGACCCACAGTGGAGACCCAACCTCAGCTTTGAGAACCACCTTAAATGAACCAGAAATAAGTGCCCACAGATTTAGCAGACATTTTGCATTACACTTGGTGCAGCATGTAGTGGTTTTGTTTGTGCACGTCCTGCATTCACACAATTAGCACCAACTGTTCCTCCCGAGCCTCTGCTCCATAAGTTGCAAATGCAGAACTCTGCGAGATCAAAGAGAATACAACCCTGCTAATTCAACTTCAGATCTGAAAGAGGTCTTCAGATTAAGTGTGAGCTTTTGAAGTAAATGCTGTTTTGCCGCCACGTTTCATTTATTTTCAGCTCCAGCACCCTAATTGGCCCCAAAGGTGAGGAGGAAAGTGGTTGTGGGGGGGGGCACAGAGCCAGGGCAAACAGTCTGCACAGAATGTACGCTAATGGATCAGTCTGGGGATAAACTGACATTTTGATACGAAGTTTGCGATCAAACTGGTGAAAAACAAATGAAAAGAACTGAACTCAATACCTGAAATTTGATTGGCAATTATTCAGGTTTACCTCGTTTTACTGATAAAGTCTAGACAGAGTTTAAAACATATAAAAACCATCAATAAAACTTTTTTCATCCTGTCTAGACGTCAGGATGAACTGAGAACCAAAGTCCTGAGGGGTTTGAGGTAAAACGTTATTACAGTTTTTAATTAATTCTTTTGTGCTTCATACAAAAACATCACAAAGTGAAGGCTGGAGGTAAATAATGTCATATTTTCATGTATGTGAATTAGGTGGGAATTCTTTCACTGACAAGCAAACGTTCTAAACTCATGAAAGCTGATGGTTACTTGAGAACTGATTTATTTTGGTAAATGCAGATTATTTAATGTATGATTCAGGGTCTGGCATAAGAACCATTTTACGTTGACGTATGGTGGCGTCTTAGATATTTTGGTCAATCTTGAAAATAAATCAGTCTGTTAGAGCTTGAAGTGTGTGGTGCCAATAAATCCCAGCTGCCATCACACCAAGTTTTAGCTCTTTATCTGTAAAACTGACATTTTAAGTCTGATAAAACCCAAAATAAAAGATTATTTACAACTGTTGATTTTATTTTAGCTTGCTTATTTTATGTAGGTTTTGCACTGACTTTTTTTATTATTATTCCTGTCAATCTCAAATTTCAAATAATTTAAACAAACAGACTGAGCTGAAGCTCTGAAAAGTATCTATTTTCCTGATATATTTGTCTAAAACTTATGTTTAATTGTAAAAATGTTGGAAGCTGGTGGTGAGGAAAGAAACATCAGCCCTCAGCTGATGACAGAGCAGTAAAAAATAAAAGGGAGGAGGAGGAGCCGGGATTTTGTTTCCTGGTTGACACTGATGGATCGTTCGGGTCTGGATGAACCCACGTGTGGACAGCCCAGACGGTTCTAAAATCCAAACGATTACAGGGAGAAAAGAGAACTTATAGACAACAAACCAGCAGAAAGTCACACATACTGCCAATGATTGGTTCAATATCTGCATTAAGTTTGAAGGTTTTTTACTATTTGTGTGATAAATCAGTCTTTCAGCCTCACAAAGCGCCAACTCCAATCAGAAAGTTAACCTTCTATAATCCTCCAGCTGACCTTAAAGTCACCGTGAAATAAAAAAATGTTTACTAATTTTCCACTGTAAAGTTTAATCCTTCTTAAGAAAGCCCGTTTTAATTTTCCCAAAATGAAACCCACACGCACCTCCTTTTCATACTTTGATTGATCCATCTCTGCATCGACACAAAATCAAGACCTTGCTTCAGCAGGAGCAAAACAAATTAATGAAGCAAAGCCTTGCAGTCAAAATATTTTCTGTACTCTTGCGAATTAAAGCTTTAGCTTTGAAAATAGAAATTCAACAGATCAGCCAAGCTGTTATGAAGTAAAACGCACTTTTTTAACCTAGCTGTTAAATTTGATCAAACCTTTGCAACCTCATAGCCAATGTTGGTTTATAATAAAGTTTTTAAAGCAAATATTTTTCCATTTCATTCATTTTGTGATGCAGTGTTTGTACTGGTAATAATGCAGTGACAGTCTGAAGGAGTCGGAGGAGGCTGCTGCTCTGTCAAAATCCCCTCTTGCCTCCTCACCAAGGCCTCCTATTCATGCAGCTGGAAAGTCTCCCACATGCTGTCAGTGGAAACATAAGGGATGACTGTGGGTGCCTCAGAAGATATTCAGAAAAAGAAAATGAAAATCAGTCGCAGTGGATGTCGTGGCTGCACTCAGAGTGATTTTTTTTTTTTGCAGAGGAGAATAAACTGAGCTGGCAAGTGAGAAATGACTACTGTTCCTGTTTTAATCCCCAGAATCTCACGGCAGAGCTGCAGTTTACGTCTTCTTTATGATATCTATTTTAGTGTATCAAATAAGGCTGCTTTCCCAGCAGTTTTCTTCTTGATAGTGCAGCTATGCTATCTAAAATCGTATGGGTTTGCTTTGTTTTAACATGCTGTAGAGTTCTATCACTGTAAAGCAGTGTGTTTGTTTAACATCTCATTAAAGATTTGTTCACTTTGTTCTGATTTTCTCTGTTCTTTGCTCATGAAATCTAAAAAGGACTGAAGACAGAATTGATGAATCAATAAAAGGCGTGAATGGAGTGAGAGAGAGAATGTGGAGAATGAAGGCAAAAGCTCAGGGAAGGATGCATTTATTTTGAGGAGCAAAGTGAAATCCAGCATCTATCGCTTAAATCAGAAAGTGCATTGAGCTCTTTATCAAATCAGTCTCCTCTTTGTTTAGAGAAGACTTTACTGAACCTGAATAACTACAAACACCAGGACACCTTTCAGTTCAAACAATGTGACAAAATTACAAAATTTACTTTTCTTGGTCTCATGTTGATTTTTCTTGAACGATAAAAGGTATTTGGAAGAAGTAACAAAGTAAACATGTTCCACTGAACTGAGTTGAGTAAATTGCACATTTTCTAGAAAATATTTAAGCTGCTTTACAGTTACTCGTCTACATTTACTCGACTCTTTTCATGATGCGTTCTGGTCATATTTGTGTAACTAGGTGTAACATTTTAAAATAAAAAAGTAAAAGTAGTAATTCAAAAGAATTTCTGTTACAAGATAAATGTAAACATCTGTTTTTTGTTGTATTTTTTCATCTAAAACCTTTATTAAAACATGCAAGTAAGCTGTATTTGTACCATTATTCATGCAAAGTGAGTACAAATCTAAAGGAGATGATTGTACGATGGGAGACTTTCAGTTTAAGTCTCTTTTATTTAGAATTACATATCTCAAGGTGAAAACACGTTTTAAGTCTTATGCATAATTCACATGAAGGTGCAAAATGTATTATATTGCCTGTGATAAACATTTCATATGGGTTATAAACTTGCAATCTCTGTCTAAAAAATATTTAGTTATATTTCAACACACACAAGTAATTCATTAATAACAAAAATAATTAGAAATTAGAACTAATTAGAAATTGTGTAAATTTGTTTTTAAATGCAGTTGTCTTAATGCAAATTGTTAAGAATGATGAAATAAAAAGTAATTTATTTATTTATGCATTCACCACTGGAATCAAATCTTAAACTACACAGTTTTAAACATCTGAATAAAATATACTCATCCACCTTCGTAGGCTAATGAAGAGCTGAATCCTTATCTTAAATCTGGAGTCTTGTTTTTGTTAATTAATTCTTACATTTATTTTCCTTTTATAAATTGTCATAGCTGATCTAAATTATCATCTTTATGTTTGCATTTATTACAAAACCTTTTAGTTTTTATCTTGACGTTTGTCTTTTAGATCATGTATTGGACCACAGTGGCCAAAAGTGTTTTCACTTTCTTGCATTATCCAAGTATTTTTTAATGAATGCACGTTGCATTTGCATTGTTTTTATTACAGTAAATAAACTCAACTCAATGACTTAACTAATAAAACATGTTCCAGTGGCGACACCTTTTAGAATTACAGTGTAATTGCATCATTTTACAGAAGCAAACAAAAGTAATAAGAGTTCTGTTACAATTTAAATAATTTAATAATAATAATTTAAAAAGTGTTTAAAATAATATCTCAATATTTTTTTATATATTTTAACACCGCTGAGCTTCAAAATTCCAGTTTTGTAACCTTATCAACGTATTGAGACTTAACCAATCCAACAGTTTGTCCTTCCAAAACTGACCAATCACAACGAAGAACACTTCTGGGTCTTTTAGTCATGCGGAAAAAACTGCGCCGTCACACATGAGTAAATTTATAGAATAGCCGGATGGGGTAAAGTGTGGCTTTAACCTGTTGTGAGATCTACGATTAGCAAACACGTCGTGGCCTTTTTTTCACGTGCGAACTGTGTTCAAAATGTCAGCTACATAACGGCTTGAGAGGACACACGCCGGGGATGCTGCTCTTAGTACACTAAATTTATAAAAATGTTTGTTGTTATTTTGTAGCTTTTTAGCTTAACATATTAAGCATAGTATTATTTACTTTAGCAGCTGACCAGACAATGTTTCGGCAGACGAAGACGGTGTTTCAGAAACTTCGACATGTTCGGTAAGCTAAGCTTCTCAGATGTTGCATCACATTTTATCAACTGTTTATGTGTGGTTTACGTTGTGACGCTAGTATGGTATTTAATACGAGCTAAAATACAGTTAGGAAAAAGGATGTTTGGTGTGAACAGGTTTATAAATTCAGTCAAAACACATTGATCAATAAACATGATGTAAAAACGGATAAAACACAAGGAAAAAAATAGTAATGAGTTGGCTGCTGTTTCTGATTATTGTTATGCAATATTTTTGTTTTAGAGTTGTGTTTACCTTTTAAATAACCAGAAAAAATACACTTTTTAAAGGGATAATCAGCTCTACTTTAAGTATAATAGCTTAACATTTTGATGTTAAAGCAAATTTAATGAACCTTCAGTTATGTGATCTGAATAAATGTTCTGCTGTTGTACAAATGCTGTGCATATAGAAAATAAAACATACACCATGGCTTATTACAAAACATAAAACATAACAGAAGAATTAACAACAAAACAATAAGGTAACATTTTGAAAGAAACACAAGTAAGAATAATTAGCAAACATACCTACAAACCAGAAATAACTAAATATATGTAAAACTAATATATCCTGTGATGTATAAAGTTGTCAAATATATGTTGACAATTATGGCCATTACTAAAAATTTCACTTCTTAATGTATCTAAAATACTATTATATTAGATGTATATTTGTTTTTATTGTTTATGCAGTAAACTTGGAAAAGTCTTATCTATTTTATTATTTGAATGTTGGATAAGGCATTGAAACATTACCTGGTTTGTTAACTAACTGTGTACCGATACTCGTGTACTTTCTCTAAACAAGTGTCCAGAGTATCTCACAGGTATTTAACTGATTGTTTAAGTTTTAGTGGACAGCAGCAAACATGGAGGCTGAGGAGCACTTCAGCAAGAGAAAAGGCTCTTCAGTACCAACCAGGACAGAAAATCCATGGTTTTACTGTCAGAGAGGTGGGTGCAGCTTGGCTAAAACAACATATTTCAGACTCTTATCATAGCAGTTCTTTTATGAGATTTACTTTAACAGGTGAGAGAAGAATTTCAGCTAATAAAGATGATTACAGCTGCTTGTTTTGTCCGTCCCCAGGTTGTAGCGGTCCCTGATTTGTGTCTCACAGCGGTGAAGTTGAGCCATGATAAAACTGGAGCTCAGTATTTGCACGCAGCCAGGGATGACTCAAACAACCTCTTCAGGTTGTGACTCACTGCACTGTTGCATTCATAAAATCATAAACAGCATATTCATATATTCACTTTTACCGCGTTTCAGTGTCCAGTTCAGGACCACCCCCATGGACAGCACCGGGGTCCCCCACATCCTGGAGCACACGGTCCTGTGTGGATCTGAGAAGTATCCTTGCAGGGATCCCTTCTTTAAGATGCTGAACCGGTCCTTGTCTACTTTCATGAACGCCTTCACAGGTACTGAAGTGTGCTGCTATGTTTTATTAACATGAATGTATTTAATATGAACTCAGCGTGTTCATTTGGATCACACAGCTGAACTGAACTGAACTCTCTCACTTTAAACAAACAGAATATTTATATTTACCATAGATGTTTTAATTGTTTGTTGTTTAACAGCCAGCGACTTCACCATGTATCCGTTCTCCACTCAAAATGGAAAGGACTTCCAGAATCTGCTGTCGGTCTATCTGGATGCAGTTTTCTTTCCTTGTTTACGAGAGCAGGATTTCTGGTGAGTTTGGCTACGTTGCTGCTGTGTGCATATATCAGATGTGTTAATATCTGGGTGAAGAATACTGAACCAGGCAGTTCTCCTGTTTGAAATGTTACTCTTGCCCTTTTTTTTTTTTTTTTGACTGGACATGTGATTAAAAACCAATCAACTCTGCAACTTGCGTTCTATAATTGTAAAAATTTGTTCACTAACTGCTTTACTTGTCGTTTTATTATTATTTTAAGCGTTCTGTATGGAGCGGTCCAACGTGCTGCAGACTTGCACCTGATTGGATTGTGGTTTAACTTTGCAGGCAGGAAGGCTGGAGGCTGGAGAATGAAGATCCCACGAATCCCAACTCCTCTCTGGTGTTTAAAGGAGTGGTGTTTAACGAAATGAAGGGAGTCTTTGTAAGTCAAAGGTTTAACAATCATTATCACTTGAACTGAGATGCAACATAACGTGCTTTAAAGGAAGAAATGTGTTTTCAGTCCGACAATGAGCGTCTGTATGCCCAACACCTTCAAAGCAAACTTTATCCAGACAACACTTACTCCGTGGTGTCGGGAGGAGAACCGCTGGCCATCCCAGACCTGACCTGGGAGCAGCTCAAACAGTTCCACGCCACACACTACCATCCCAGCAATGCTAGGTAATTAAACCCAATCCTGTCAGTTGTAGGTAAAAAAGAATAAATCCCATTCTGACTGTATGAGAGTTGATCATTTTTTGTGTCCTGATGTTTCAGGTTCTTTACCTACGGAGACTTGCCCCTGGAGAATCATCTGCAGCAGATTCAAGAAGAAGCTCTGTGCAAGTTTGAACGCATCGAGCCAAACACAGATGTCCCCCCTCAGCCTCACTGGGGCAGGCCGGTAAGTTCATCCCACCACCACATTTTCAGGATTAACTGTAAAACACCTGCAGCACACAAACTAAAACAATCAATGCATTTAATATCTGATTACAGAAGTAACATTTTATTTAATGGTGCTGATGTCTCTGGTTAATATTTTATTTTCTTTCCCAGAGAGAAGATCATGTGACCTGCAGCCCTGATGCTCTGGCTCCAGATCCAGCCAAGCAGAACACCGTGTGTGTGAGCTACCTGCTGGGAGAGTAAGATCATGTTCTCTACTTCCTGCTCTGTTAGAGGGCTTTCTTTTTGTTCTGAACAGGTCGAGTTTTAAGCTGCTTTGATGCATGTTTATAGCCACAAGTCGAAAATAATTCTAGATTATTATTTTTTTAGCATCACTGATACATTTGAAGGATTCACTCTCAGCCTGCTGTCGTCCCTGATGGTCTCTGGACCAAACTCCCCCTTCTATAAATCTCTCATTGAACCCAAAATAGGAAGTGACTTCTCCTCCGTTGTTGGGTTTGTAGATGAGTTTCTTTACCTCAAATTTAATTTTAAAGAGTTTTATTTTCAAGCGTCTTTGTGTTTTAATATATCCTGTTTTGCAGATACGACGGGAGCCTTAAAGAAGCGTCGTTTAGCATCGGACTGCAGGGGATGGCTGAGGAGGACATGGAGAGAGTCAAACAAATCATCAGCCAAACCATTCAGGATATTATAGAGTGAGTCGTCAAATACCCTGTCCACTATTTATATTTATTTTTATTCTTTTTTATTAGGAAAAAGCAAAGTAATTTATGCTTAACATGTTTTTATTTGTTTCTAAATGAAGTGTGTGGAAAATATTACCTTGTGTTTTCTGTCAGGACCGGCTTTGAGGAAGAGAGGATCGAGGCTCTCCTTCATAGGATCGAGATGCAGATGAAACACCAGTCCACAAACTTCGGCCTGTCTCTGGCCTCAGTGAGTTCATTTATCCCAAGGCTAATAAAAAGCACTTAGACCTACAGTTATCTATTAACTTCCATGTGGGTGACATGTTGGCTGTATTTTTAGTGAATAAATCTGTTTTTTGTTGGAGTCGAGATGCACAAAGCTACCGCTTTAGTTTCTTCATATTTAAAATATTAAAACCTCACACTTATTACTTCACACTTCATGTTAAAAAAAAATAGAATTTACTCAAATTAGAGCATGTTTATTGTCTAATCTTTTTGTCTTGTCGTTAATCTGGAATAGTACATGGCTTCATCCTGGAACCATAATGGCGACCCGGTGGAGCTGCTGAAAATCAGTGACAATGTCGCCAAGTTCAGACAGGCTCTGAAAGAAAACCCTCGCTTTCTCCAGGAAAAAGTCAAACACTATTTTAAGGTAATATAAATCTATATTAAATTTTTTTTTTCTCTCATGTTTGTACGTTTGTTTAGCCTTAAGAAATGAACAGATCTGTCGAAGCAGCCCCTGTGTCTTTTTCTAGAGGAAAGTATTTTTTTTTTTTTAAAGGCCAACAAATGGTTTACAGTTTTTACCTCAGTTTATTTTTTCACTGGTTGGATTCAAAGCTAAAGCTTTGTGTGTAACTCCCCGTGCAGGATAACACACATCGTTTGACCCTGAAGATGAGCCCAGACGAGGCCTATCTGAGAAAACAAGCCGACGCTGAGGAGAAGAAGCTGCAGAAAAAGCTTCAGGCTCTGTCAGATGCAGATAAAAAAGAGATTTATCAGAAAGGTATCAGGTTCTTTTCAAATCCATGCTGCTCACTCCATTTCTTTTCTGTTTTGTTTTTATTGTGGTCTACATATTCTCATGTAATATAAAACTCTGACCACAGTGTGATAAAAGCTGCTTCTGACACAGTTATGTGTTTTTTATTTTAAAGGTCTGGAGTTACTGGCTGCTCAAAGTAAAGTTCAGGATGCTTCGATTCTGCCTGCACTCAAAGTGTCCGACATCGAGCCAACGATACCCATCACCCCTGTTCAGATGGGCTCTGCAGGTACTGCAGGTCACTTCTTTGTCTTTGCCTCACCAGAGAGGTCTGAGAAATGATCTGTTTGTGTTTGTTTTTCCTAACCTCCACAGGAGACGTGCCGGTGCAGTACTGTGAGCAGCCCACCAATGGTTTGGTGTACTTCAGAGCCGTGTGTAGTCTCAACACTCTGCCGGAGGACCTCAGGGTTTATGTCCCGCTCTTCTGCAGCGTGGTCACCAGGTGAGTTCACCCGACCAGTTTCTTTTCCCCAGAAACACCAGATTGGTCCGGTAATTATTAGAGATTCTTTTAAATAGAATATAGAACAATCTTAGGCTGTGCATTCCTTTATTATTACAGTTCAAACTCAGAGGGGCGTGCACTTCTGATAGCAAAGTTCTGTGTTTAAAGTTTCTATTTTTCCTTTCAAAGTAAAATATGATGGAAGGAAAACACTGTTTCTCTTTTAGTTCTTCTCTTTTGGGAAGGGGCTGAGCGATGGGTGTCGGGTTTGAAAAAGGCACATTAAGCATTATTAAAAACAATCTTACAGAAGTGACTAAGATGTAAACTGTTTGTTTAGGATGGGCTGTGGAGCTCTGGACTACAGACAACAGGCCCAGCAGATGGAGCTGAGGACGGGGGGGATGTCTGTTTCCAGTCAAATCATCCCTGACTCAACCCAAATGGACACGTTTGAGCAGGTCGGTGCCAGCTCCGAGGTTCTGAACCTCTGACAGTCTGTGTGCAGCCTACATGTCAGATCTGGAAAACAAAAGAACTGGAAATATGTCGCTGACAGAAACCTGCTCTGAGGAGGAACGCTTTATAAAGAAATGGATGATGACATTAAAGCAACATTAAAATGAGCCGTTTCCTCTTTGTGATTAAAGATGATTTTCTGCTTCTCTCCTTGTTCTGGTCTCTTTCCCAGGGTGTCCTCTTGTCCTCTTCCTGTCTGGACAGGAACCTTGCTCACATGTTTCAGCTGTGGAGTGATATATTCAACAGGTACTGTAAATCTGATCGTTTCATCCGATGAGCCCGTCAGGTTTTACAAACATAAATGTGCTTCTGGTGTTTTTGGTTTTGTCGCTCAGCCCCCGTTTTGACAACGACGAGCGGCTGAGAGTGCTGGTGATGATGTCGGCTCAGGAGCTGGCCAACGGGATCGCCTGCTCTGGTCACGCGTATGCCACGACCCGAGCCAGTCGTCACCTGACATCAGCTGGAGGTCTTCAGGAGACCTTTGGTGGGATGGAGCAGGTAGTTCTCTGAAAATAATAATGCCTGAAGAAGGTTTGGAGCATAAGCTGCTCAAGAAGCTAAAAGAGGCTAAAGTCTGAGTATAATGTAAAAATAGTAAGACAAGGGTTAAAAACTATAATTATCAAAAGGCTAGCTGAAAAAATAAAAGTAGCAGAAGGCTAACTAAAAGCTGAAAAAATGTTGAATTCACAGGCTTTAAATGGCTCAAGATATCCTATTTCTTTATAATCCTGCTGTCATAAAGAAAATTGAAGTAATTTGACAAAATCACTTATTTTCACTGTGGCTGAAATTGATCGCATTTTATTGTTTTTATTATTCATCAGTACTTCCTTACATACTGTAAATCCAGTGATAGGACCCGTTTTGGAGACCCTTTCAGTCAGTTTCTGGTTTTCCTGCTCTGTGTTTGTAATTCAGATGTGATAAATAGTTTTTATTTCAACATTAGGTGAAGTTTATGAAGAGGATAGCTGAGATGCCAGACCTCAGCCACGTCATCCGAACATTACCCAGAATCAAAAAACACCTCCTCAACCCCGAAAACATGAGGCCAGTTCATTTTCAACCTAAATAATGACTTTTTAAAAATAGTTTCAGTGCTGTGAACCTGATGTCTCAGTCTTTTTGCCTGTTTTTAACATGTTTTTGTTAATACTGTGACGTTTGTGTTTCTGTATTTTTCACTTTATTTGTGTCCTCCAGGTGTGCGATCAATGCAACTCGTCAGAAAATGTCTGAATCAGCAGCACAGTTGGAGAGTTTTATGAAGGATGTAGCTGAAAACAAAAAAGAACGCAAACCTGTGAGGACAAATATTATTAAGGTAGGATTGTTCCAGTTCAGTCAGACGGCTTCCTCATTTAGAAAAAAGAAAAGATTTTGGTTCATTTTTATCTTTTTTTTGTTTTACAGAAACCTCTCGACCCTCTTGATGATTCTGGACCATTTAGAAATCTCATAACTGTAAGTTTCATGTTTGAAGCAGGTTTTATGTTGATTTTCACATAGTAAAATATATTATAAAATCTTTATAATATTGTCTGAAATGTTGGGTTGTTTTGTTTTATCTTACAGGAGCCAAATTTCCAGCCGTGTCAGATGAAGACGTTCTTCCAGATGCCCTTCCCAGTAAACTTTGTCAGCGAGTGTATCCGTACGGTGCCGTTCTGCCACGACGATTACGCCAGGTAACTAAATTATCTGTTATTTTCTGTAAAGTCCAGAAAAAAGATGGTTAAAAATTTTAAAGAATTATTTTAATTCATTGCTTGTAATAGATTCAGGTTGTATTTTTGTATTTTTCACCCTGACTTTAATGAAAATCTAATTTTTATAAAAAATTAACGGACTGGTAAACTTTTATTTATTTTTAGAAAAGCTTTTATTTTTTTAAAAACTCCGGTCCAATTCTCAGTCTGGTTACCTTTTTCCATCTGTCAGTTTGTGCATTTTGGGGAGGATGATGACGGCAAAATTTCTGCATGGAGAAATCCGGGAGAAGGGTGGAGCTTATGGAGGCGGGGCCAAAATGAGAGGCGACGGCGTGTTTTCCTTTTACTCCTACAGGTAGGGTTGGTAAAGGGACGTCACCTGTCCTGATTTAGACATGTACTGTCAATCTAAAAGCAGATGGGAAAGATGTTTTGGATTTACATCGTGAATTTATTTTCCTGTAAATATTTAGTTTTTATTTGTTTTGTTAATGTTGGACTCGGATCAGATTTTGTTTTAAAAGAAAAATAATTTAAACTAATAATAACAGATGGGCATGCCATTTCTAAAATGAAATTGTTTTGAAATATTGTGCAACCCAAAAAGCAACTCAGCTTTATTAAACCAGCCTTTTTTTTATGTCTCAGGGATCCGAACTCGGTGCAGACATTATCTGCGTTTCATAAAGGAGTGGAATGGGTCAAATCAGGACAGTTCTCTCAACAAGATGTGGATGAAGCCAAGCTGTCCGTCTTCTCTGCTGTAGACTCACCTGTGGCCCCCTCAGACAAAGGTTAGACAACATCTATACAGAAGACGTTACACGCAATGACTTTTTCTGCCTGAAATCTGTCAGTAATCTTTATTTTGGCTAAAATTAGAATAATTCCTCTTACTTTTTCTTATGTTTAGTGTGTGGTATTCATGTAAAGATTGTAAAGCTGATGGTCCAAGGTTTTATCTCATCTCGTGCAGCTTTAAAACTCTGTTTTCCGGCTGCAGGAATGGGTCGTTTCTTCGGTGGGATCACAGATGAGATGAAACAGGGTCACAGAGAAAAGCTGTTTGCTGTCGATCAGAAGAGTTTAGTGGACGTGGCTGAAAGGTAAATCTGTCCATTGCTTGAATACTGCTGATATTTGAATTAGCGCTGCTCGGCTCAACATTTGTTTGGCTTCACTGCGGATGAAGTGAAAACCAGGTGTGGGTTGTCTCCCTGCAGGTACCTCAGTGTCGGTCAGAGGACGTGTGGCGTTGCAATCCTGGGCCCAGAAAACGACACGATCAAAAAAGATCCTTCATGGATCTTAAAATGATTTAGTATTTTATCACCTCTCTTGAACAAACCTCATACTGAAACATGTTACATTAGGTTTTTTTTTTTTTTCATTGCTGGCAAGAAGCTGGACCGCACAACATGAAAACAAGAAACTGGTTCCATCAGTGTTACTTTGGTAAAATCATCCGTTAAGAACTTCCAGTATTCCATTCTGTACAAGCTCAATAAATGACCTCATAGATGGTGAAAATAAACAAATTCTGAATCAGTTTTCTGTTTTAGCCACAAAAACAACTGTAGAAATAACATTTGCTGAATCAGCGTTCACGTAACTGAATGAGCACAAAACTGTTTTTTTTTTCCACACAGTAACTGCTTTATTTCCTCTGATTGGACACTTAGTAAAGCAACATGAACAATGTGCAGTTTGACACGTTTTCCACTTCACTGTGTAACTACAGACCTGCACAGAAAGAACAACAAGGCGCCACATTGAAAGCCCAGGATGGATACAAGCAGCGAAGGCAACAACACGACACACGTAGAGTTAGCAGCTGACTGTACGCACGACTGGCCAGTCCTGAACCCTGAGTCCACCTTCTTCTTCAGGCTTCAGGGTTTTCCGGTCGAGGTGTGGACATTCTTGAGAGTGCATGATCCTCCAGACGTAGATGAACATTTTTTTAGGTGTTTAAACTAAATAAGCTCTTGAATATACAAGAATAAAAGCTAGACTTTAAACACGTGACCCTGTTCGGTGTGGTGTTGAAAACGAGCTACATTTCTGGGACTAGAACCTAAATACAGTACATCATGAGTAGTGCATATATTAAAGTTTCTGTGATAACTTTGGGTACCTAAATACAGTGTTAGCTGTTAGCATGTTTAAAATAAATATAAATCACCATCCTCTAATATAATCTGATTTTAAATGGACTCTCCCTTTCAGAAAAGCACTGTGCCCGTATAATATATTCTTTTTTTATTCCCTATAATTAAAACTCTTTCATAACATTCAGTCAATCAACCAATCAGTCATTGTGTGAGCGGCTGTCACTGAGATGTGAAGCTAGTTTCCTGCAGGAGTGCAGCTTTTTGGATCAGATGGAAGCCGTGAAGTCGCTCTCTTTGGGTCGGACCTGGGTCACGTGTTCCAGCTGGCCGGAGTCGGACATGTCGTAGTTGGTCTTGTACTTGGACAGGATTTTCATCACGGGACGGAGTTTCAGCCACCACTGCTCGGTCGGGATCCTGTGGCTGAAAGGAGAAAGTTTGAGGGTGAAAACGACAACTTTTCCCAGAATTTTCCCACGTGATGACCTGGAAAAAACATCTCTGATAGCAGTCATAAGTCTTAACTGCTGCAGCAACATTACCAGGAGGACGTGGAGCTAAATTTGGGATTTAATCTGCTTTTCAGAGAAGCACGATAGCATTTTTTTCATGCTGCAGCTGCAGCATCACAGTATAACACCCAGCAGGCAGAACAGAGGGAGGTGAAAACAACACGTCTGATCAGCTGGAGCAACGAGTTTCTCAAGATGTAAAAGTGACTGTAGGTGAAAGTGCAGTGAGACGAGACAATATTATGTATTAGTCAAACCTGAACACTTCCCAGGTGTGAGAAAATCTAGACTTTGTGGAGGGGTCAGACATTTGGAACAAGAATCTGTTTAAAATCCTCTTGTTCCTTAAATTACTGGCACCAAACACTTCTGCTAAAATGTTATGGATAAGCATAAAGAAGAAAAAATATATATTTTCTTTCTGCTTTCCAATTTGAGGCTGTCAAATCAGAATATTCTGAGTTTTAATTTCACAAAAACAGTCTCGATTATTCTTTCTTGCTGCAAAAATATTGTGTCGAGATTACTGACAGAACTAAAGAAAACATGATGCTTTTAAATCCTTCCTTTTTACATTTAAATCATTCAATTGGAGTCTTTGCTCTGAATTCCTTCTTATTCTAACTTCACCAGCTCCTCTTTCACCATTTTTCTGCTGTGTGCATCAAAGCAGCTGGTTTTGTTACTGTTCCTTTAAGACACTTCAAGCCCCGCCCCCCTCCTGCTTTCAGACCGGTCCACTCCGGTTTGAGAGGGAGGTTATGTTTTCGATGCAGAAATGTTTCATTTACAATTTAATTAAAAGATGCCAACAACAGAAGACTTGTTCATCCAGCCTTACATGTTGGAGCCAGAGTCTGACCCAGAACCAGATAAGAAGATAATAAAATTGTAGTTGGTAAGTCCAGACCTTATATGGTAATTTTGTCGCAGATAATCAGTGTGAATGCCCTTATAGGCATTCACACTATTGTGATCGCGTTTCTCTTTATTCTTTATTATTATTATTATTATCGTTTTCCGTACGTTTTTTGGACGCTAACTCGTCCCACAATTTATGTGCTACTTCAACAATTCATACATCAAAACGTTCAGCTTATTTATGGCAAGGGTGCTATGACTTTTGGTATTTCAGCTATTTATACTTTTTCAGCTATTTCACTTTTTTAGCTGTTTTTTTGCCATTGAAAATGAATGGGGCAAATTTCAACAAGCTTAAAATCCTTCAAATTTTTACTAAATCTTCCCAAAATTTTACACAAATTCTTCTGGTTATGCTCTATTTTACTACCTTATGCAAATTTCTGCAACTTTTTTGCTAATTTTAGCTTTTTTCTGCTAATTCAGCTAAAG
>JARVJO010000431.1:22797328-22822248 GCA_031762555.1 Cynodonichthys magdalenae | reverse complement strand
AGCAGCTTTCAGCTAAAGCTTTCAGCAGCAGGCATTCACACTTTGCATTTTCGCAGGAAATGCAATTTTTCTAGTTTGATTTAATATTTCAGAAAACATCATAGAAAATAGAGAAAACTGAACAGGCTAAAAAATCTGACCCAAACAGAAAATAAAGATATCTCTGCAGCACCAGGAGAGAATAAATTCAACTTTTCTGCCTCCTGGAGACTCAGAGTCCACAACAAAATGCATTTAACAGCTAAAAAAGTAGATTTTGCAGGATTTCTCCCCTTTAAGCTGTGAACGTGGTGTTGCTGCACAGGTTAAAAAACAAGTATATAATCTTCTATCTTACACAAAGTCTGTCTCTTCCTGAAGCTTTGCCACCGGCTGGAAGACCATCGCTCTTCGACGCATCCCCAGCAGACAGGCGCTGTCCTCTGAATTAGCAAAGACTCTCCCTGTGTTAAAGATAAACACCTGCTTTTTAAAACAGAGACGCACCAAACAACAAATAACCGAGTTTTTGTATGAAAATCCCATCAAACTCCAGCACCTCCTTTGTTGGACTCTTTGAGCATCCGTGTGATCCACTGAATGGCTTTAGCTGCAACTTTGGTGCCAAAGTTTCTGTCGAAAGGAGATGGAGCTCCTCCCTGGTAACAAGAAAATATACAGAATGCCCCTTTAGTCATCATCAAGTAAAGAAAAAATAATTTTTTTAAGTCTACTATTGTAAAGTGTACGATGTTTAATTCAAGTAGATCACTTCGTAGTTAGAAATTATCACACATGCCTGAAGCGACCTCACGTTTAGAGAAAGTTTATCAGGAAAAGATGATGTTGCTATGGAAACGCCATTGTAATTGCACAAATTCAACAGATAAATTCATGTTGTTTTACTGACCTGATGTATTTGCTCTAAACTGATTTGTGTTAAACTTTCCTTTAGGATCATAGATGTGATTTTTCCTAAATATCCAAACGTGCTTTTTGAGCTTTCTAACTACAAAATGGTCAATTAGTGAATTTAACCTAGATCACCTGTCTAAACACGTCAGCACAGACCTTGTTGTGTTTCCTGTGTAGTACTGTGTGTATTTCTACCTGCTGCATGTGACCCAGGATGTTCTTCCTGCAGTCGAACACGCCTCGACCTTCCTCAGAGTACAGCTGGTAGATAAAGTCAGTCGTGAAGTTTTCGTTGCTGTTCTCGTTTCTAAAACACACAAATGATGAAAATGTGCAGTTTGGAAAAAGAACAATCTGTTTGACAGCGTGCCAGTTGCATGCAGACATGACTGTATATTTTTACTCATTTAAAAACGCTTGAGTACTTAAACTACAGTGTTATTATAGTATGCTAAATATAAGATGCTTTAAATGAGATCAATATGAAAAGAGGTGGAAAGAAAATGTTTTTTTAATATTGATGGAATAAAGATTTGAACCCTTTAAACACAGTTGTCCTCCTGTACAGGAACAACAGGCTCCACACAGCACAGAAGCTAAAATAATAAAATATTACGTTACTATTTATAAATCATAACTGTAGCAGCAATGTCAGTTATGTCAGTTAAAAAGTATTTAAAAAACACTACAGGAGCCACCGTCTGGTGCCAGAATAATGAAGTCCAGAAACATTCTGACCCAACTGTGACTCAAAACTTCAGTTAATTATAGTGCCCATATTAAAATAAGAACATACTTTAACATGTAGCTATAGGAAACTAAATGTAGAAAAGACTAATTTATAATTTTTTTATACTTTACCAAAAACAGCTTAAAATCCTCTAAGAACACTAATGTAAGATGTGCTTATTCTTTGTATTTGCAGCCAGGAAATGCCATTTGTTTGTTTTTTTTCTGTTTAGAACCATGCACCGCTGTGTTTCAGGTTGTCTGGTAGTTAAAGAAAAGTAGACGCAGCTCACTGCACCGACTCACAAAGTCACCTTCACTCTATGCAAAGTATTCCATTTGTCCTATTTCCACAGACCTTCATCCTGCTGAAAGTATTTTAACACTGTGGCTGCAGGGGACTAAAATAACCACAATGCAGCACATAAAGTATAGGATCACTGATGCATGAAGGTCTAAACATTTAGATGCTTTTAATTACATTTTAATAGTAACTGACATAGAAATATTTCACATTCTTTAATAATTTTTTAAAAAGATTTCTTTATAAAACAGTGAAAAGCTGTGAAAAGTGAAAACGCAACTCTGAAAACAAAAAGGATCAAACTCACCGGAGCACCAAGCCTCTCTGGATGCTCGTCTTCATTTTCTGCGTCAGATGTTCCACGTTGTTCTGAGGACAAAACAAAGCTTCAGTTTAAAGCAGAGGGGAGAGAAGCTGCAACCTGCAGAAGCTCCTTAAAGTCTGACACCTTTAGTGGCATCACTCTGGAGGAGAGAGAGGCGCAGAGACACACCACCACCACCAGGGGGCGCCAAAACCACACTTCTTAAACTATGAACATCAACGTTTTTATTTAAGATAGATTCGATTGGTTGTTTAAAAAGTCCTCAACGTGCATTTTCATACATTTGATCACATTTATAATTATAATAATATTATTTAAACCTGCTTGTTTCTCATTCACACATGGATTCTGTCTTCTACTGACTTCCTTCTCTCCAGAGCATAGCTCCACCTCTCCAGACTCTGTTCCACCTGCTCCCTACTCTCACTACACATCAGTGTAGCCCTTGTCTGTCAGCCTGTCCATCACATTTATTACAAAGTATATTAAGTATCTACAGTATCTATAAAACATAAATAATCTGAGCGTTATTTTGAAACATGCTCTGACCTGCAGGTCACGGATGTCAAACTGCTCCTCGTAGATGTAGACCGTGTCAGCTCCTGCAGCCAGACCACCCACTGTGGCCAGGTAGCCACAGTAGCCCCCCATGGTCTCGATGATGAAGACCCGCCGCTTGGTGCCGCTGGCTGACTGCTTGATGCGGTCACACGTCTGATTCCCACGCACAGGTTAGAAAGTTATTAAAACAAGCAGAAAGTTTGGGCGTGCAGCTGCAGAACATGCAGTTTAAAGCAGAACTGGATCGCACCAGAAAATCTGTCTTTTATTTTAGTTCATATGATTTGTAAGCAATCATTTCTTGCAATTTTAGCAACTGAATTCAACATACAAGTATGAAGTGGTATTTTCTGGCTAAAACAATCATAACACAAAATAAGTATAAAATGTGTAGCAGCTCTGCTTTAAACCAGATAGCTGTGAGTGAGTGATGCCCAGGTTCTGCATAAGATTAAGATTTATCTCTAAAAAAGGCCTTTACAAAAAATGATCTGTATTTTATAAACAGGATCTCAGCCTGTGCATCACTCTGTTTTACTGGACGAGTGGAGTTCACCATATCAGAACTTTTACAGCCTGCAGTCACTCCATACATTCTATACATGATAACATTCTTGTGAATGTTAAAAGTTATGAATAGTTTGAAAAAAAAAAAGTCCTTCTGGTTTACAGTCTGACTGTACCTGGGTTAGAGGTGCAGCAAAGGAAAAAAAGACTATTCTGTTATTTATTATGTAATAAATAATAAAACATTTTTATATATAATATAAAACTATATTTTCAGTATGTAGACAATATGTATGTTATATATGCTGTTCATTGTTTTGTTTGTTTTTTTGGCAAACTTCACTCGTCCAAAGCAGCACAGAAGCAAAAACACTTGGTGGTTTTAGACACAGATCTTTACTGCTGGGTCAGAAAACAACACAGGAGGACTCACTGACATGCAGGTGCAGTCTGGTCTTTCTTTAAACAGCAGAATCTGAACCCTACAGCTGATTTTACCACATTAACAGTTTAACCCAGGCTTGTCTTGTCTGTCTTTTTCTCTTGTGGTGAAAGACAATCAACGTGTTGCTACTTGTCTCATGAGGTGGACTTCACATCTAAATTCACAGATTAGTTACTGTATGTGTAGATAAATCAAACCAAACTAGGAGCTGACCTTCTTTTAGTCAAGAACAAAACTCTCGAGGCCTTAAAAACATCAGGTGATGTCAGTAGACTCAGTATTACATAACTTCACGGATGTTTTCACAAGATAATTACTTCTCATTATTCTTCACTTTATGATTTTTATGATTTTATGATTACCAGAAAAAACGCTGACATTTAAAATTTGTAATCAAACTCTCTGTGTAAAACAGCTGAAGCGACTGAAAAAAGGTGAAACTTCCTAACCCTACATTGAGTACATTTAACGTGTCTCTCTCCGTTTGGGCCCTTACCTCCACAATGGCGTTGAGTGACGTGTCGGCTCCGAGGCTGAGGTCGGTGCCCGGCACATTGTTACTAATGGTGGCGGCCAGAACGCACATCGGGATGCAAAACTCCTCGTAGTGGGCCCGGGCCTCGTACAGCTGCAGCAGGGACTCAAAGGCCTGATGGTGGTGGCCATAACATGCAGTTAGACCACCGGTGTGGGGGGGGGCTACATGTCTAACAGGAGCTACTTCATGGTGCCCAGAACCTCCCTCATCCTGTACTCTGAGAGATGTGTTGGGTTCAGACTGAACTGTGTCAGTGCTGCAGGAATAGCACCTTGTGTTCAGAACATGTGGCACAAAAATCAGTTTTAATGAGAATTTAAAATATCTCATTCTATATCAGTGGCGGATCTAGGATTTTTCTGAGTAAAGGGCCAAAGGGGCCACTGTTGAAAGAGGGGCCAAGTATTTGTTCAACATCCTTTCACACAAATCCACAGTTTTGGTGAGGTATACATTTAACTAATCACCAATAATGTAATGTCATTTAAAAAAAAAAAGCTTGCACAATAAATTCTCCTTACCAGTTTTACATACTTTTTTACTGTGCATTGATAAAATACTTTCAAACACATAACATTTGAGAAAATCCAACCATCATTTGTCAGTTGAAAGACATTTTCTGCAGGATTGTTCAAATTTTCTTAAAAACAGAAGACTTTATAAACTTCATTCATGCTGGACTTTTCTATTTGACTCATTAGCGCCACTAGTGTTTGGATATGGAACTGCAGCCACCATCATTGCTGCTAGACAGTTGAGTGACAGGACAGGGGCACTTCAGGGGGCCAATCAGAATTCAGGGGGCCAATGCCCCTGTGGCCCCACCCCTGTTCTATATGATACAATGACGTATTAGAGATATATTTGATGTGTGAGCCTTAAAGAAGGAAGGATAATTTCTGAGACCATGAACATGCAGCTCTGTAACGTGAGGCTGGCTCTCTCCAGGAGATCAGGGGGCTCTGGCTTCTCGTTGGCTAAGAGGGGAAAGAGGGGCGGGGGTGGGGGTCATCGTGGCGGACGAGTAAAGATGTTGAAACAACAAAATAAACGGAGGCGGTGTTCAGAAGGCCTCGTGTCTGTTTAGGTACAACGAAGAGGGAGAAGTTCCGCCTCGTGTCAGACCATCAGCACGAGTCCACACGGGAGATTTACCCAAAACATGCTGCCTTTGTGTCATTTAGAGGAGAAACCTAGATGGACCCAGACTATCTATTCTGCTGCTGTTTATCAGCACACACCCTCAGTGAGCTGGACGAACACGGTAAGGACACGTGTCACAGACATGCAACATGCTCTAACACTTATCTGGGACCCCTGCTGACCAGCTCGCCTCCAACAAGAAGCAGCTTTGCTGCTGTTTAACCTTCTGCTGGACCGAACGTCCATATTATTTTATTTCAATCATCTTTTATTATTGAACTGCTGTGGTTTATTTCCATCACGGCAGGAGTTTGTTTGTGTGACAGCAGGTCAGCTGCTTCCATTAACAGCTCAAAGCTTGGAGCTAAAAGGTGTCTTGTGTTTACTAAATACACACTGAAATGTCTCTGCTGTGTGCACATTTGACAAACATTAACCAAATTGGGAAGACTAATAAGTAAACACAAAAAAAGGATTCCATATATCTATTTTTCAAACAGCTGAAATGACTGCAGGAAACAACACAAAACTGGCAGCTCAGCAGAAATAACTTTGCCCAAAACAATGTATTTAGAAAATGAAAGCCACGTGTCTGGTTCTTAATCAGGTGCTTGTTGTCACAAAATGTAAGTTTTCAGCCAAAGATTATTAATAAACCAAACCAGACTGACTGTTTAACAAGATGGATGCTGAGCTAACGGGGTCATGATTAAAATGTTTTTATTAATGGTTGAAACGATCATATTAATTTATTTAGTTTTTAAGCTTTTTACTATTTGACAAACTGTTGTTGCCAATGAGCTGCTATGCTTTAAAGGATATTCTTCCACTGAGAAAAAATATCATATTTGTATTTGACTGACAGATGTTTGTTCGGTTATGGAGGACCAACTCTAAAATAATTAGAAATAGAAGCAGAAATATATAAATGGACCAATAAATTTAATATATAAATACACTTAAAATGCACCAATTGAATTGGAAGCAAGCCGCTGATCAGCAGAGCCCCAAACTTACCGACTGTTTGAGCGTCACGCAGACACTCATTCACATGCAGTCAAGCCCAGCCACACTTACATCAGTAATGGCGTTCAGAGCCGTGTCTGAGCCAATGCTGAGGTCTGAACCGGGGATATTATTGGAGACCGTTGCAGGGATCATAACCATGGGCACACAGAACTCTGAGAACTGGTCCCGGGCCGAGGAAAGCTCCAGTAGTCCCATGTAGGCCTGCAGCAGTGAGAGCCGGCGTGTGTTGGTGGTTGTTGTTCAGGAGGTGAAACAAATGGCAGAGAAGTGAAGAGGCTGAAGGTTTTTAAAGAGTAGCGTGAACCGCTGTGACTTTCAGACACAAAAAGCTTTAAAGGAAAACATGGAGAAGATCTAGAAGTGTTCAGTTCTCTACTTTAAATAAGTTAAGTTTCAGATCACATGATGTTATGTTTAAACAAACTGAGGTCTGGTCAGAGCTGTGAAATGAGAACTGTGTGTGTGTGTGTGTGGTGGGGGGGGGGGGGGACCTCAGGATGGATGTGGCTTGTTTCCAAAAAGGGAGGAGGGAGTTAAAGGAAGGAGGGTCCTGTTGATGGGAGAAAAGTGGTGGGAAAATTCAGAGGCACTCGTGGGATAAAACAAAGTTCAGGGACGAGCGAGGTGGAGGGAGAAGCCAAGAGGAGAGAGCCAAGCCAGACAGGACGCACAGGAAGTCCGTGTTGTTGCTTGTCACATAAAAAAAACACAAAGATGGAGACCGGGGGGTTTTCCACCAAGCTGACAAAGTCAAAGCTGTTTAATCCCATTTTTTCAGGTTATTAATAGAAGCTGAAAAGTATCAATCTTGTTGCTGAGGAGAGAAACTGTCACTAAACCTTTAAGAAAAGAAGTATTTTAAAGATTTTGGTAATAAACAGAACTTTCCTTTGGTTAATCAGATGATTGTTGATATTTTATGGACTAAATTTGGCTACAAATGTCATATTGGGACTAATGAAACTGATGCATATTTAATATCTTAGCTGAGTTAAATTTAACATCTAATCCAGAAATTTTCCAGTTTGGCTTTGCAGCTTGGCCAAAAATAACACCCATATATGAACAAGCAAAACAAGACATTTTATAGATACCAAATGATATTAAGGAACAATAAAAATGTTAAAACATTTGGCTGGTGAAAAGCAAATGAATGTTAAGAAAACATGACTGATTAAACAGAATAAAGACAATAAATCTGACTATTAAATCAGTTTAAATTATTCTCGTTAGCTCACTAAAATGTCTGTTCAGGAAACTGCTTTAGCATTTCATCCTGCTGTATTTTTAACTAAAAGAACTTGTTCAGAGTTAAATAATTAGGTGAATTAAATGACGTACCTCAAATCCTCCGATCACCAGCAGAGCATTGATGTTATGGATCCTCATCTGTTCAGCAATCTTCTCCAGATGTTTCCCTGGAAGAGTCCTGTGGCACAAATCTGTTTTACTACAAATCTGCTTCAGATTTTACCAACATTGTTTTTTATTTATGGTAAAAATATTCTAATTTCTCCACTTTGTTACTGAGCTTTAAATAAAGCAAGATATCAGAGCAAATGCATAAAATATTTACCAAGACTTAAGTCATGAATAAAAATAACTTTAGTCTATTCCTCACCTTTTTGTCCCCAGGAGAGACCCCCCCTGGCCTGTCCATCCTCCAACATCTCCCCAGCCGATCTCTTTGATCTGATAAGAGGGAAAAAAATATTTCACTTTTAATGATTGATGTTTTTAAAAATGCACGAAATTGATTAATGAAAGCAGCTGAAAGATCCACTCTGAACAGTTTTTATTTACAAATGCTTTTAAAAGGTGTTCATAAGGTGTTATAGACCTAACAGAGATACTGCTTGTGTGTGTACTTGTTTTTGTTACCTATTTAGGACCGTTTCTGGTATACACACCTACCTTGTCAAGACCAGTAATCCTAATGGGGACCAAAGACCGGTCCTAATATGGTGGAAGTCCATTTTTGGGTTGGGGGTAGGGTTTAGGACCAAAGTGTGAATTGAGTTTAGGTTAGTTTTAGGGTTGGTGGTCCGGGTTAGGCTGCAGAAATTACTGGAAATGAATGGAAGTCAACGAACGGTCCTAATAAGGATAGAAATACAAACCTCTGTGTGTGTGTGTATATGTGTGTTCAAAGCAGCAGGCCCTACTAATAAGATTTATTTTAGATCTGTTGTATCACAGTGGAAACACAAACCTCAGTCAGTGAGCTGAGACTTTGAACAAATAAAAGTGTCTTTATTGCTGAACAGAAGGAAAAAAAAAAAAAAACCATCAGTGTATTTTTTTTTAACCATGATCAGATAGTATGGCTCAAATTTCCGGCCTCTGCTCTTTTCTTGATATCACCTGTCAGAGCGTCACCAAACGAGCCGCTCCTTGCTTTAATCACTGTCCTACTTCCAGACGAGGTGTGGTCAGTCACCTTAGCTTCACTTTTCAATCACATCTAATCTCCCTACATGTTGACTCACTTCAGAGAGTTAATGTAATCAGAAGGTCACCTCGTTGAGTATATGCAGTGTGTGTGTTTGTGTGAGAGAGTTTGCATGTAATCAGCAGAGTGTGATGAAAACAAGCCAACCAGCATGGTTTTTAGGGAACTTTCTTATTGGCTTACAGTAAGCAGTGCTGTTTACAGGATACTCTTGTTATCAACATAAATAGGGGGCGGTCACTTTTACTTCTCACGTCTAACCACTGCAAAGTGAATTAATTAGGATTTAAAGGACCATTGCAGAAACTTGGACCTCTACAGGGTGGGAGCTGAATTCTGCCAGGGCTGCCCGTTTTCACCGATTCTGTTCAGAACTTTTATGGACAGAATTTCTCGGTGCAGTCAGAAGGTGAAGGGAGTCCAGTTCATCTACTTACAGATGATGTGGTTCTGTTGGCGTCATCGTGCCGTGATCTTCAGCTCTCACTGGAGCGTTCACAGAGTGTGAAGCAGCTGTCCATGGTGCTCAATTGGGAAAGGGTGGATTGCTCTCTCCAGGTTGGGGATGAGGTTCTGCCTCAAGAGCAGGAGTTCAAGTATCTTTGGGTCTTTTTCACGAGTGAGGGAAGAATGGAGCGCGAGATTGACAGAGGGATCGGGATCGGCACGTTTACCGACTCTGTGCCAGTCTGTTGTGGTGAAGAGGGAGCTGAGCTGTTTACCGGTTAGTCTACGTTCCCACCCTGATCTATGGTCACAAACTTTGGGTAGTGACTGAAAGAACAGCATCACTAATACAGGCGGATGGAATTACCACTCTCCACAGGATAGCTGGTGGTTATCTTTTCGAGGTGGTTCATCTGGTCTGGACGCCACCCTTGGGTCCCAGGCATGTCCCAGCTGGAGGAGACCCTGAAGAAGACCCAGGACAATGTGGAGAGACTATCTCTCTCTGCTGGCCCAGAAACTACTTGGAATCCCCCCAAAAGACGTGGCTGTGAAGAGAGAAGTCTGGACCTCCCTGCTCAAGCTGTTGGTCCTGAGACCTGGCTCAGAATAATGATGGATGGATGGATGGATGGATGGATGGATGGATGGATCAATGGATGGATGGATGGATGGATGGATGGATGGATGGATGGATCAATGGATGGATCAATGGATGGATCAATGGATGGATGGATGGATGGATGGATGGATCAATGGATGGATCAATGGATGGATCAATGGATGGATGGATCAATGGATGGATGGATCAATGGATGGATGGATGGATGGATCAATGAATGGATCAATGGATGGATGGATCAATGAATGGATCAATGGATGGATCAATGGATGGATGGATGGATGGATGGATGGATGGATCAATGGATGGATCAATGGATGGATGGATGGATCAATGGATGGATCAATGGATGGATCAATGGATGGATGGATGGATGGATGGATGGATGGATGGATCAATGGATGGATCAATGGATGGATCAATGGATGGATCAATGGATGGATCAATGGATGGATGGATCAATGGATGGATGGATGGATGGATCAATGAATGGATCAATGGATGGATCAATGAATGGATCAATGGATGGATCAATGGATGGATGGATGGATGGATGGATGGATGGATGGATGAATGGATGGATCAATAGATGGATCAATGGATGGATGGATGGATCATTGCTCGTAGTTTTAAAGTTATTGTTTCAAAATTCTTATAGGTTACATAAAAAATACCAGTTGCTTATAACCTTATTATTAACAACATATGTTTTAAATAATCACTTAAAGCAATATTCTACATATAATGGTCCATGATTAATTATTTTGAGTGTTTTATCTTAATAACTTTTTCAAGCAAAGAGTTTATCAGTTGTTTAATATGGTCTAAATAAGCTTTGCTCAATAAGAACAGTTTTAGCATCAGATCACACAGAGAAATGGTTTAGTTTTGAGTCCCAAGTGGCTGCTGCTTCATTCTCCATTTGTACCCATGTGGGTGGGAGCTTTTATCTCCACATCTAAACCTAAAAAGTCAGGAAAGGCGTGGACACTGTTCACAATCTCATCTAAGGAAAAGGGGACTCTTGTCTAACATTTACACATCAGTTCTGTTACTGAGGTCAACAGTTCAATGAAAATCTTTCTGAAACTATAAATGAGTAGTTCAGTAGTATTCCTAAATGAATGTTCAGACTGAATGTTTGAAAAGTAAAAAGAATAGAGTGAGTACACAGAAACATGAAAGTACTACCAAATCATTTAAAATCATTTAACACAATGAAGAAATTCAGAACAAGAGCAACAAGTTTGTCTGTTTACAAGAGCAACATTTTTAACCCCCCCATGAGAAAGGAAACAGATACAATCGTCGAAGTCGACCGCTCGAATGAAAGAACTTTAACTCTGCAGATATTAAGGGTCATTAAAGGAGTCATTGGTTTGAGTGTTTCCAGATTTAGCCAACATGTTTTATTTATTAAGTGTTTGACCTTCAACACGCCACAGACCTGTAGCTGAGAGTGGCTCTCGTGTCTCACCTGGCCTTTATAGAAACCCTCGAAGCCGTCGTTCACGGCAAACATTTTGTGGCCTTCGGTGATTCCCACCCTGACAGCAGAACGCACGGCAGCATTCATCCCTGCAGCCGGAGCGCCCACGTTCAGCACCGCCACGTTGAAGGAGCTCTGAGGGCAAAGAGAGCAGCAGTCACACACAACATATAACATACGTATGACATACAAACATGTGAGCCTGAATGTCACCAAATCAGCAGCAGAATCTAACTGGTGTACATATTTCACAGTCATATGTTGTAACTCCAAGCTTTGACACTTCTTTACATCATCACACTCGAGGTGTGAATCTTGCATTTAGTGTTCAAACAGCTTGTGTGAAGCTCAGCTTGAAAACGTGGTACAGATTTGCAGATTTCAGCAGAAACGAAGCACTTCCTGAAGCAAAAGGAAAACTTCTGTCATCTTACTCTATTAGCTGTCTGAAAAATGCCATCCAAGTCTGTGAAACTGCTGCACAGAACAGAGCCACACATGCAGAAAGCTACATGCTGCTAAACAACTCAGTGAAGCAACATCCTTTGATTTCTCATGACAACCTCAAAAACAATAACAATCATCCCAACTAAATATTTAAATTTGAAAAATGCACACAGGATTACCCCTAAATTTAAATAATCTTATTCATTTTAGGTAAATCTTTGAGTCACATCTTTCTCAAATTTGTAGCTGAAGCCAACGAGTTTGAAAAGTTGCAGCTTTTATTTTGAAGGTGAGTTCCTCACCTGGTAAGTTGAGCTTCCTGACACTGGTGCACTGAACTGTGCTGCATGTTTTATTTAATGTGACAATAACACAACATGTAAAGTGTTAACAGAGCCATAAAACCATCAGCTAATGAAGAACAAGCTGACTTAGTTTCCTTTAGCAAAAGTGAAAATTACATTTGCAGCCATTGCTGTTGTTGCTACAATAAAGGAACAAAAAAGGTTTTTCTGTCTATACAGGCAAAAATAAACAGATTGTGCGACTGAGAAAAATGTACAATATAGATATTATTATTATTTCAGAAAACTGCTCCTTTTATATGAAGCACCAAGTGTAAAGTAAAATGTTAAAAAAATTCACTAGCATATTTTTCATTATTTATCTGCCTTTTAGAGTGTTAAAAAATTTCCACTAACATTTTATTGCTATTTAGCTCATTGTTCTTACATTTAGCTCATTTGTTAAATTTAAATGTTAAAAAATATATTTAAATATTAAATCATAAATCTAAATGTAAAAGTTAGACCTTAAATGCTGGAGTTAAACTGTTAGCAGCAGCTAGCAGCAGCCATTGTTGATGTTTGTTCCAGGATGATGACATCCTGGTTATCTGATGCTAACTTCTGATAATGCTTTTAACACTGCTAAAAATCTAATATGTTTATAAAACAATAAGGGTGGTCCCTGTGGTCCAGCAGTTTCAAATGCAGCTCAGAAACCAGCTAGAACTGCAAGTTTGATGTTTTGTAGGGTGAGCTTTAGCTGCTTTGGAGCTAGCGGTTGCTATTGTCTCAGGATGATGACATCAAAACATGAGCCGAGCACCAACAGCAAAGGCTGCGTTCCATTCTATACCTAAATGTGAACTTCAACATTTAAGGTTTAACTTTTAAATTTAGATTTATGATTTAATAATTAAATATATTTTTTAACATTTAAAATTAACATTAAGTAAAAAGTAGCTAAACGTAATGGATGAATGCAAGGATGTAAACAGTGAGCTAAATAATGAAAAATATGTTAGTGAAATTTTGCAACATTTAATTTTACACTTGGCGCCTCATACTTTTATCCAGTTTTTATGAGCTTTAAAAATGTGCTTCAGCTTTTAGGTTGACAGAAAAATGACCATGAAAATGTGGATTTCATTGACTAAATAATTTTTTTAAGAGAGCATGGAGTCTGTCTACTTCGAGTTATGAGCAATATGTTCACAAACTGTCACCCCAGACCAAAGGTTAAATCATAGAAGAATTTTTCAGGTTCATGTGAAGCAGATCTCATCCATCACAACCGTCCTTGACTGCAGCGCTGCAGCACTAATGCACCTCTTTTCATGTTTGCACTTTAAAGCCACACAGAAAGCAGAGACACAGCAACAGGTAACATGCACTGACACTCTTGTTTTTTGGTACTCTGTTACAGAGCGGTACCATGGTAACAGCATGGAGTGAATGTAAACATATAGCATATTTATCATCATTTCAAATTTTATCTCAGGAGGTTACTAGAAGCAGAGAACTCAACAGGACATCTAAGCTAATTTCTAATTGTATGAAGTACGCCTGCAGAAGCTCCAGAAGATAAACCGTCACATACGTTAAACTGCTCTTCATCCCCTGCCTCCTTCTCTTCCTCCCCCTCATGTTGGTCACAGAAAAACAGAGACTAAATTAGTGTCTAATGACTAGGAAGTACCTTAGAGTAGCTGCTGCAAAAAGACACAGATGAGTTTAAAAGTATTTATTTCTTTTACATTATGTGTGTTTGTAGTAGTGCTTACGTTTGGGAGCTCAGAATCTGCTTTGTGAGAGGCGAGCAGTCTGTAGGTGGTCAGATTATTTTCAAAGCTCCTGCAGATTGAAAACAGAGTTTACCAGTTTGGATAAAAGAAATCTACTTTGAACGTGTTTTTTAAGGAAAAAGTGTTGAGTCAGTCATGGATCAGTGCAAACAGATAAACTGAAGCACGCTGCCAAACAACTGTGTCAATATAATTTGGTTTTGATATATTTTATTATGTACAAACTGACAAATAAGAACACTTCATAATGTATGTATATAGAGTGTGTTTTATTACCAAGACTTGCAGCTCTGATTAAAATACATGGTCAGGTCATGTTTGTAAATGAGAAATGGTTCTCAAACAGTTCACCTGGATAAATAAAGGTTTAATAATAATAAATAATAATAATAAACATGCAGCAGCTCTGCTATCACAGCTTGAGCATTCGGTGCATTCATTTGTTTGCAGGCAGATGGGTCACATGCACGAGTCAGAACAAACCTTCCACGCAGCCTGACTGCCTCTTCAAACTTCTTCTCATCCATGGCCTTCTGCACCTCCTGGGTCTGATGACAAAACGAAAACAGAGCTGCTTTTGCAAACAAACTTAGTGTAGGACTATTCAACTGGCGGCTCGCAGGCCATTCAGGCCCGCTGGTGACCAAAATCCGGCCCGCTAAGTGGTTCGTTAATCTCTTGAGCCTAAACTCCTGGTTTTCTACTTTAATTCAAAGTTTTTTTTTAGTTAGACATAGACATGTGTGTCTACAGAAACATCACAATCTTGGCTAGAAGCTGGTAAAAAACATTTCTATGAATGCCCAAGACACTTGAAGATAAAATTAAGGTAAGTAAAAATAAAATCAGTTTAAAAATGAGGCAGGTCAGAGATGTCAAAATATTTGTGTTAAATAGGAGTAATAATGTGTTATTTATTGTTCATTATCACTATAGGGTTCTGTATGTTGTATTGAGCATTAATGCAGCAAAATAAACTAATTCAAAAGGTAACAGATCTTTGTAATACTTGGTTTATTTACTTAATGACTTTAATTGCTGGACGTTGGGCCCTTCAGCTGTTGGCCTGCAGTAACTGTGGCCCCCAGAGCAATTTACTTGTGTCTGACTGCTGAATACACTAGCTTATACTCCAAAGAGAGTTACTGGCAAATGGAGCAGTCAAAGTGTGTGTCCTGCACACACTTACCATCTGAACACACTCCATAAGTGGCAGTCGAACAGCCTGGTTCCCAACTAGAGACACAACGCAGGCTGGCGTGTTGGTAGACGCCTCCAGTAACGCCAGCACTGCCTCCACGCCCATACGACTAGCCTGAAAGTTATTTAAGGAGGAAGTGTTTGACTCGGGAAACAGGCTGTCATTTCATATTTTAAAATTAAATTTTTATAATTGCATGACTTACCAAGATCCTGTCAAATGCAGATGGGGTCCCACCTCTCTGAACGTGACCCAAGATAGTGACCCTGGTGTCAAAACCCAGGCGGCTCACTACCAGCTGTTTGCAGAGACACCATGAATTAGCAGCAGAATTAAAATGTTTGACATTTTCACCAGTACCTCAATATTATACCAGTGTTTTCATGTTATCAGTGCATAAAATCATTTTACAAAGAGTTGAAGGTTTTAACTTATAGGAAGAATATGCATTTAAAAATTACACATGCATTTTTTTTAGATAAGAATTAAAATTATTTGTTCTTTATTAGATTTTATAGCACCTTGAAATGAAAACATTAAAAAAAAGAACCAAAAAATGTGTTGAAAATGAAAAAACAAACAGAGGAGAAATCATGCTAAACTTCTCCTGTCATGTTGGTGAATGCCCAATTATGCACATGCAAGGGAAACTTACCAGAACAGAATTTAAATGAAAAAGTACACGGGTGATTAAAAGAAAAACACAGTTAAAGTGTAATAAATTAAAATAAAATACCACTTATAAAAAGAAAAACTGATGCATGTTTCCGCTGTGAAGGAAACCGTGAGAGGGAGAAAAACTCATGCTACTGAAGGATTTGAGCATCCCAGACGCTCCAACCGTTCTCCACCATACTTACATCCTTGATATAATCTGGGGTTATTGCCTTGTTGTGGCAATCAATGGCACCCTCGGCTACAATAATAATGTTCAGCCTTTTCTTATCAGCACGGTTCTAGAGAAATATAAGAAGCACAAGCGTTTGAGAACATGACAGAAAAGTTTTGCACTGCCAAAAGCTGGATAGGACGCTGGAGTTCTCTCAGGAAAAGTTGATACTCCTTGGTTTCTTGGTTTTTGTTTTGCACCATTAGATGAGTTATTTTAATAATTGTTAAAACAGTTTTTACATGGATGTTTTGACAAACATCTTAGTGCAGAGCAGAAAGTAAATTCCTCTGTAGCTTGTGGGTGACCCCATGAGAATGATTGAATTCCACCACCTGCTCCAGCTTCTGGTTCCCCTCTGCATCGGCCTGAGACTAAGCTCTACTCACATTTTTCACAGAATCAGACGTTATGTGTTGTCCTTGACTGTCACTGGCTCCTTCAGCAACTATGATAATATTCAACCTGGAACCCCGAGATCGACTCTGAACAATAACAAACACACTTAAAATATGGCTCACATGGAAAAGATGTGTGCAAGTCTCTGTGGTGCCATGGAGAACGTGTTGGATTATGTTATTGAACTTTATTTGGTAGACTCTACTTCTAGTGATGTTAAAGAAAAGATTCAAATGTTGTTGTTTCCAGTGCCACCAGAGTCATGGTTTCCTAGAATTTTCACAAGTTCCAAAGCTAAAGGGTTTTGTGGTATGATGGATAGCAGTACATAGAGCTCTTATTGAAAAAATAAGACTTTAACTGCGTCTCTATGAATCATCTCTATGAAACTTTGACTTTCAAAGGGCTTTGTGTGCGATGGGTCCAGAATACAACTACTAGAGAATAAAGTACACTTTCTCAGCTATGGGTTCAAGTCCCACCAGAGTCATGGATTATTATCTAACTGGCACTACACAAGTACTTTAGGATGTTGTTGTGTGATGGAGAGAACATTAAGTACACTTCCTTAACTTGTTATTTCAGAAAAACTAAACATACTCTATTTCAATGTAGCAAGTGTTATTGAGAAACTATTTTTCTTGACACAGGGCTCTGTGGTGCAATGGATAGCCCATTGGACTTTTAGTAATACTCATGAAGGCATTAAAGGATCGTGGGTTTGAGTCCCACTAGAGTCCTGTGTTACCAGACCCTTTCCAACTGGCACTACACAAAACTTTAGGAACTTTTTGCATTTGTAAGTTTCAAATTTTTTGCAAATGTTCATGTTTTAAACAACAGTAACAGATTTTAAAATAAAATAAAAAACCTTTTGGTGCAGTGCTCTTTTTGTTGGACATTTGAGTATGAACCGTGTCGACTCTATAACTCAAATCATGTTACCTCATGGAGTTTCTGACACATGTTGTCCTCCCAGCCATCTTCAGGAGGCATTTCTGGAATAAAGACCCAGTCTGCTCCACATGCCAGTGCACTAACTAAAGCCAGGTACCTTAACACACATATTTACAAAAAATATCTCAACCATAGTATTCCAAATACTAACAAATAATAAACAGAAGTGTTTCTGATGTTTTAAGTTATGTTTTGATTTGAAGAATCTCAGCTGGTGCAGAGTACACACATAAATACTTCACGTCTACTGTTCATAAATGTTCAGTGTGTTTTTGCTTTTACCCGCAGTGTCTGCCCATAACCTCCAACACAAATGTCCTCTGGTGGCTGGAAGAAACAGAAAATAGTCAAAAACATGTGGAAGCAGATCTTTCTAGAACTTATCTTGTGTTACTGTCTTTTTGAAATTGGTAAGCTTCATGGTTTTATGTTTTTGTTTATGTGATACCGTGGATTTGTTTACCTCTGAGCAGTGGTCATGATGGCGTCCACCACCTCAATGATCCGATGGAGGGCGGAGTCGGTGCCGATGGTCATGTCGGTGCCGCAGAAGTCGTTGTCAATGGAGCCGACCATGCCCACGATGTGAAGCTCAGAATGACTCTGAACTGCCTCCTCGTCTATCAGACCTGAACAACAAACCAGACAGAAAATAGTAAACAGTCAACTTCCATCAAAAAAATAAAAATAAAAAAACCCTCTGTTTAGAGCGATCACCTTCCTGCTGGAGCTCGTTCAACAGGCCGCTCCACTCCTCCCTGAACAGGTTGGCTCCGGTCAGACTGCCGTCTCCACCAATCACACACAGGTTGGTGATGCTGCGCTGCACCAGGTTGTGAGCAGCTCTGAGGCGGCCCTCGTGGGTCCGAAACTCTTTGCAGCGAGCGCTTCCGATGACTGTGCCACCCTGGAAATAAGAAGATGAATTCAGTGCAGTGAATCAACAGTGGAAGTAATTATCTTTTATAAAAGATCTAGAGAAATATATTTATTTACACTGTTGGAAACAAACACACAGAAGGAATCTTGGGGTCACTCGACTCACTGTTCACGTGTTGCTGAGTGGAAATTTTATCTGAAGGTGTTGAGTGCAGGATCTGTGATAACTGCTGGCATTTTAAGGAGCCACTGCTTCTGTTGGACTGAACATTTTACTGCATTTCAGACTCTTGAAATAGAAATCCTACAAGGTTTGGCTCTGCTGTTCAAGCAAAGACACTATTAAATCTCTGTGTTTTTATCATAAATCGGGTTAGGCTTGTTTTGGCAAGTGTTTTACACCAGATGCCCTTTCTGGCGCAATCCTCACCATTAATCCGGGCTTTGGACGGACATAAGAGAAACACTGGCTGGTCCTACTGTTTATGATGACCACAGCAGTGGTTTTCAGACTTGATTTGGTTCTGTGAGCAATCAGTTGTTAAGTAGAATGAGGTTTGCTTGTGTTGGAATCCAAAAGACACGGGAACAGAACAGCTGTCATACATTTCAGAAAAATTGATAAGATCTATGAATTTGTTCCAGAGCTGTGTGTCGTTTCTTCTTCTTCTTAAACACTAAGAAAAAGCAAATAGGTTTAAAGGGTCTGTTGGTGGGATTTAACGTATTAGTCCCCACTCTTTCCTCACATTCATTTCTCCCTCGTATCTTAGATACTACCAGAGCAGGAGGATGTGACAAAGACCCTAAAGCTGAGAGATCCTTGTTTTCACAGTGTCGATGAAGTGTCACAAAAAGGTCTTTTCATCCAATGTTTCTGGCATTTTGATTGGTTGACGATCTGAACTTGACCAAAATGAAACAGCCCACTTGGAAAACAGCCACAACTCTTACAGACACAAGTACACAAATAAAAGTGGTGTTTTGAAATAAAAAATGAACACCTAAATAAAGGTAAAACTGGATATTTATCAGTTATTTCTGGAGCTGGTTTATTGAATTTCTTTAGATTATAGTTTCTAATATTGTTGATCAAAACTAAATGTTTTGTGTCAAATTCATGCAATAGAAATCTGATAACAGCTGCAGAAAAATCAAATCACACAGTCAGTAGTTTGGTTGTCACTTTCAATAATCCTCAGAGAGGGATCCTCTGTTCCTGGTACCAAACTTCCAGTGATAATTAGACCTTCAACAAAGAATCGGCTTCATTAATGCAAACTTCATTTGTGTCACAGTTTAAGGCCACATAAGAACGTCATTGTTTAGCAGGAAACATGGTGTGTGACCTGAAATCTAAGCATGTTGTTCTGCTCACCACTTGCAGCATGCTGGAGACGCTTTCCCACGTCGCCTCTTTGATGTTGTCTCCACCGTCCACCATCCCCTGGTACCCCTGAGAGCAGAAACAAACACCACTACAAATATACCTTCACCTCCACACAGGAAATAAATGAGTTGTTTTAGCTTTTGTTAGATCTAAAATGGCTACAATCAGACAGACTGTAATAAAATCAGGTCTGGTTCTGTTCTGGACCCGCAGGACCTGAACACTTCCACAAACCATCAGTGTTTCATTGGATGCATTGTTGTGAAGTGGGCTTTAAAAGCCACCTAAATAAAAGCCTCATTGACCACGTCTGTGATTAGCCACAGCCCACTTGTTTCTGATGAGGATGAGGATGAGGATGATCCCGCCTCTAATCCAATTCTGTCCACCCTGAGACCAGATCAGCTCCACCTGCTCCTGGTTCTGCTGCTGCACCAAAAACAAACAGAACCCTTCTCTGCCTTTAATCTACCAGTTTACCTGGATTCACTGCAGGTATGAGTCAGTATAGGTGGATGATATGTGATGATAATCCCAGGGATTACATTCTTTACTTGAAAAATCCACTTCAAGCAACATATTTTAGAAACCTGTGAAACAGAACATCCAGGCAGAACTGAACCTCCTGCTCGACGCTCAGCCTTCAGACAAGCAGCTTTTTCAGTTTGAGCCATCGCTGCTCCTGAACGTGTGAAAACCTGCAGTTGTTTTATTGGTTTTCAAAATAAAATTAAAAAATATCTCAAATCTACTCAATATTGCAATCAATAAATGACACGAGGTTATTAGACCATCTACTTTTAATTATATGTGTTGGAAGGTGGGGGGTTGGCATGTTTACAATTATTTATTTATTTATTGGATGCTTAATTATCTATTGGTGGTATTTGTTTATTGTTATTAACCTAAGGCTAAATTGGGTGCAATCCATCAAATGAATTTCCAAGTAAAAATGCACAAATCTGCAGTTCTTTTATTGTTTTATTAAAATGATCATGAGGAATATTTCAAATCTAGTCAACACTGCAATCACAAAGTTTTACTGGATATCCAGTGACATCACTTACTTTTTTAATTATATGTGTTGTAGAGTGAGGTGGGGTGGGGTGGGGTGGGCATGCTTTTTTAATTGCAAATGTTGAGGGTTTCATTACTGTTCAGTGTGTTTATTATTTATTATTGATATTTGTTTTTATTTTCTGGAGGGGCTACAGATGTAAATTAGCATAAGGCTAAATCTGGTGTGATGCATCAAATGTTTTTTTACAGTTATGTTTTAATTGCACACTGTTCTGATTAAACGAAAACATTTTAAAAAATTACAAAAGTTAAAATACACTTTCTGAATGCAAAAGCATGAAGCGGATTTTTATTTGTGCAGGATTAAAATGTGGTAAATATAAAGTATGTTGGGTTAGGCAATATGAGCAGCTCGTTGACTAAACATACAGTATCTGAGCAGATGGAAACCTGCAGGTTCTAAATATACGAACACTGAGGGATCAGGTTTCTGTCTGATGACTCTTTATGAAGCTGTCAACAATTTCTAACTATCGAAACTAACAGAAGGTTCAAAGTGTTTCTTCAAAAGGATATTAGGAAAAGCCAGAATTATTGATCAGTTTGTTTTCATCAATTCATCAAACAGAGATAATGTTTCTAGTACAGATCACTAATTGGTTTTTATTTTGGATTTAGATTTATTTTTGGTAAATTTATAACATTACAAGAAGAAGAAAACAAGATGAAACACTATTTTATAAATATAAATCAATTTACCAAAAAGGAGTAGGCTGAAGCCAAGACTTATACATGCCTACCTACTGAAATAAAGAATACATACATAAACTTTAAATATACATGTACATATACATATACATATACATATACATATACATGTACATATACATATACATGTGCACATTTGACTGGATGCTGAATTGTTTCCCCTTTTTATCATCTTTGTGGAATATTTCTGGGTGTTTTATTTACATTAAAAGCAACCATTAGTGTCACTGCTAAAAGTGTTTGTTTAGGAAGTTTCATGTTTCAGGTTAGAATAAAAAAAATCTAATATTCCTCCATAGCCTTTTAATCCTGCTGGGTCTCTAAAACCCAATCAGACCAGAACAGAAAGCTTGTCAGCTCTGATTTAACGGACTGCAGAGAGCAACGGAAACTGCTGACTCGTCTAAATCCTGACTCGCGTCTCTCACCTCGTGGATGAAGTAGACTTTCGCTCCCACGTAGATCCCCATCCGGACCACAGCCCGGACCGCTGCGTTCATACCTGCCGACAGAACCAGGAGGCATTTTCAGAATCTTATTTTACAGTTAGTGAACTGAAATAAAATCAACGTTTCCAGAAGATCCATCTGTCACAGGTTGAGTAATGAGACAAATATCACCTGATTGTTTTCCCTGAAACAACCCAGAAGAGCTGGTTTTATTACAACACATAAATCTTTGCCACACAATTTTGCTTTTATAAGTTGAAAATGTTTTAAAGAACGTTAAAACAAAATTATTATCTACATTATTGTGAAAAAAATTTTTTTACAATGTTTCCATTTAAACATTTCCATTAGAACTTTGTGGATGATCTAATGAAATGGTTTAAATTCTTATTCAAACAGTTTGAATCTTTTTTCATTTTCCAGTTTTTTAAATCAAATATGGATCATTCAATAAAACAACATATAAACACAAGAGCAGCTGCCTGTGGAATGAGTAATGTTATTAATAAACTGTCAACAGGTCTCAGGATTACCCCATTATTTTTTTTGCTGAATGGAAAAACCTGACTTCATCGCTGCCCCAGTTACCTGCTTAATCTAAAAACAGATAAAAATAGCAGCAGGAGGGCGGCGTGGCAGAACCCAGACAGAACAGAAGCTGGTGGCAAGGGTAAACAGGTCAAAACGAAGGAGAGTTCCTGTGAGGACTCTGCACCAGGAAATAAAAAATAAAAAAAGTCTGTCGGAGCACTTAGTGCAATTAGACAGAATCTCTGAGTCTGGGATTACAGACGACACGTCCTCCAGTTTCATCAGAACAGAACCGAGAGGCTCAGATCTGTGAAAACTATCTGACACTCAGGCTCTATTTTAGACCCAGAACTGACATAAAAACATTCAAAGCAGTAGTTTAATGGAACAGAGACATTAAAAATAGAACTAATAACATCTTTAATAATTAGGTTTAATTAGCAGAATGTTCCTGCAGCTGGTTTTCATCCATAGTTTTCCAAACTGTTGCTGCTGCTGTCCTGAACATCAAATTACCTTTTATCTCCAATAAAAGGTACAAATATTTAAACATTTAGTATGTTTGCTGAGCTCACTGTGAACAAAATATAAGATCTTCAAATCATTGTGTTCTGTTTTTATTTATATTTTACACAATGTCTCAACTTCTGCAGAACGGATGTTATAGATCAACGTCACGGTACAATCCCTCATATTAGAAGACATAAATAATCCTGTCAGGAACAGAGATATGTCGGATTATATTGTAGATGTTCAACAAGTGATTACTTTCTGTGAGTTTCGTTAAAATCTACACTAGAGTATTAGGGCCACACAAGATTTAAAAAATTTTTATTTTGAGAATAAAGTCTTAATGAAAATAAAATCATAATATTATCATTAAAGTCATGACATTACAAGAATAAAGTCTTAATGAGAATAAAATCATAATATTACAAGAACCTTGACACTAAAAGCAGTCTTATCACTGCATTAAAATAAAGAATGTTGAGCAACTTTAGTTGTTCTTTCAGTTTTAGCACATCAGCATCAAGTTATCAGCAGCAGGACTTTGACACGACTCTAAACTGAAGTCGTTGCAGATCCTTCATAAACACAGAGACACAGGCCTGTCAGCAGGTGGAAAATGAGGAGGAAAGTAGTAAAAATCATAGACCGGATAAGATACTAACTTTTTCCTCAAAATATTATGACGTTATTTTTGTAATATTACATCTACTTATTTTTCTTTTTGGTTTTTAATCTTGTAATTATATACTGCATATTAAAAAAATCTTGTTTTAAATTTATTTACTTAAATTAAGATTGTTTATTCAAGTAAAGTAAAAAAATACTAATTTATATCATAATCTACTGATTTTAATCTGAAGTTTTATTTCATTCTTGTTCATAATTTTTAGTTTTTATTAGAATTAGCTTGGTTTGTTTCTAGTTTTATTTTGTGGTTCATTTTACTTCCTGTTTCACTTTGTAGAACTGGTTCACCTCTGACCACCTGTCACACCTGAACTCCAGTCACTGATTCCAACTAACCTGTTGGTTCATCCAGTAAAGATTTCTCTGTTTTCTGCCACTTTATTGTTTATTTTTATATTTCTGCTCAGTTTGCTGCTGGTTTGATCAGTGAGTTCTATCAAGATTTTTAGTTTATTTCACTTTATAGGTGTCACATTATTTAATATTCATGCTTTATTTTTTGTTATAAAATGTATTTATTGAACCATCTACAAAAGTTTGATGATTTTTTTTAGTCAATTTCCTTTTTTTTGTAAAGCAGAATCAGACAGGAAGTTAATTCCAATAATTATCTGTAAAACTGTAACACATTCTTCTTTCTCTTAGCATATTAGCTGAAGATTCCAGTCGGTTCAACTTATTGTAAAGTCAAACATTAATTATTTAAACCATTTATATGGGTTTTACTCTGTTTAGCAGAGTGTATTAGAGCCCAGCAGGCACAAGCTGCTCCTCTCAGCCAACACCGCTCCGTCACCACATTTCTTCTCACGTCTCATCCCGCTAACAGCCCACCCCTCCCCTGGCCTCGGTCTGCAGAACGTGTGTGGGGTGGAACTACTCATCAGATGGAAGGATCCTGCTTTAGGCTCCACTCAGGCGTCACAAGAGCTCATTCACCGGCTCTGGCAGAGGACAGAAGGCTCAGGCAGGAAAACCAACAAAAAAAGGAGGCGTTTAAATCAAATCTGCATGTTTTTACTTTTCCTCTTCAACCACTGATGGAGGCTCTGCAGATCACCTCATAAACATGAACATTCTGAGACATTATGTTCCAAAATAAATTCCAACCATATCTGACATCAAATCTATGCTAATTTTATTCCTCGCGCTGAGGCTGCACTGCGTAGAGGCGCGTCCCCCTGGTGGTGGATTGGGGATCCCTGTTCCTTGTGTATAG
>JARVJO010000431.1:22776034-22787740 GCA_031762555.1 Cynodonichthys magdalenae | reverse complement strand
TACGCATTTTCCAGGCACATAGTTTAATTCTATACCTTCAGTTGTTATACAAAGCTGTAAATATCTAAAATAAATTTATCTAAATACCTTTAAATTTGTCTTTTTTCAAGAACTTCCCACCGTTTCAGGCACTCCCACTTCAGCACGTCTCCACAACAATGCTTCAGGGGGAGGGGAGCTCTGTGGGGTGGGAGCTCGGCTGCAGACTGAGCTCCAGGGAGAAGCTTTGTGTAAATAGGCAGGGCTAGGCACAAATAGGCGGAGCATTGTACCAGCAAGTGTTTATGCAGCTCCACAGGACTGCAGGGGATTCAAGGATTTCTCCAACATGCATGAATGAATCAAAACAACATTCTGGGTATGTTTTTGATGAGGGAACATTAGAACATGATATAAAGCTCAAAAGGGTCGATTTTTGCATAACACCCCCACTTTAAAGATTTCCAGCTCCCTCTTCGTGTCGACACTTTGTCACTTTCTACAGCAAATGTGCAAACGGGGAACACTTAAAGCCAAAGCTACATATCAAACTGATTCCAGTTTTTATAAACAGCTGGTTTTACTGCTTCAAGTAGCAGAAATGTTTTCGCTAAAGCAAATTCATTTCTATAAAGATGTCTTATCCCAAGTTTCTGCTTTTTGTTTTTTTTATAATTAGAAACATGTAAAAACTTGTTTAAACCGTATTAAGTGCCAGTCGGCAGTCCAGTATCTGATTGTTAATAAATGTTTTGTTTACAATAAAAGAAACCGTTACCTGCTGGAGATAAGATACCGAGCAAAATTTCTTCAAAAGCTGCTGTTTTGATAATTTATTCTATTACATCATTTATTTTTGGTAATCATGGTTCTGTTTTTGGAGTAGCTTTGACTTGACTGATTTAGCACCACATGTAAGTTACCAAACAACAATGAACAGATAAATACTGTAAAACATGAATAACCGTACGACTGAAATGTGTCCCACAGAACCCTGAATCAGAAAGGACATTCTTCTTTTTGTGATGATTCTAAAAGCGTGTGTTTGCTGTCAGGTTGGTTCAGATGGCAGTTTCCCTGGAATCTCTGACGTTTGCATAAAATATAAAACAGGAACTAAAGCCGTCTGAGTTCAGAGACTTTTACGTGTTTGTTTCTCCTTCATCCTTCGTGCCTCTAAGATGGTGGATGTTAAAAAGGAGCGGTGTTTCCTTCAGCTTCTTCATACTTTTCCATGAATGCCATGGGTGCCAGTGTTTTTGCATGGGTCCCTGTGTTACCTTGTCCCAACCAAGACCGTGGTCAGCAAAAGTTCTACAAAAACATGGAAGATCCAAATCATATTAAATCATTCAAATAACTTGAATCAAACAGCAGCAATGGTAGCATTTTAAAAACAATGATGGCACGACCTGTTTAAAATATGCAACATAGAAGATCTACACTTAAGTTCTTAACACAATATAAAACATGACTTGGTTTGAAAACCACACTTCACTTATTTAGTTTGAAGTCTGACAGGTTACATTCTTTTGTGATTTATGACCCAAGTCCCTTTTTTTGTTTTTACAAAAAAGTTTCAGTTTGTTCAGGTAAATAATGTAAGATCTGAATTCTGTAATATCACATGTGGAGTTCCTCAGGGTTCTGTACTCGGAACAAAGTTATTTAATTTAAATGTTTATGACTTGGTAAATGTGTCAGGACTGTTTCTATTTGCAGATGATACCGCTTTCTTTTTTTGTTTGGGTAAAGTTAAAAACTGGATGTTGGAGATGATGCAGACAGAATCTGTGAAAATACAAACTAGGTTTCAACTTAATAAATTATCATTAAATTTGGATAAAACTAATTATATGATACTCAGTAATAGAAAGAAAACTATCTATGTTCCATTTAGAGTCAATGGTGTTGAGATTTGTAGAGTCTTAATGGGACTTCAATCCAAGGAATAAGATTATGTAATAATCTGTGTGTTTAACAGAATGATCAAAGCTGGTTTGTTTGAATAAATATGAAATAGTATAATGTGTATCTACATGAATTGTTGTTCCAGAAGGATTTGATGTTGTTTATTTGTGATTTGTATTTTTTATTGTAAACAGAATTTACTTAGTTTTTAAAGAAATGAACCAAGTCTTAACACACACACACACACAGTAATGTCTTGGAAAACAAAATTTTACTCACAGAATCGACGTCACTCTCTTGCGTCATCATATCTAAACCTGCCAGCTGCTCCAGGATCAGGCTGCCGTCACTCACCTGCATCAGCAAATAAAAAAAAACAAATAAACAAAATGACGACAACATGAACACCAAGTTGCTGGAAGCATCTGTGATTATCTGAAATGAGCGTCGTGTCACCTGTTCACTCATCTGTGCGGACATGGGGTTCATGTTGCCTCCACCGCTGGCCATGGACACGCCCAGGTTCATGCTGCTGCTGTCGTATATTCCACTGCTGGCTTGTGTGGAGTACTGAGACTGCTGCGTGTACACACTGAGAAAAGACCAGCTCGATCTCAGCTCATGTATGAACAAACAATTTTGTTAAAAAAATATAAAAAAGTCAGAATCTCCAGCTACCTGTTGCTGGTAGAGATGTTTGCAGGTTGAGACCACCCGTTCAGTTCAGCACTGGACTGGTAGCTGGGTGGACCTCCTTGGTTTGGGGCTTGGGTTTGGCCCTGGTTCTGCTGCATCATGGAGCTCTGACCCTGGCCCATCCTGGGGGACAGCAGGGGGCTCTGCGGAGTGGTCGCCCCACATGGGAAGCATGATGCTGTGTCCTGGTGTTGCTGCTGCTGGCTCAATCCTGGATACAGAATGAATAAAACATTATATTATACTACTAGTAGATTTAATACTTAAACATCTGATGTGAACAAAAAGACAAAGGATTTCTGAGTGGTTTAAAGAGTTAAAATCAGGGAAAAACAAAAAAAGATTTAAAGCTTGCAGGAAACCACCTCCAGTTTGGACATGTAGTTGTTAAAGAGGGCAATAATCTCATATAAACTGTAACATATGGCAGAGTATGAGAGAAGACTATTGTGCAACAGTGGTTGCTACATCCTTGTAGGATGCCTCTCCAATGCGAACGCCAGCTTATCCATGCTAGTCACTAGCCTCTCCAATGCGAACGCCAGCTTATCCATGCTAGTCAATAGCCTCTCCAATGCTAACACCAGCTTATCCATGCTAGTCGCTAGCCTTTCCAATGCCAACACCAGCTTATCCATGCTAGTCGCTAGCCTCTCCAATGCTAACGCCAGCTTATCCATGCTAGTTGCTAGTCTCTCCAATGCTAACACCAGCTTATCCATACTAGTTGCTAGCCTCTCCAATACTAATGCCAGCTTATCCATGCTAGTCACTGGCCTCTCTAATGCTAATGCCAACGTATTCATTCTAGTCGCTAGCCTTTCCAATGCCAATACCAGCTTATTCATGCTAGTCGCTAGCTTCTCCAATGCTAATGCCAACTTATCCATGCTACTCACTAGCCTCTTCAATGCTAATGTCAACTTATCCATGGCAGTCGCTAGCCTCTCCAATACTAATGCCAGCTTATCCATGCTAGTCGCTAGCTTCTCCAATACTAATGCCAGCTTATCCATGCTAGTCGCTAGCTTCTCCAATGACAATGCCAACTTATCCATGCTAGTCGCTAGCCTCTACGATGCCAATGCCAGCTTACCCATGCTAGTCGCTAGCTTCTCCAATGCTAATGCCAATTTATCCATGCTAGTCACAAGCCTCTTCAATGCTAATGCCAGCTTATCCATGCTAGTCGCTAGCCTTTCCAATGCCAACACCAGCTTATCCATGGTAGTCCCTAGCCTCTCCAATACTAATGCCAGCTTATCCATGCTAGTCACTAGCTTCTCCAATGCTAATGCCAACTTATCTATGCTAGTCACTAGCCTCTTAAATGCTAATGTCAACTTATCCATTGTAGTCGCTAGCCTCTCCAATACTAATGCCAGCTTATCCATGCTAGTCGCTAGCTTCTCCAATACTAATGCCAGCTTCTCCAATGACAATGCCAACTTATAGATGCTAGTCGCTAGCCTCTACGATGCTAATGCCAGCTTATCCATGCTAGTCGCTAGCTTCTCCAATGCTAATGCCAATTTATCCATGGTAGTTGCTAGCCTTTCCAATACTAACGCCAGCTTATCCATGCTAGTCGATTTCCTCTCAAATGCTAATGCCAACTTATGCATGCTAGTCACTAGCCTCTCCAATGTTAACGCCAGATTATCCATGCTAGTTGCTAGTCTCTCCAATGCTAATGCCAGTTTATCCATGCTAGTCGCTAGCCTCTCTAATGCTAATGCCAACTTATTCATTCTAGTCGCTAGCCTTTCCAATGCTAACACCAGCTTATCCATGCTAGTTGCTAGTCTTTCTGATGCTTATGCCAACTTATCCATGCTAGCTGCTAGCCTCTTTAATGCTAATGCCAGCATATCCATCCTAATTGCTAGCTTCACCAATGCTAATGCCAACTTATCCATGGTAGTCGCTAGCCTCTCCAATGCTAACGCCCACTTATCTATGGTAGTCGCTAGCCTTTCTGATGTTAACACCAGCTTATCCATGCTAGTTGCTAGCCTCTCTAATGGTAATGCCTGTTTTTCCATGCTAGTCACTAGCTTCACCAATGCTAACGCCAACTTATACATGTTAGTTGCTAGTCTCTCCAATGCTAACGTGAGCTTATCTATGCTAGTGGCTAGCCTCTCCGATGCTAATGCAAATTAATAGTCTCCTTCTCTGCTGTCCTCCTCTCAGTTACTGGGACCAGCTGCTAAGTTAGTGTTGCCGGCCTATCATTAACCAGATCAATAGCTGCATTAGGAATAGATATAGCCTCCTGCTATATGTATTTAGCAACTGCTGGTTGCGCAATAATCTAAATTTTGGCCCTCATACTGCGCCATAGTAACAGGGAACTAGAAGTTAAAGAAAAAAAGGCTCCAAGCAGAAAAGATGTGATTTTTGTGACAATAAAATGAGAAAGTAGACCCTCACAGACCACTCAGACATGGATCCTGTTTAATCTTATACCTGAGCTGCTGAACTGGAAGGCACTGTGCTGTGATGGGCTCATTACACCGCTGTACTGCCCGCCTACATTTCCCATCATGCCCTGGCTTGCCAGAAGATGACTGGGGGAGAGAGGGGAGGAGAAGGGGCTGGAGGAGCTGGGATGATGAGGAGGAGAGGGCAGGCCTGTACCGTAGCTGGAGGCCGGGTAGGGAAACCGCTGCAGGCTGCCCTGGGGCACCCGGGGATTGGTGCCACCCATCGGTATGGGTGTGGCAGCGGCACCACTGGGCATGCTCGGTGGCAGGTTTATGCCCTGCGTCCGCATCATCATGGTGCGCTGCTGGTGCATGTGTTGTTGCTGCTGCTGCTGCTGACGCTGACGAAGGTGGTTGCTGAGGTACTCACGCTGACGCTGGGCCAGCATCTGGGCATTGAGAGTTCCCTGCAGCAGAACCCCCCCCCAAAAAAAAAACACGGAATCAAAATCATCTCCCAGAGAAACACAACCAGGTGTAAACAGTGTTCAGGATATTTCTTAAAATGTAAAAAAGAGGAAAGCGGTTTGTGTTTATGATTGTTACTGACCTGGTTTGGTACATTAGACCTTAGAGGTAGATTCATATTGGAAACTCCGCCCATCTGGTTCACCATTGGCTGACGATTCTAAACAAAAAGCAAAAAAAAAAAAAAAATCAAACAACAGCTGAAATTTTTCTATTTAAACTACTGTACTACTTACTGCAAAAGTAAATGTCAAGATAAAATTAATAACACTGTACCTTATTTATTAATGGTTTACTGCCCAGTTTGGAGGCGTAATTTGGGTATTAGCTGAAATACTTTCAGACATCGATTCGTTGGTAAATAAATAACTTGCACAGCTCTGAAACTATTCCGAAGAGTTTCAACAACAAGGCAGCTGGACTTTGTTTCTGTAGTTAATGTTTTGCTCTTCATCCAAGAAGCTTTTCAAGTCAAAAGAAAATTTCAAGCTTTTATAAATCAACAAACTGCAGCTAACTGCACTCTGAGCATTGAATAGTGAATATATAACTTATGAAGTATTTTATAACAACAAACAGTGGATTTACTAGTTTTGTTTGCTCCTCATTTTAAATCAAAACCTTTGGGTTTTGTAGAAATATTTGTGCATCAGAAAAGTTGCCACCTTGTTAACATAAACTGCACTACCTCTGCTCTCCACCAGGTGGCAGCAACGCTCAAACTCAGTCCTCACACAATAACACTCAAACAAGTGAGGGGTGACTGATTTTGAACAAAATCATGATGCAAAAATAAACAGAAATGTGTGATATTTAAAAAAATATTCTATGATCATTTCTGATGCTGAAAAAACAAAACAAAACAAAAATCTCAACCACCTACCAGCTGGGCCTGAAGTCGGTGCTGTAGCTGCAGCCTCAGGTTGTTTGGCTGTGGGGGGACTATTGAACTAGGCCCCCCAGGTCTCATGCCAGGGGGTCGTGGTCCGGGGCCACCAGGCATTCTCATCATAGGGGGATATCCCGCAGGTCCCATTCTTTGAGGCCCCATATGGCCACCCATGGATGGAGTGGAGTACCCGGCATCAGGGGGCATGCTGCCGTAACCTGGCTGCCCGCCGTAGTGTTGACTGTAGAGGAGGGGCTTCAGACTGGATGGAGGTTCTGAAGAGCCCAGGTACTGCTCCTGGTCTGACAGAGGACCCTGTAAGGAAACCATTGATGAAATGTGATTTTTACAGCCGTTTTCTACAGTAGCTTTAAGACTTTTAAGCATTAATCACAGAGATTCAGATCAAATTATTGACACTGATTAATTTTATCATTTATTTCACTTTTGCTTGTGCACTTTCAATACGTTGTAGGGCTCTATGAAATCAGTTTCCCCCCCATATTTTATATTTCTAAATGTTTTTTCTCCTCTACACCCTGTCTTATTACACAGTGGACAACCAAATTTCACCAATTAAAAGAAAAAATCTCCAAATTTTATCAATATTGACAAATTTCAACAAAAGGTAGAGCAAAACTTGATAAACTGAACAGCTCCTGGTTAGAATTTGTGAAGAACTAAACTTTGTTTTATTAGTAAATCTGTTAGGATAATCCCACCTGTCCTGCTAACGTTGGGTTTCCCAGCATCTTGTCGATTTCCTCCAGACCCTCGTAGTCCTTCAGCACCGAGCACAGCTGGTTCAGTAGAGCACCCTCATCCGTGTGGCCTTCAGACCCAGAGCCACAACAACCCATCCCGTCCTCCTGAGGAACGCCGTACGACGGCCTGTAAGGTAACAAACAGTTACACCAAACTCAACCCGAACTAATCCTCCGCCGGTTCCTGATGCTTCAGGGCCAACTGAACGTCAGACCTGCTGTGGTTTCCATAATGATCCATCATCATTCGATCCGGCCATGGGGCTGTCTGATTGGGCGGAGCATGCTGTGAATGGTAAGGAGGGGCGGCCATGTCCAAGTCTGAGTGGATAAAAGAGGCACAAACGTATAAAAACCTAAAGGAAAAGCTTTGAGAGGTGATTTTAGTTGGTGTTTTTATTTCGTCGCACCATTGCTCATCATTTGCATGTTGGCCATGGCTCTGGACACGGGTGGAGCGCTGCCCCTCGTGGGGAGCGCAGACTTCAGGTTTGGGACCATGCGAACAAATCCCTGACCCATCATTGGCCCCACGTTGCCAACCATGGGCCCCTGAGGACCCCAACCTTGCTGCATGGAGCCCCGAATACCTGTTTTAGAAGAAAACTTAAAATTAATAAAATATTTGTGATTGAAGATTTGTTTTATTCTGTTTTTTAAATAATATAGTTTTATTTTAACCGGCGAGTCTTAATGTTGCTTCTTCCGTCTTACCTGTGTTGGCGGCTCCAGCCTGATTGGTCATGCCGGGATGGGTTCCCATCATGCCTTGCTGCTGCAGTAAGGAGTAGGGAGTGTTGTGCCTGTGGTGAGGGGGGAAAGGCCTGGTGGGGCTGGTGCCCATGCTGCTGTCCAGAGACAGGCTCCTCATTGGAGGAGCACCTTGCTGCTCTGCTCTGGCACCGTTAAAGCCAGCTGGCATGAAAAACGTGCTTCATTAGTGTTTACAGAAAATATTTCATAATAACGTTTGTAAAAAGACAGAAATACTCAAACAGGTCCTGCTGCAGACGTACTTGCGGGGCCGATGGGGGGGAAGGTTCTGTGTTGGCCGGGGGAGCTGCTGCTGTCACTCAGCTGCAGGATGTCACCGATGTTGGTCTGTTTGTCCACGGACGAGCCAGGTGGCACAGCTGAGAAGGAAGATGAAGAGGATGGAGGCTGACTGGGAAACAGGTGCTGCTGGCCGCCATTTTGCAGGTCCTCTAGCAGGTCCTCCAGCTCAGAGGTCTGAAACCAGCCATGATAAAAACATATAAAATCAGATTATTTTAGAACTGCACAACTTTTACATATTGTACAAATTTCAGTGCTGCTGGATGAACACAAAGGTTTGTTTCTTTTTCAAGTCTTTAAACCAAAATCACTTCACATGATTATTTATTTAAAACAGGAGTATCATTTAACCCCACATGTTTAAAATTCTATCCTTTTTTCTAAAAACACATTAAAAACAGAAATAAGACACATGGATGATGAACCCTTTTTTCCAGATTTTTCAAGTTTCAAGTGTTAAAAATAATATAAGAATAAGAAAACATTTGCCTCTTTTCTAAAGGTTTTATCTAAACGATGTACCAACTGCTCAGCAGGTGACTAAATATTATATTTTTAATAATAAATAATGTCTTTAATCACACTTATAAGTTTTCAACTCAACAAAAAGTAAGGGAAAATTATTTGCATACAGTCACTTTTAGCTCTCAGAGAGAAACCATTGCTGGAAAGACAGAACTTCACAAACAAAAAAAAACATTTTTAAAAGAGAAAGAAAGAAAACTGCAAAACTTATTAATCAAGACTGATGACAACTTTGACAGTAATGGAAACTTCCTCAAACCCCTTCAGTATTATAAAGTAATTCAACCTACTACACTCCGCTCCACCCCCTACACGCGCACACACACGCACACACATGATGACCACAAACCAAAGGTGACATATAAAAAATTACAGCAAAAATAAATGTAAGTGTATTTAAACACACAGATGTAACTTTCTGCTTTAATAACTTTTCTTTCTCTCCTAACTGTACTAATACTGTATGCTCAAACTACAAAACTTTTCCAAAACTACTTCTAAACGTAGGTTTTCATTCCCACCAGCTTTTGAAAAATGTATGTGTTGTTTTAATCAGAATAAAATAAATCTGTGTAAAACAGACATGATGAGTGACAAAAAACAGCTAAAACAACAAAGACAAAGCTGGGAAAATAGTCTTATTTAATATGTATTCAGACCGGATGGAGGTTCTGAAGAGCTCAGGTACTGCTCCTGTATAAAAAGATGGACTCCTAACAGAGTTGAAACTGCATCGCTGTCGTCTTTTTCAAACTTCTGATTTCAAAATAAAATCCACATGTGTACACATATGCTGCACATTACATGTGTACATCTGCTTCTCAAACAGAACCACACAGTTTGACAGCAAAAGATCCACATATTTATTAGGATTTCGACAAAATTAGTCTGCCTTTTTAAAATTATTTTGAAAATACGGATGTTGTCCTTGTTCCTTTTCCTGTTGATGCAATGTGACCGGAGCGGATCGGACCGCAGCAGAGCAGCACAGAACCGCATCTAGTGTAAACTAGGGGTTAAAGAGTTTCAAAAATACTCATTACGTCATCATCTCTGCTTCTTAGCTTAGCTGTCAAATCAACAAAAACTTATTGTATCTTAGTTTATATGAAACAGGTAGACTAACGCAGCCCAAATTAACATTTTAATAACTTTACTGTCATTATAGTCTTTAGTATTTTTGGGGAGGTAACCTCCCAATAAATGTCCTTTTGAACATTGTAACGGCTCACTTTTACTTATTACTTTTATTACTGAAGTACATTTTATATCAGAAATTTACTTTGATAATTAAGTACAGTAAATGTCAGATACTTTAAGACTTTTACTCAAGTAATATTCTTAGAGGAGACTTTAACTTTTACCAAAGTAAAAGTCTTGTACTTACTTTTAGTATCACTTTGAGGTACTTTATACAGGCGTGATATGTTCACCATTTTAGAATTAGAGGTCCTAAAACTGAAACAATAACCTTTGTGGGATTTACAATACGTTTGTCTTGATGACTTGAATTTCTTACCTGCTCCGCCAAATTAAAAGCTGGGTCTTGCTTCTCTGTCTTAATGTTGGCCAGCTTTAGTCCATCGACTGGTTCCATCTTGATGGCTTTATCAAGAATACCGTTATCGTCCCTGTCCAAAAGGTAGCGAAGCAATGCATTGTCCTTCTTCTTGGGGCTCCCTGGCTCCTGTTTTGTGCAGAGTTCACTCAGAGCAGCCATGCTGTCCCCAGAGGCAGACTCTGAACCAATGGGGTCTTTCCCCGTAGCCTCAGCTGTTAGCTTGGCCAACTCCACAGGCGAAGTGCTGTTCTGCAGCAGTCTGTGGAGAATTTTATGCTTTTCCTTTAATGAAGTTGACTGGTTGTTAAGTCCTGCCCCAGCTACACCACACAGCTGGTCTTTACAGTTCTGGTCGTCCCCCACGGACCCCGATGGTGAGCTGGGAGAGGGTTCTAACTTGGTGGTAAGGAGCTGGAGCAGCTTGGTGTGGCCCTTAGTGTTCAGATTACGGTTTGATGCATCACCAAGCTCTCCGAGGTTTCCATTACCTCCCAAGCTGTCCAGGTCACCATCTTTCTCTTCGTCCTTTTCACCATCCTGGGTGTGAGATGATAAAAAATCTTCCTGCTCTTCAAAAGGTCCAAATAAATCAGCCTCTAAACTGAGATTGCTCTTTGAAAGTTGTGTTGTGCCGTTGCCAGTACTGTGTAGGGGAGTCTGAAGGGCTGGTAGCTTTTGGTCCGGTGACTCTGAATGCGGTACCTCGGTGAGCCCCGGAGAAATCCTGTGGCCCTGGCTGAGAGCTTGCAGTGCACTAAGGGAGTTGAACCCTTGGCTGGTTCCTGTGCTGCTGCACACAGATGGTGATGAGTGGAGGCCGGCCGCAGGAGAGAAAGAGCCAGGTGGATGCTGGAGGAGGTGAGGGCTACTGCTAGCTGCCGCGCTAGGACTTTGGCGATGGCGAGGTGACAACATGGCGCTCTGGGCCCCTGAGGTGACGCTCGGGCTTCCTTGGGCTGAAGGGCTGTCCAGTTTGAGAGAATGGCAGCTTCCCTGAGGAGTAGTCGCCCGTCCTGGTATGGCCCCAAAACCACGTCCTGGTGTGCTGGGGGCTGATGTGGAGGGATGGCTGTTGCTGGTGACACTGGCATCAGGTGAAGGGAAGGTACCACTCATACTGGTTGGGGTCATTGACTTTCCTACATCCTGACCAGACATGTCTGCAGTCAGGCTCCCAGTATTATCCCTGAAAGAGACACAAAGAATCATGTTTTTATTGATTAACGGTAGATGTAAGAGTAAACAACCTGAATCCCTGTTGAAGGTATTTGTCAATTTTAAAACAGCTGCACTTTGATTTATATTTTCTGACAGCTGATGGATATCAGGGGGGGGGGGGGGGGCCTCATTGGCTCACAAACAACACTG
>JARVJO010000431.1:22709353-22747064 GCA_031762555.1 Cynodonichthys magdalenae | reverse complement strand
AATTTGCTTTACTTAGTTTGAACTGAATACCTAAATATTCATTGTTCTTCTTCCTGTCATGTTAGTAAAATATCTCTTTGTCCCTCTCTAAGGTTGTTATTGTTCTTCAGTCCTGTTTGCTCATTGAAGCAACACGACACGTGAAGGGTTTGCTGTAGTTGAGCAACTGCTGCACAAACACAAGCATGTAATCTCTCAATATTGGGGTTATAGGTTAGGTTAGAGATGGGACTGTGACATCATTTTCAAAATGGCTGCATTTAAACTGCCCACACAAGAACACAGCAGAATTCTTTCAAGACATGACAAAGAGATAAATAGATAAATAAATAATTAATTTAGAGGCTCCTAAAATGTTTTTCTATGGATATAGACTGAAAAGATTTTTTAAAAACTTGCATACCTACAAACCAGTTTTCTCGTCAGTAGCCACGTTTCCATCCAATCGTCATGCAAATTTTGAACAAATTTTTAAAATGTTGCAAAAAACCACCTCAAGCGAGCGTTAAAACCTTTGCAAAATTGAGAACGTTTTTTGGTTGTTTTTTTTTTTTCCAAATTTTGCAGTTTCCATCCATCTTTTCTAATGTGATAATTCAACAAGTGTTGATGGAGACATGGCTAATTATCTACACTTGTAAAGTAAAAGATCTGGTGTGGTAGTAGCTGAGAATCATTCTCAACACAAGTTTTGAAAGCCAACAAACCGCACAAAATGTGTTCATGCAAAGCACAGCTGGTAAGCATTACTTTAAAGAATACTGGGTTCATTGAATTAATTAATGATTAGCTAATTCTAATCATCATAATTAGTGAATTTTTAGTTGTTTTTTTTCAAACACAAGATCATAATATACTTAGAATATTCCTGTTGCACATTCATAGTGTGATTGCAGCTTTGACGTTTTTCTCTGTTTCATGCAAAACTATCCCTCTAACAATCCAACGCGTGCAAACCACCAGGATAGAAGTCTACAGGCTGAACTCCGCCTCGTTTTATTGATTTATCAGAGTTTCCAAAGACTTCTGACACTGCAGCGCTGGAACGGAGAGCAAACGTGTGTCTGTGTGCTGAGAAGTGAGGCCAAATAAAATCCAAGCTGTACAAATTGACCCACTTCAACAATGGCTAACCTTTTGTGCTAAAAGGTCAACCCCACTGCAACCTCCTTTGTCTAAACAAATAAGACTAATTGGTATTTGAATAACAGCATGATGGTGTCACCAGAGGACTGTTGCTCTTTCTAGTCTTTGTTGCTTTTACATCATTGTTGTCAGCATCAACAATCAATTAAAATGGTTTTCTTTTTTGGGGATAAAAAGGGGAAACAAAAGATTTTATGTAATTCTCTTGGAAATTGAGTACATAAGAAAAAATGGAGTGCTTTATGCAGAAAAGCAAGTGGTTGTTTGATTTAAAGATGGTTTGCATTCAGGCCTCTCAGCTAGCTGCTGCTCGTTACTCTGCATGTTCTGCTTCATGTAATATGAGAGCCTGATTGATTATAGAACAAAATCAATAACATTGAACATGCCTGCCCGGATGTTATTTTGTTGTGAGTGCATGCACGCCGACGTGCACGAGCACATTAACACAAACTCAAATCAAAAACTCTTCTCTACGGGCATGAAGAGCAAAACTTCTTCCCTCAAATGCTTCAATAAGGGGGACATAAAATCCACTTTTTTTAGCTGTTAAATACATTTTGTTTTTGGACTCTGAGTCTCCAGGAGGCAAAAATGTTGAATTTAGTTTCTCCTGGTGCAAAGATATCTTTATATTCTGCTTTGGTCCGATTTTTCAGCCTGTTCAGTTTTCTTTATTTTCTATGGTCTCAAACCGGAGTGGACCGGTCTGGAAGCCGGAGGGGGGTGGAGCTTGAAGCATCCTAAAGGACACAGCAGAAAAGACCAAAGCATTGTAGTTCCACTTTATAAAAAGGCCCCAATTGAATGATTTAAATACAAAAATAAAAAATTTAAAAGCATCATATGTCTACTTTAATTATAATATTATTACAGTAAAACATCTCTTCTTGTTTAGAGAATTGCTGGTGAGTGTAAAACCAGCTAGACATTGTTTACACGTAGCGCAGGAAATAAACCAGAGCCTGACCCGAGTCAGACCCCTAAACATGCAAAACCATCCAACATGCATGAGAGAGTACTCTCAGGAAACCTGAATAAAACTTGAAGAGCCAGAGAAAAATGAGGCAGGGTAAGGCTTCTGCTTATTGTCAGGGACCCTTGTATCTTCTGTGTAATAAACTGCAGCATTGCTCTGCAAACACACACACACACAAAAAAAAAAAAAGCAGTGTCTCAATCTGCACACAAAGTCCGGAGCAGGATTTCTACATCTCTAGATCAGGTTTCAGTTATTTCATAACACGGGGCGGGTGGGCTGACATCTCTGGAAACAAAAATGTGACACAAATAAGGAAAAATTAAAAAGTTAGTTTTGATGGTTGGGTGTACCACATACTGTACATGCAGAAACACCAATTTTTTATGAATTAGCTCAGACACACATGGGAATATAAATATACCACATATTCATAAAACTGGTTAGTGTCAGACTAAAAAAAAAAAAAAATTTTAAATATTGCAGTTTTTCATTGTCCCACTGGTCAACAGGTCAAAATCCACCAGCAGCTCACTGATTGACTACAGCTGCAGTTAGACTTGGTGAGAAAATTACCACAGAGTCACAGCTGAGTGACTCCATGAAACTGCTGTTTTTTCCCCTTCGGTTAATTTAAGAGACTAACGACAATGTTCTTCGTCATCTCCAACAGAGAGAGATAAATATTTAGATTTACAAACCATTCTATGAGTATTTGATTGTTTAACAGACTACAGATTAAAACAGTCAACAGCACATCTTTTCCAACCAGTCAGGCTTTTGAGCAGGTTGTAGTTCAGTTACAGCATCAGTGCTTTTTTAAACGATGCAAGCAAATTAGCAAAAACGATAAATGATGACATAATAAGCAACACTTGACTTCATTTCTTTGACTTCAGAGATTGTGAGCTTCTACTACAAAGACTTAATTCTACAGGCCTTAGTAAAGTGGCTTTAAAGTGCCTAACATCAAACTTTTGTAATAAACATGAATACATTTTTGATTGATTGATCAAAATGTGGCAAAAATAATTCACGCTGCTGAGATGAACAGTTGTTGAGATATTTGCCTGTGAAGTAACAGGAAGTGACATCAAAGGGGTATCTGCATGCAAACAGTGTTACCACAATAGCTAACAACACAGACTGTAGAGAAGAATCTGATGTTTCTTTAGATTATTTTGAGACACAATCAGAGAGATGAAGAAGAGTCAGAGTTCAAATAATATTGTTACAATAACAAAAAGACCAGAGGGTTCCCCTTTGATGTCACTTCCTGTTTCACTTTGGCTGAGCCAAGTTCAAAAGAAAATTTGCCAGTTAGGTGACAAAATGGATGAAATCATGTGTATTATGTCACGTTTCTTAAATATAAAGATGTTTCCTTTGACCTGTTGTATTTGAAGGATATGCATGTCGCAGGCACTTTAAGTTAGCTTAGCATTTATTTAGCTAAAATCTCACCATGCAAAACTTTTTATTAACCTCTCAGAGCAACAGGTGTTCCACTAGTTTTATCGCATTTATCATTTCTGTTTTTCTACCATAAATGATCTGAAGCAGCTTTTAAGCCTAAATCTAAAATACATTTACACACCGATGACACGATCAAAAGGATTAAAAGAAAACAGAAATTCTAGAAATGTTTAAATTTCAAAAAAGGTAGAAGTAGAAAGAAAACTGCATTCATTTCCTCAGTCTGTTTTAGACTATACTAACAAGATTGATTTAAAAAACTTCCTCATTCTTATCTCAAGGACGCTAACATTCCTGGAAGGACTTGCCTGTCACCCACTGCGTTGTATTTCAAAGATTTAAACAAAGATCCAACACGATCGGTGTGTGCATCAGGGACGACTCTCAGCTACTACCACAGCAGTGTATTGCTGAGGTTAATTAGGTGAGGCGGACATCTTGACTTTAAAAGTTAATCAGCTGTAGAAGTGAAACTCATTAGGTTCTTAGAGTCTGACCTTTAGTAAACGGGCTGTATTGCTGACATTACAGGAAAATAAACATTTAAACATGATCACCCATCTTTCACCTATAGGCCACAGGTAAGAAAAAGCATGTTGTTTATTGTAAGACTAAACTTTATTAAATCACTCCACACTGTTACCATAAAAAATTTGTTACTAGAACTTAGTCAAACTTTAGTGTATTTAGAGCTTGATAGCTTGTTTTTCTACAAAAACACATTAAAAACTAACTAAAAAATGTTTTATTTAATCTGTTTTATTTAACTAATTTCTTGGTGGATAAATGTGTGAGAGTTAGTTGAATATCTTAATAATTTATATATAGATCTTTGCCTAATTTTTTTTTATTGTGCTTTTATCTGATGGGTCTTTTATTTTATTGTTTGAATGTGTGCTACGGGCCGACATGTATTTTCCCTTTAGGATTAATAAAGTATTTCTCTATTTTTCCATCTTAAATCATTTTTTTTTGCCATCAATTTCAGCTGAAGCTCCAGGAATAACAGGTGTTACATCTCAAAAAAAGGGCAAATAAATAAAGCAAAGTTTTAATTCAGTGAACTGAATTAGGAACCAAATACTGGTTCAGTCAGAACACTTCTTAAACTTTAATTTATAAAACTCCTGACCCGTGAGCTCCATTCTTGGCTGAAGGGGTGTGATGCCTGTCGTCTGATTGGCTGTGCGTTCTGTGAACCTGCTGCTAATTGGGTGAATTTCTAACAACAGTTGTTTTTAAAGCAGAGCAAACTGAGTAAACAGTTGGCTGGTTAGACCTTAGGTGACAGAGCAGCTTCAAGCCTGCTGACTGCGCACTCTGTGTATGACCAGTCATTTATAACCACTCCCCTCACACACACTCACACACACACACACACGCACACACTCACACACTCACACTCAAAACCACAATAACAATTCATGACAGCTCAAAGTCCGAGCCTGACTCGGACAGAAACACCAACTGAGAGCATCAAACTTGTTTCTGTTCAGTAAAACAGAAGCATAATGATAATTAAGCAGTTCAAGCTTGATGTTTATTTTATTTATTAAATCTAATAAGTTTCAGATAATCTATCACACCGAATGGTCCGATTAAAACTATCATATTTTCCTTCAGGTCATGATTACAAGAATAATCTTATTCTAAAGCAAAACTTCCCCAATCCAAACATTCTTTCAACTTTATCTGGATAAATATTTTTAGCACACAAGTGTTTAAACAAACTCTGTTTTTATCTGTACAAATACATCCAAAAACACTAATTACTTACAGTCAGAAAACTTGAGGTCCAAATCCTCGGACTGTGCCTTTAAATCTGCTATCAGCCTGAAGCGGAACAGATTCTTATAACTTACCTTTGCTTTGACTGAAGAAGTCCATAACCAGCCGAGAGCATCAGCCAGGCGGATGTGCTGGTTTTTACACCAAACACACAGCCACCACGCACACGCACGTCACAGTCGTGCACACGTTTCGGTTTCCCACTCTGGTCTCTGTGAGATTACCCCTGTGAGTGTGTCATCTGCATCTAATGACAGCTGACTAACTACATGCCACAAATCCGCTCGCTCCCTTTCCCCCTCCCCCTATCTCACGCACACACGCCTCCTGTCTCCTCCCACAACACACACTCACACTCACACACACACACACTCCTCCCTCCTATTAGCTGAGGTCTAGAGAGACAGAAAAAAAAAGTCCCTCCCATCTCACGCAGCCCTTCTAGGTACAGGATTTGCATGACCTGTTGTTTCTTTGTTTAGGAGCATTATATATCAGCTCCTTTTCACACGGACAGTAATTATCATATGTTCTGCAGGAACCAAGAGTCCAAAGAGTCTCAAGTCCTTTAATTAAGCTCATATGTCTCTGTGCTTGTCTTGTTAAAAGATGGTTTCTCTATTTAAAGGAAGCACCAAAAGTGCTGACAGTTGCTTTGCATTCAGCACCTCCTAAATAGGCCTCACTGCTGATTTTATTATAAGCTCTGGACTAAATGAGACGGCAGAAAACACAAGAGAGATGAGTTAAAGAGGGGAGAAATCGCCCGACAGCTTTAACTCCAAGTGTAGACGGAAGCAGGTTCTTTTTTTGTTCCTACATAAACGTGACGAGTCACTTTCACTCCGTCATGTCGGGATGTTCCTGTTTGCTTTAGCAGCGCGTCCAGGAGGTTTGTTAAGGCTTCAATGTACAACCTGGAACAAAAGCTCACAAAAACACAAACTAGCTTCTTTCTGAAAATCATTAAAGGCCTGGAATTTGTTAAAGGGATGCATATCGCCCGCTGCCCACAGAGTTTTAATAAAAGATGTTATTGCTCAGTGACTCTCAGGGAAAATAAATCTTCTCGCAGTTCTGGGAACTTTTGTTTTAGCCAACGTTGATTATCTACAGGGACCATATTGAACTAAGGCGACTCCAGAACTTTGCATTTGCAGATGTATGTCAAATTATTTGTTTTTGAGAGTTAATTAAATGGATCCGGTGTTTAACGATGAGCAGAGCAGACAAATGAACATGCACAAACATTATCACTTCATCTTTGGATGCAAATCAAACAAGCTGTTGAACTGTGTGTCACTGTAAGCTAAAACACCAAAGGATGAAACTCTATAAAAGGTTTTGCAGACATAACAGGAGGTATGTTAAAAACCCATTTGGACTTGATTTTTCTATGCTGTAGCTGGCTTTAACCAAAAGAATTCAGGTTGTGTTTCTGTAAACTTACTGTTTCCATGTATTTTATATACATTTTACAAAATAAAATGTAATATAAAAAAAAAAACATTCAATACACACTATGTATGGAACAATACAGATTTTTAAAGTTTAATTTATCGACTTTTCTTCTGAAGATGCTCTGTGTTGAAGGATCAGTGAATCTGTGTTCGACTGCTCCACCTAGGCTGCATAGTGGAGCACAGATCCACTGAGAAACTTCCTGTTTCAGCAACATTTCCTTTAAAAACTGGACTTTTGAGGTTAAACAAATGTTCAGAATTAATTTCAATAAATTACAAGTTAAGAATGGCGTGGACATTTCTCTTTTTTTTGTATAGAAAAAATATCAAACCATGAAATAAAGTATCAAACTGAACTGAATCATGAATTTTCTGCCTCGCTGCAGCCCTAGTAAAGAGCCATGGTCGACTCTGTAGCAAACAAAAACAGACTTTTTAATGTTTGACATATTAAGCTTTAAAAACACTTAAAACTGTTTAAATCATTGTTTTCTTTAAATAATAAATAATTCTTTTTAGAAGTCTGAACATTTTATTCACAATGTACTAATCAACATCTCACAGGTAAAGTGGACGTCGCTGAAAATTGACAATACAAAACGTATCGTAGAGTTTTTTATTCACCTTTTTATTCACCACAAACCTTGTACGTAAAGTAAGCACAGGTACGAACTGACTGCAGTTCTTTATGGCAGAACCCTGCCCCCCAGCTGTGTCCCCCCAAAGTCTTACATCACAGAAACATCCTGAAACTCAACAAATCCACTCACCTCAGTTAATTGCTCCTCTGTGGGACAAAAGCTCAACCCTGAAGCCCACGAGCCACAAGACCCAGAGGACTCACCACCAGAGACCCGGTGCCAGACACGGCCCGACACCTCAACCAGACACTGCTAATTTGGAAAATGCATCGAGAACACAGAGCTGATTGACAGCTTTTGTTTTTTAAAAGAAGCTAAAACTGAGTTATTTAAGTAAAAATGTGCAACCAAAAGCTCCAATTATCACAACTATATCTACAACTTCAGATTAATGTTTATCTCCAGTATTTGAATCATCATCCACTGGTTACTCTGGAGGTCTTCCTCCAGCCAACAACAACAAGAAGAAAACCTGTAGCTTTTCTCAGATAACAGCCGAAGCCTGGGAGGACGAACTGAAAAAGCTGCGAGGCCTTTCTCACACCATGAGACCAACCTGGACCAGCGTGGTGCTGGGCCAGGTTCACTGGGTTCCCACTGGTTTCCATTCACATTTACAAATATCCTTTTGAGAAAACTGATCGTTACTGAAAAAAATGGGAACAATAATTATTCGAATCCTGCTTTAATTAAGACGATTTGGCTTTTTTTAATTATTATTTTTAATACGGTTGTGACTGAAAGGTCTGAGATCAAATTTCATGTGCTTCATTTTAAACCAGTTCAAGTTTTACATCAACATTAAGTTTTTCATTAAAATCACTTCATTGGTTCATGATCGGCCTGCAGTAACAACATAAAGTCTCAGAAATTATTGTGATAAACAATAATATCGTTTGACAGTTTGAAAGTAATATAATGGTCTCGTTACAGACGTTACGAGACCATGAGCCTGGCAAACACCTGACGACAGAGGTCCCTCCTCCCCACGCTGAGGAGGAGAAAAGAGGGAGGCGCAAAGAAAACAAACAAGGCAAATGAAAAACATCAACCTTGTTTGAATTTATTGTGCGATTGATTAATTTATAGCTTATCACAACAGGTCTAGTTCATGAAATATTTTTCTGATAAACACACACGCCTGTCATGCCAGGAACAACAAACACACTGAAAACACTGACGCCGTAACTTTCTGTGCCAGCAGAGAGGAACCTGCACATCTTAGTGTTTTAATAGTTTATTAGTGTTTCTGTGTGAACATCGTGTCGAAAACATCAAATGGAAAAGTGATAAAAAGAAGAAGTTAGTTTTTTGTTGGCCAGAGGCCAAATCCAGAACATCTGCTGCCAACTCCCCGAGTTTGTTGCCTGTTTGACAGTGTGTGTGTGTGTGTGTGTGTGTGTGTGTGTGTGAGCACACATGTGAGACAGCCGCCTTTTTAGTCAGTTGGACAGTCAAACCACACCACACTTCAGCGAGCACCTGCTGCGGCTGGGAAAGCTGCGTGTTTGTGTCGGTATCAGTGTAGGAGGGACGGACAGCTGATCTCTGCCCAACTGCTTCAGAAACTTCACGTGTGAACACGAGCAGAACTGTTGTCCCCGTGTGACCAGAAACATTCTGAGGCCTCGTTTGTGTTTCAGTTTGATTCATACCCCCCCAGAAAAATAAAGACAGCATATTTACTGGAGTTAATTAGAATTTAAAAAGTTTCTCTTTGTATTAAGCAACTTATTCACAGATTGCCTTTATTATAAAAGAACTAGAGATCCAAATTTAGGGGCGGAGTCCTCTGAAGGCCAAATTTGTCGGCCGTTTACGTCACAGCGCCGCGCCGGAGGCTGTCCAAATTCAAAGACTCCTCTGATGTCGCTGACGAATGCGTCCTCCTTTTGCCCCGATTTGAGGGACGGGTTCAATGGATCCATCTCGGCCCACCATATCCCATAATGCACAGCGGGCTGACCGGAGATTTTTTCTAATCGTAATGGAGGACGAAGCGAGAGAAAGAAGTTCAGTTTTAAATAAAAATCTGTTTTTGTCAGAAATCAAAGGAGCTGGTGCACCTACAGCAGGTCCATCAGTTCTTCAAATATTACCTTAAGATAATTTGTTGTTTTACGATACTAATAATTCTAATATATTGATATTTTGCTCATTTCTATCCATCATGTTGCTAAGTGGGTGGGAATAAAGCAGAAGACTAAACTTCACACTTTCTTCCTGTCTTCGCGGCCGACCCAGGACCCGGCCCACCAAGACCGGGTCCTCCGAAGGACCCAAACCCTGAATTTGGACACAGCTGATGATTAAAGGTTTAGCATTCCTTTGAAGGAAGTTTCACCTGCTGCCTTTAGAGTTTTAACCTACGATGAAGAGGATAATGTATCATGAGAGACGACCAGCTACCAGCCTGATATTTTTGTAAAATTGACTGAGTTATAGTCATTTCTGAGCTTCTAAGGTCATTTGGCTGTGGTGGCCATCTTGAATTAGGTTTACTCCAAATTTAGTCACTTCTAGATGTACATCCAATGAGGTCTGAATGTGTTACTAAAATCAAACCAGTAGTTTACAGCAAAGTTTTAAAAACAGATCTCACTCTGTGTTTAGATTATGTGTTGAGGACGACTCTCAGCCACTGCTGGTATATTTTGTCTGTTAATTATTTGCATACACAGACATTACGGTGAGCAAACTCGAAGCTACACAGTGTCACACTGATGGAGGAGCCATGAAGAGTGGATGAGAGGCACGCAGAGAGACGGCCTACTTCCTGACTGATTCATTTCTGTTACCAAGCAGCTCTATGGTAACACACACATCCATAGCTACACTGAGCTGCTTTACCATCCCGCCTCAGATCACAAGTTACCAGGTACGCTGGTTTGTCTTTTTCAAAAACGATGCTCCATCTGGAAACACTTTTGTTGTAGTGCAAATGCTGAGTCAGCGTTCAGGCTATTGTTTTCCTGCTTCTTTCATTCATTTTTTTGAGCTGTAACTTCTTTCAGCTATTTTAAGCATTCATATATGAAAAGAGTTAGTTCATTCACAACATGATGGGCATCATTTCAGCTTTTATACTTTGAAATTGATTTGCCTTTTCTTCACTATTAAAATTTAAATCCTTGAAAAATTGGTATACTTGCTTTATGTTTTAGCTTTAATCTACTGTTCGGTTAGTTCAGCTTTTAGCTATTGTTTTAATTGTTCTTTGTTATGGTTTATTTCAGTTTGAACTTTTAGCTATTGTTCTGCTAATTTAGCTTTTAGCTATTGTTTTCATTGTTTTTTGTCTTGGTGTTTTCTTGATGTACTGTATATCTCACATATCTTCTTGTCCCTTTTTCAATCTTTTCTTTCACTTTTCTAGTTTTTCTTCTCTGAGGAAAAAAACTCACTGATGATGATGATGTAGAAACTAATATTTACTTATGTTTCCTACTGAAGTGGCAACCCAAAAAAATTTTTCTTTGTTATTGTTTATTTCAGTTTTAACTTTTAGCTATTCTGCTAGTTTAGCTTTTAGCTATTATTTTAATCGTTTTTGTTATTTCAGTTTTAGCTTTTCACTATTGTTATGTTAGTTTAGATTTTAGATATTGTTTTAAACATTTTTTGTTATTGTTTATTCCACTTCTAGCTTTTATCTACCGTTTTGCCAGTCTTAGCTACTTTTCAGCCATCTGCATTCATACATTGTAAAAAGTTTACACAAACTAGAAAATCTGTATTATTTCTAGATTGTGCAAACTTTTTTATGGCCACAACAGAATGATAGAAAATAATCAAAATCCTCTTTTTTTTAGTAAAAAAAGAAACTTGTCCATGATTTATAATACAAATCCCCTTTAAACCTAAAGACTTGATATTAAATTTAATAAAAACAACAACGAGAATTTGACAAAAATGCGTCTGTGTTCCTCCACAGGACCTAGTTTATTTTTACAACAGTGTTCTATCCTCAGATGCCTCGCAGCGTCTGCCCCTCAGTCACAAATGTGAGATGCTGAATCAAAACCAACAAACAGAGCAGTCAAAGCACACATCTGGGGAAAAAAGAAGTTTCTAAAACCAATGAAAAAGTTACAATTTTCCTACAGAGTTTGATTGTATAAAATGAGTTCAAACTGAACGTCGTCACAAAAACATCTCGTTGTAAAAGGTGTTGGTGGTCAGTTCCAGTACGGTTCTGGCCGTGGCCACGTTTCATCTGCAGAAGCTTTAGCTTGTCTTATCCAGCTGGAGTCCTGTGGAGTCACTCTCTCTGCTGCCATAGTGCTGGAGAATTACAGGCACCGTCAGCTCCAACTAACCAAATTAGCACTTGTTATGCAACCTGCTGCACTTGGCTTCAGGTCTGGTGCTTAATGCTGCACAGCTCTCGGTATGAAGGCCCTGCAGACTGTTGCACTGCTTTCTGTACGAAAAATATCAGCATTGCCTGTTGCTTACAACTAAAATCCTGGCTTTTCTTGTGGGAACGCATATCTCCTGCTGCCTGTATTGACTGATTACTTTAAGAGCTTTATTAAAATGTGTCCAATGAGTCATGAGATGTTTTAGTAACAGACACATGAAGACACACAGAGACATGACTGCCACCTTACAACAGCAGGTAATTATAACACATTACGTATATTATAGGCACACAAAGTAACTATTAAATATGCACAAATATATATTCAGTATTTTTTTCCACTTTTAAAACATTAATACAAGAACTGAGCCATCACTGCACTCTGGCTCCTTGTCCTAAAACAACTCTTTCAGTTGTTCTTCCACTTCCAAATCCTCTTGCTAAATTTGACTGAGAGAATATTACAGTGACTGTGGCGCTGGGCGACAACAGGAGGCTTCCAAAGGAGTCATGACATGGCTTTTCGAGTGTGTGTGTGTGTGTGTGTGTGTGTGTGTGTGTGTGTGGTGGTTAATTAGAGCACTTGGTCTCAGGAGGATCAGACGTGGAAGACGACTGTCTCTGCTACGTGACAGAAAGTCAGGGGGAGTGTGTCTGAGGGGTTGGTGGCAGCAAGCAGGGCTAGACATAAACAAACATAGATAAGTAGAAGAGCTCGCACACGCCCATACGTACAACATGTAGGAAGTTTAAGTCGATGTAAAGCTAAAGCAGACCAGAGTTTACCTGAAAGCACACAGAAGTTATTTTCTGTTAGAGAGATTCATTTCCTGAAGGTTTGTTTCAGTTATTTCTCATCCAAATCTGGATTTATTACACAGAAATCATTGCCATGCTGGATCTGGTTTACTTTTGTCATGTAGCCCCATTTATCAAGAGCATAATATACTTGGACAGTTGCTATGCAGACTTGATGATTTCCCAGTCACTGATCACAGCAAACAGGCTCAAACTGGGGTTTGCCTTCTCTTTTTTCCACATGGCTGCTTTTGAGATCCTATTGATTGGTGTGAGGACAGCAGATAAGGCCGTTTGAGCCACCAGTTTAGCCTCCAGGAAAAGATATTTTGTCTTTCTAGAAGCAACAAATGTGTCTAAAGTGAGTATTTTTGGATTGTTCCATACGTGAGCTTTAATGGCGTCTAGAAAAAAAGGCTCTTATGAGAAATTTCTTGCCAACACGTTCCTGACCATTTACTAAGAAGAACTACAGGTCCAACCTCTACCCGTTCTCCTGCATTTCCTCCTCCTGCTGTCATTGGCCCTGATATCATGTGATCTCTCACATGGATTTGAGCCATTAAGGATTCCTCAAGGGGCAAGCTGCCAATAAGAAGTTAAGATCTTGTTCTTATGCACATTCCTGCACTCTTGCAAAAGCTCTGCAAGGTAAATTTGAAACTGACAGATATTGTAGAAAAGAAATAAGAACCAAAAGCAACTTCTTAAGTGATTAAAACAAGAAGAATTATATTAAACTTATTTAAAAGTCACAAGAACATCATAGGCAGGTTGATTTATAAACAGAAATAAACAAACAAGGTGTATATGAACTGTCAAGATACACAAATAAACTCTTAAAAGAAAACAAACTAGCAGGGAGAAAAACAAAAACAAGAAGGAGGCCAAACAGAGTCTGGAAACTTGTTATACATGTTGCAATCCTTTGCAAAGTTCACTTTTTGGTGCAGGGAAGAGCAAATAAGACAAAAAGAGCCAAAAAAGTCATGAGTTCAGCTCTTAAAGATAACATATTCAGAGGAGTCTAATGGCACCTGTCACGTAGGCAAACTGACAGGTTTCTTATATTAACATACCTGCACAACAGCAAATAAAGGAACATTCCTGCTGCTGCATTAACAAAGACCTACCTCAGTGTTAAACAATAAGCTCCAGAGCTGCACGTAAATTCATACAGCATGTTAGGCAACCAATTTGTAGCTCATCTTGTGCCAAAATATAAGATTGCATTTAAGGAAAGAGTGATTGATAGAACCCGGGAAGTGGTATTTCATGCACAAAAGGAAAGAATGGAACATTACAGTCCAGAGAAACATACTCTGTGGCAAAAAATGATTTATGTTTTGGTATGTAAATTACTTGCTAAGAGCATGCACACTGAACTTCTAACCAGCCACAAAGAATGCAAAACACTCTAACTCATATATCATTTAAAATAAATAAATACATTTAAAGATATGACTTGTGCTTGGAATGCAAACTGTGTTTCTTAATTGTTTTTTCTCTTTTAATTAACTGAAATGGAGCTTGTCACAGACACCAGTCATATTGTGCAAAAATATGTCTGTTTATTTTACGTTTATGGTGTTATTGCTGCTTTTATTGAAAGATACGATTATTATTTTTTCCTGCAAACATCTACTTTAATATAGACTTTAATTATTGACTCAGCATAATAAATAAGATCTATATTCAAATCATTTAGTTGAAGGAGAACCGGAAGCTAGGGGAATGGATTTCAAAATATCTGCGAGTAATAATTTTACAAAATGTTTTTGAAGCACTGTTTACATTGTGTTTTGATTTGGTCTTCAACTCCTCATAATGTGCAACTTGTAAAAGTTTGTTGATCAATAAGTCACGTGAAACGACGTAAAATCGTTTAAAACGGCTCGGCTACACTTTATTTCGAAACCCTGAACCGGAAGTAGGATAATATGCTTAGATAACTTGTTTCAGGAAGTCCGAGCGAAAACGAACCTGTCACGGAATAAACTGAAATTATGTCAACTGTAAACAATAGTACGTTTAAACTAGTCACACGTTTAAAAATAACCCCTTTCTCTCATTCATTAAAAACAACTTTGAGAATAATAATTAAACGACGCTTTTGGTCACTATCGGCGCGCATACATTTCCAACAGTTGTCGCTTATTTCGACCGGGAACGTTATTTCCAGCTAATCCCCAATGTTTCAATCGTTCTTATTCAAATGTTCAAACCGTGAACGCGTACAGAAACTCAAATTAAAACATAAAGTGTGATAACGATAAACCGATAGGCATGTTAGACGGACCAGTGTTATTACTAAATGAGGGGGTGGGACATGGAGGAGTAGTGAGGCAGGGGGGGAACTTAGGCGGAGAATGACAGGAAACTTACCTGGGAGTTGAGCTGCCATGGAAGCCTCGGGGTGCTGGATGTGGTCGGTGAGGTTGTCGTCGGTCAGCGGGACGAAGCGTCCAGAGCCGGAGCCGCCATGTTCATCTGTCTCGGAGGTTTCCTCCGCTGTTTATCTTTACTAGTAGACCCCCTTCTCCTCCTCCTCCTCCCAACTACACCACCACCTCCACCTGAGTGTTTCTGTTCCCTTCACATTAAAACCCCACTGACGTCACTGGACGTCCCTTTTTGATAAAACGCGTTATTTCAACAAGCCAAAATAATTTTTTTAAAGTGACATCATATAGCAAAGCAATTACCAATAGTTTCACATTAACTAGTGATTCAGACTGACTTGGTGTTTTATATATAGTTGTAATATCCCTTTAAGAAAGTTAAACGCGCTTCTAGGCCTGTTATTGTCTATATTTACCTTTCTGCAGGGGCGCATCCAGAAGGTTCTTAACGGTGGGGCCAGAAAGGAGGCAAAAAACAAATTAAATAAATAAGCTAGTATTCTTTTTAACATTTATACTTTATGGAAAATTACTGCTAAATCAAAATGATGCCATAAAAAAATACAACGAAATAATGTAGTTTGCATGGGTTTGCTGAAGAACTTGCAACTGAGTTGATAAAGTTAAAACAACCGTAACAAACTATAAAACAAGCTAAAATTAATAAAATAAAGGCTTAAAGTTAATAAGCAAAACATACAGCTAAAACCAACAAAACAGTAGCTAAAATGCCAAATTAGCAGGAAGCAAAAAGCTAAATTAGCTAATTTCAACTATAAAGTTTTCAATGTTTTTTTGTTTTCATTTATTTTTGTCAAATTTCTGCTCAAACTATATTCAGTTGTACATAAGCCTGCAAGATATGTGTTAAATATTTTTTTTAATTACCAACAAGCTAAAGTTAACAATAGAGTAGTTTAAAGTTAAAATTAGCAGAACAGTGCCTAAATGTTAAAATTTGAATTGAAGCAAACATGCTAGATTTTAAAAAGCACGTCATTTCGCAGGGATCTGAAGTTATTTATGTTGAAATGAAAATGGATTAGATTCACTGGGAGGTTGGCCAAAGTTCAAGAGGTCACACAAAATCAGGAAAAAATAAAGCATTGGTTCATCATGGTGAGAATAACATCTAAATTATGAATTTAATAGAAAATTACGTTTTTATTTATTTGAAAAAACAAACAAAAACTTTTAAATTTAACCAACTAATACAAATTTTTATTGTTGGATTCCAGAAAAAAAAAAAAAAGTTTAAATCTTTCTTAAAATCATGTTATTACAGTTGTCAATTCAAGTTATTTAACCGACACTGCCCCCTAGTGAACATGTGAGGGGCTTTTCTCATATAACCTTTGCTCTATAAATTTTAAAACGCAGAAATAAAATTAGGTCAAAGCCTGGTGGGGAGGCGAAAAACATTTATTTTATTTTAAAGCGGCCTGAGTAAAAATGCACTCCTCACGTTGCGACTGTCAACAGTCTGTGTGGAGCCACAAACAGCTGATAACCTGTTAAGCCACTAAATTACTGCTAAGCAGGTAAAAGCTGTTCTGAGATCAGTTAAACACACACCGGTGACAGGGAGGTGCCAGCCAGAGCACATGTGGTTTGGGACATTGACAAATGTTTAGCAATCCGTCACCACTTCAGAAATAACTAAAGTCAATGAAACGGAGGACGGTGTATCCTGTGAGAAATCCTACCCACACATATTTACATTATTACTGTACATAGGGTTGGAAATAGGAGGAAGTCATGTTAATATGGAAGATATGCAAAACAACCGCCTGTAAAGCATGTTTTACATCTGGTTAACATAGTTAAATATTAACTATAATCCAAAAAACGAGGAAAAAATCTCTTCTAATTTTTAACTTCCAGATGATGAAGTTTCCTTGCATGGCTGCAGTATGTGTGTGATTTCAGCAGACAGGACAGCAACATATGTTTCACTCTGCAGGACGGAGCTGAAATGAGGAATTCGGCTGACCTTTACACATTTAAAACCTGTTAAACTTTGACACAAGCTACAGCTCAGTCCTGATAAGATGTTTTATCACTGAAAACATTCAAAGCAGCGTACTCTTTTGATCGATGAGGGCTTTCAAACAATCACAGTGTAAGATGACAATTTAGATTTTACTCTTTTTTTGCCTCTTAATGTTGGGTTTTATAAATTACATCTCCACTTGTGGCTCTGAGTCGAGTCGTGCACTGTGGGGAGAGAAATAAATGAGAGATGTTAGCTCACAGTTTCAAAACAATCTGAAAAGTCTCATTTTTTTATATGTGTGAATGTTCCAGCGGGTTTTACAAACTCAGGAATACAGTAGGTGACTTACCCAAACAGATCCTGCCTTCCTTCTCCAGCTTCTTCAGGTGATGGACCAGGTTAATGTTAGCAGCCTGGTGCAGGTGTTCAGGAGTGTCCTGGAAAAAAAACAACAAAAAAATTGAGTTTTTTGTGCGTCTGTGATTAAAAAAAAAGAGAGAAAAGCTTAGATTCAGTTGGCTGTTTATGTTCAAATAACCTTCACAAACATTTTGTCTGATAACTTATCATATTTACTGATTTTAAGGAAGTAGATGTTTGAAAAGTCCGACTGTTTGAACCTTACAGATTTATTCTGTTCTTGCTTTGACTCAATTTAACGTTTCAGATCAGCAACGAAATGCTCATATAAAATAAAGATAAGAAATCTTTAAGGGGGAGATTACTTCTTCACAGCACTGCTTTACTACTGTTTAGACTCTATTATTTATATTCTTTAGTTTCAATTCTTAAATCCAATCAAACCACAGAGGGAGGAAGGAGCCTGATACGGTTTCTCCTGACCTTGTAGACGATCTTGACGAGCTCCATGGAGGAAAAGGGTCTTCCTGCTCCATCCTGAATTGCTGCCAGGATCTGTTGTTCTCTTTGGTCCCGGTGGCCGATGTAGTATTTGATCTTGGTGCCGGCATCCTGAACAACAGGCCCGTGTCCTGCACAGAGACCAGCAGGAACAGTTTGAGGGTTCTAAAAAGAATTAATCAGCAAATACACGAGCCTTCACCGCTTTTAAAAACACGCTTTTCCAAAAAAAGGCATTTTGCAATCGACAAACCAAAACATACCGGGGTAGATGAGGTCAGCCTCAGAGTCCAGCAGAATCCTCAGAGACCTCATGTAGTCATAGAGATCCTCGAACACGGCCGTGCCCTCGCCCAGGATGCAGTCTCCAGAGAAGATGGCCTGCTCCTCCTCCAGCAGCAAGGCCATGTGGTCATCGGTGTGGCCCGGGGTGAACAGCACTCTGAGATGAGAGGTGTGCTGGTGTCACTTCCTGGTTAAAACGTTTGATGGATCTGTTAATAGTGCACAAGGAGAACTGACTTGAGCGTGGCTCCCTCTGTCTGGATGACATCTCCATCATTCAGGTAAGTGTAGCTCTTGTTTCCAGCAGTTTCTGTGACTTGGGTGGAGCGTGGTAGTTTGCTGACTCGGACCTGAGATCCTGCCAGAAAAACAAACAGAAAAAAAGGCTCAAGTTTTCTATCTTATATTATGTTCTTCCAAAGAGTACATCTATGCAAGTGTCAGATCCTGTTAATTATTGTGATAAACAACATAACAGATTTTGTTTATGTTTGGTCAAGAGTTCTGCACAGACAACAATAATACTTAAAATTAAAATTAGGTCAAACAAACAGCCCTAACCAGTTATGTCCCTGCAGATATCATCCACCCCTCCGGTGTGGTCGTGATGCCAGTGAGTGACGATGATCTCCTGGATGCTGGTTTTGAACTGTCCCAGAGCAGTTTTCAGGTTGTTGATGTAGTCCGGTACAGCAGGCTCCCCAGTGTCTATAAGCACACGTCTGCAAATACACAGAACTTAAGCTCAAACATTTCTTACAAGATGTATTAACATAATATCTTTACAAAAACATAATATCTCTGATACTGATGCATTATCAAGTATCAGCATCAGTACTGTACTACAAGAAATATTTACATTTTGGTAAAAGAAGTATGAAATCAAACATAAAACATGTCCTGGGCTGTAGCAAATGGTTCAGATTGAACTAGTTTTCCATATATCATATGTGATGTTGACACGGGGGTCCACACTCAATGTAAACAAAGCACTTGGCTGAAACTGCCAAAAACCACGTGGAAGATGGAGCCAAATGATGGACCATCATTAAGCTGACTATAGTCATTAATCTGAGTAAGTAAACAAATAAATGATCTACCACCAAAAGTCAGACAGTCTCCTTCCCTTGCTGTCTTCAAGTCCTGTTTAAAAACACACTACTACTCCCTGGCCTTTGAGTCAAAGTGAGATGGTGCAAAAACACCGCTGTGTATCATTACTCGGTACTGTAAATATAAATACTCTGTTCTCAGAAGTCTTCTGTAACTTAAACTGTTCTGTTGTGTTTGTTTCCTGTACAGCACTTTGGTTGGCCTTGTGTCATTTAAAGTGCTTTATAAATAAAGATGGTATGGTATGGTAAATATGGATGAAATAAACAGTGTTACTAAGTCAAAGTTCCATTAAATGTGTTGGATTTGTTGTTTATGATAATTTATGTTTGTGTGTCAATACATTCTATAATAAAAAAAACCTGAAATGTAGTAAACATAAACCTCCTGAAGTGCACATGAAGACATAATTGTTTACCTAAACTGTTTACTTCCATATAGTTTATATATAATTTGAATGCCGAAGTGAGAAGCAGATTCCGTTTATGCAATATTCACTTACAAAGTCTTTAATGACACCAAGTGTCTTTCTTTACAACCAAGGATACCTGCAAATAGCACCATTTTCAATTGAATTTGGCGCGTGATGTTTTTAATGAGCGTCAAAGAGGTCATATTAAGTGATTAAGATTAGTTATTATTATTATCGATTTTAAACACAATACAACAAATACATAAAATCTAAACTAGTAATTTTTTGAAAAACACATTACTACAACTTCCTCACGACTACAGTTGGTCCGCATTCACCGACCTTTCCCCGGTACCGACCAGGTAAGTGTTGGTTCCCTGCAGGGTCATCGGTCCCGGGTTGCAGCCTAAAACCCGAACAACCCGAGCAGACAGCTGCTCTATGCGAGGTATAATGGCACTCATAGCTGGGGAGGTTTCTTCTAGTTGACAGAGCAACACAAGTAACAGTAAAAGTTCGGGAAAACCTGCGATATTTTATCCACCGGAATGCTTAGCGGAAACTGCAGGGAAGTACTTCCGGTAACCGAATAAAGCTGGCCTTCAAAACAAAAGTCTTAGATTCAGTATAAAAATATTCACATCTTCTAAATACTTGTTTTTATATTTGTTTTTTAACAGTTGCAATATTTATCTGCTTGTTGTGTCTGTGAAAATTTGTTTTAATATATTTTTTAAATTTGAGATATGTAAAAAATATGTAAACCTACCTCAGTCTTTTTTATAGCATATAGTTGCAGAGAAGCAATGTGAATATGTTCAATAAAATAAAAAATAAAAATCAAGATTAAGATCTTTCTAAAAAGAATAAAACAATAATACGTCAATTAATTCTAATGCAAAAGCAAATGAAGCAGCTGCACAGACTTTACAGACAGTGGAATAAAAAAACCACTAGGTGGGGACATTGTCCAATATAATTCATTTAAAGCATCCTAAGCAAAATGTCAAAGTTCAAAATTATTAGCGTTTTACTGAATTACTTCAGGAATAAGAAAAAATACAAAAGACTAAGAAAGCTCACAAATGTAGTGCTCTGAAACTTACAGAACAAAAAAAAGTGTTTTATTCATTCCAGGAAAATAATCAAACAGTACTTTGAATGATTGTGGCTGCAGGCCATTTTGAAACAATCCCAGTTTTTTCAGTAGCTCAGATAAAGGAAACTTATTTTTAGCAGCTATAAGAACTCTCCCTGATGTTGCCACAGGTCATTTAACTCAGTTATGAACCTTAAAGGATTTACCTGGAATCCCTTTATAACCATCTATATGCTGTTAAAGCTGTCTTGTTGCTTCTATGATGAACAAACTCTGGCCTGGGTGAGTGAGTCATGCTGGGTTTATTTATCCAACTTGTTCTGAATGGGCTGCAGATGATGAGCACATTTGTTTCTTGGACTGCTGAATATGTTTGGGCAGGTCCATGTTTGTGTGTTCAGAGGCTATTAGCAGCACATGAGTACATGAGGTTTTCCTGTCTCAGTTTCTGGTTCCTGTGTGCACCTGCTGAACTCAGAATCTAATGACTGCAGTGGAGAGCAGGAGTGGGGGAGAGACAGCTGCTGCAGCAGCAGCAATGAAACCCCGTCTGCCCACACCTTCACAGGTGTAGCCAATAAAATCAATTAAGTAAATGAAGCCCCCCTGTACAACCTGATGAGTCTGCAGTGCCACTGAAAGGTCAGCAGGGACATGAAGGAGGTAATATCTGAAACTTTTTCAAGCCGTGCAGCAGGAATAACCTAAATGTCAACAAGATCATGCAGATGTTGGGTTAAATTTTGCAGTTTGCACGTATGAAATGTAACACCATCTAAAAATCTCTGCTCATTTTTTGTTGTTGAGAACTTTTTGTTTGAATCAGAAAAGCAGGATTGAGAACAGAGCTGCATGAGATGTATGTTTTTGTTAGGCTCAGGTCAGCTGTTTGACAGGTTGACATCAACCATCTGCCCATCAAGATAATATTGTTAATTATTTATTACATCAAATGCATTATTTCATTGGTTCACATACTTTTCATCTCTGACAAAATATCCATAGCTGCGACCCAAACTGTTTAAGCCAATTAAACAAAGACTATAATAACAGAAAACATCATTTTACCGTAACGTATCTGTAACAAATGACGATGATGATGCAGTTCTTGTTCCTGAACAAAGCTGCTGCTGATCCTGCTAGAAGAAGCCTATTTTAATAAGGTCATTTTATTTATTTGTTTATTTTCAACTTTAACTGTTCATTAGCTACAGAAGTGGTTTTAAGTTCCAGGTTTATTTGTTGCAAAGAATTAAGATTATTACTTTAAGTTTATAGCATTCTAACATAAGATGAGCCAACTAATTATTTGTTTGTTTGTTTCTGCTGAAAATCTCACTGATCAACTAAATAGTTTGCAACTCTGGATAAATGAAGCTGAGTTAAACTCAATTGGACTGAATGAAAGCTGGTTGAAGGAGGTGGTTTGTAAATGAGTTAATTTAGTCACTTTGCTTTTGAAGTCTGAGGAAGTTAGTTCGGTTGTAATGTTTAAAAGCAGCCGAACAATTGATTTGTTCTCCTTGTAATTTCCTTTTAGGTTGGCAGTTCATCCTTTTTGCTACTGTTATTTGTAGAATACAGGAATTACTCAGCCTGTCGATGGATTTACTAAACGCTTCCTCTTCCCAGCTGTCAACTATAGAAGTTTATGAGGAGAAACACAATGGATGGTTTTTCCAGCAGGCTTTACATTATGTTAAACCCATTAGGTCGTCTCCTGAGTGCATGACTAGTAATCCTACATGCACTACACCACCAGATCAATGCAATCAAATGAAGCTATAAAGCAGGTCAAGATGCAGCTGTGAAAGTCTTATTGGGGAGGGGGGATCCTAACACCCTGTGTGATATTGGTCTCCAGTAAACTGTGACCCTTAAAGACCGGTAACAGAGGAGAGGAGATTTTCTGTATGATATTTACAGGTAGAACAAGTGGAGGGGAAAGCAAAGAGACATTATTTCCCTAAATGAAATGAATCCTGACATCTGGGAATCCAAGACGACCCCCCCCCCCCCCCCCCATTTGTAATTACACGACATAATGGTGGTGCAGTCGGCCCATAATCTCCCATTATAATCAGTCTCGGCTGCCTCCACTTGCTCTCCACCATGGCTTCTAATTCAATATAAATGTAAATGACTGTAGGGGAGGGGGGAGGAGGGGGTCTCAGGAACAGTACAGAGTGTCAACGTAGGAGTTTAATTTCTCCTCAAATCTGCATCTGTTTGTGTAGGCATTTTTAAATAATGTGTACAAGTCAGATGAGGGCTGCAAAGCCAACAGGCTGGTCAAATGTGAAATATATTCTCACCAATACAACAATCTGAAGCACAATTTACTGTATTTATTCATGTATAATACGATCATTTTTAAGCTTAAAGCATAAAAAAAAATTAATTATCATGATATTATGAGTCTCCACTCATTACAGACAGACTTCAGGATTTTTCAGTCTCTGTGGTGCCCACCACCGCCCTCTGGTGGGGAAACCACCAGAGGGCGGTGGTGGGCGTGTCTTGCTGCAGAGCTGCGGAGGACGAGCAGCGGAAGTTTCCGGTTCTGTGTGTCGCTGACAAAACAATCCGCTCCCAGACCAGAGCAGAATCTGGTTGTTAATTAGGAAGATGGGTTTATTGGAACATGCAACTAAAGTCCAAATCTTTTTTACATCACTGCGGTTAAGAAGAAAAAAAACCAATTTTTTTCTCTGACTTTGGTGGGTAAATAACTACTGTTTATATGCTTCGATATGTGTAGAGTTGTAAAGTAACTAAGTACAAATTTTGGTTGTCTGTACTTTACTTGAGGATCCATCCATCCATCCATCCATCCATTCGTACCTGCTTCTTCCTTTCAGGGTAACTGGTGTTAATGTCCAGCAGTCTCAGTGTGAGGGGTAGAGTGCATCCTAAATCTTTTAATATTTTTATATATATATTTAATATGACATTATATATGTTTTTTGGGGGGAGGTCACCTCCCAATAAAAGTAAATTTGAAAAATCTAACGGCTCACATTTACTCAATACTTAGGTCAGAAATTTACTTTTGATACTTAAGTGCAAAAAATATTAGATACTTTAAGACTTTTACTCAAGTAATGACTTTAATTTTTACTAAAGTCATGTTTTAGTAAGATACTTGTACTTTTACTCAAGTATTACGTTGAGATACTTTATACAACACTGGCTATGTATGACTTACAACGAGAGGGAGGGGGATTATTTCAGTTATATATGAGGAAATATTGAAACTTGGCACAAAACAAAGAAAGAAATCATCTACCAAAAACTCATTTTCTCACTTTTTGAGCTAAGTTTATCAGTAAATATTGTGTCTTTAAATGTAAAAAAAGAAAACAATATTTGTGACTGGATGTCAACAATAACTTCTGTTTACTTGCAGAGATGACTGAAGTGACTAAAACAGTTTTAACTGTAGAAAAAAGGTTATCTGGTGCTTCACAACCCTTCTGGATTTTTATTCTTGACAATTTTACTCATTCTGTCTTTGACAGTGTGATGAAGCAAAGTTTTATTTATTTTTTTATCTTTAACAGCTGCAGTTTACCTGAAGTTAGTGATGAGCAAGAAACATTTAAGCTAAATAAAAACTTCAGCGTTTTTTTTTCCTCCATCCAATTTTCTATAACGTTTTGGAATATAGTCCTTCATTGTCAGCAGATGATATCTAGTTAATATAAAATTCATCTCATATTAAAGATCCCTCTGCAGGTATCAAACCTGCCACGTTCAAACCTACTGAAGATTCTCATCACAGATTCAAGCTGCAGTCAGAAATAAAGACGATACATTGGATTTATAATTTATAATTCAAAATGCTGCATAATTAACTTTCTCCTCAATCTTTAGGTGATATCAAATTAAATAAGTGGAGGGAGAAGAAATGAGGGAAGATGAAGTGAGGAATGGTAATTAAGAGAAGAGAGCAGTTCTGAGAGAGAGGAGGGAGAAATCTGAGTTTTTGTTTAAGATTTCAACACGTTGGGCGATATTCCTTCAAAGAATTCTATTTTTATTACTTCAGATATTATTTGTTGCTTTTTTCATTCCTGAACCAGTTCATAAAAGCAATCAAAGTTCAGTTATTATATATATATATATTTGTAGTTTTAAGTCGCAGCTGCTGATGGTTTCAGATTTCTTGAGCCGTCATCAGGAGCAGATTTTATCCTCTAAAGTCATCTCAGTCACGTTGGTGTAAAGATGAACTCCTGCAGAATCTGTTTGATGCAACTTTTTTATACCAGAAACATAAAAAACTGACTGAGCAGGAATCAACTCTGAAGCAGCAGCTCTGCACAGAAAACTAATGACAAAAGAAATGTTTGCTGCTGCTGACGACAAACTGGAGCATTCTGTCTTTTTTAATGTTAGACTGGAACCATTTTACAATAAGGCTCCTCTTTTAGATGGGTTATTAATTCATCTGTAAACACGTGTGTTTTTAAGGACGAGAAAGAAACAAAATATACATATCCACAACTATCAAAAAAGTAAAAAAAAAAATAAACATGTTTAAATGTCATAAGGAAGACTTATAGTGTACTGCTTTACATTTTATAATAAGGCTCCCTTTGATAATTGTTAATATTTATAATGCAGTAATTCAGTACAATATTATATGTGTTTCTAAGACTTTATTGTGCTCAGTGTGAAATGTTTAATAAGCAGATTTGCTTCACTATTTGGGAAGAAACCAGTCTCTTTCTCGTCTTTAACTAATGCATAATAAACACTTATTAATGATTTATAAAGTGTTTACAGATGAATAAATAACCTATTTATTCGGCATTTATGAGGGGAGCCTTATTGTAAAGTGGTACAGTTGGGCTAAATAATAAATTGAGTCTCAGGAGCCAAGTTTCAAAGAATGTAATCAAAGAATTAAAAACAAAACGAGTGGTTTTAACCTCTGCATCGACACATTTTAACAGAACATGGTTGTTTTTGGCACAAAGTGATTTTCAGACTCATTGAAGGAAAAAATTTCCTGGCAGTTTCAAACAATTTGGCCCAGGAACCCATGTGACCCCCTCCCAACAAGACAACAAATCAAAACGTCCAACTGATGATGAGGATGCTTTCCAATCTTCAAGTGCTGGAAATCCTGACAGAAACAGAACTGGTCCAAAAATACAACAGAGACAAATCTGTTGAATTACTCTGAAGCCAGAGTTGGATTTTGCCACAAAACAACCGGAGCTTTTCAAATTCTAGAAGAAAACAGTAAACACAGAAAACAAAATGTAAAACTTGACTGAAGAAAGAAAGAAAACTACAGAGAAACTAAAGAGAAATGAAGAAACAGCCTCTTTACGAATAAAACTGGTCTTGATTGCGAGACGTTAAACGAGACACAGAGAGTTAGTCGACGTCTGATTTCAAACCAGACCAGCTCCAGGAAAGCTGTCGGCCCTGCAGGAAGCTGCAGATTAATCTGAGCAGAGATGGACGGAGTGTGAGGAAGTCAGACGGAGCAGGTGGAATTTGGAAAAGTGTGACAAAAAAATCGAAGAACAAGTTGCTATTCTGTAGATCTTTATTCTTCTGTAACTTTGTCATCCCAAAGAGCGTCTCTTTCTGTTAGCAAAATATCTCATGACTTGATATATTTTAATATAAACATTTTTAATAAAACAATCATTGCTTGCACTCAGGGGCGGAGCTAGACATTACTGCCTGGGGGCGGCACAGGGTGTTTTTAAGAGGGGGCACATTCAAGATGGCCTCCACAGCTAACTTCGAATGGCTCGAATTCAGACATTTTAAGAAATATTAAGCTAAAATTTTGTGTGATCGTAGCTAAGAATGACAAAAAAACTAAGATTACTGCTAATGCTAATTATAATTTCACAAAGCGCTATAATTTAGAAATTTTAAACACAGTGGAGAATTAGTGCAGTATTAGCTGAGAAACAATCTGATTTCAAATACAAGATCCAAGATGGCCGCCTAAACGTAAGGCCCGGTCACACTATGATGTTTTAGACAACTTAAGCCAACTTATGAAATATTTTTTTCCACTAAATGACTAATAAAAGTTAGATATTTTATCAATTTATTAGCATTACAGTATGTACATGCCTAAAAGAAGCTTCCAGTTGATTTTTTTCAAATTCCATCTTTAACGTAGATGTCCCCAAACTTTTCATAAGTTGTCTAAAACTGCATAGTGTGACTGGGCCGCAACCTCAAATGGCTCCAACTCAGCCTTATTTAAAAATACTGAGCTGAAATTTGGTTTGGTGCTAACCAAGACTAATTGTCATGACATTCTGAAAGCTAACCCAGCTAGCAAAAAAATGTTTCATTTGGCACCTGGCCACCCCTCTGGCTCCGCCCCTAGTTGTACCCACTCCAACTGACCGTTTAATTAGCAGAATTTTTGGCAAACATTCCAAATAATAAAATAGATTTCATCTGAAGTGTGAATAAAATCCTAATTGAAACAGAACGAAGACTTTGACAGAAATGTTCATGTGAGATGAGAGAAAGAAAACCAGTTTTTCCTGAAATTTGGTGCTGATGGAAAAGAGATGAGTGAAAGATAAGAGAAAGCAGTTTGGTGTTTACTCGCTAACAGGTCCAATCTTTACTCTGGCACACATCCAGCCTCCAAGCAACACTTCTTCTGACTTTACATCAAGGGGAGAAATGTAGGAGGAAGTCAGACCAGCATTTAGGAAATACACATTTTTATCATTTATTTAGTGAACTGAGAATCCTCCATGTATTTCAGAGCATCAGTCAGGTTCAGGTCACAGAGGACCACCTCTCACCTGTCGTGTTCTTCGGCTCCCTCGGGGGGACGTTTAGCTTCTTTCTCAGGTCAGATGGAACATGTAAACACACCTGGATTCTCGTCTAAACCTGCAGTACCTCCACAGGGCGTCTGTATCAGCTGATTGGATCCTTTCTACACTTCAGTAACTCTGCTCCCTTTGGGCACAAAGGTGCAATGAGATGTACTTTTTCCAGACGGCTCACCTTATCTGTAAAAACATCAGCTGCTGGTCACCGCCGGTGACTTCATTTTCTCTGGAGACGATAGTGGATGAAGTTGACGTACGGGACCCGCCGGCTTCCTGTGTGGAATTTAATGTGTTCAAGCAAAAACACATTTCATGATTAAAAGGAATAAATGTTGCCTTGAAGATTTTACTGGGGTTCAATTTTAAATGCAGAAACCTGGATTTTCCTCCTCTGAAGGTAGCAGGAAGTTTAGATGCTGAAGATTTCGACTAAGGTTTTAATTTTTTACTTGTTTTAATAAAGTGAGTTGCCACCATTTAGAGGCGACTTCCTCCATGTTTGAGTGGAGAGAAATGTGACGGCCTGACATGTCAGGAAAGAGCTGCACTGAGAAAATTAATAAATAAATCAGGAATCAGTGAACACACACACACACACACACACACACACATCACGGGCAGAGATCAGTTTACTTTCATATAAAAGCTGCCTTCTGATGATGTGAAAACATAAAAGCTAATTTCATGTCTCAGTTTATAATCAACTTAATGAGAACACTGTTAGAATTTTGTGTTCAGCTGACCTAAATGTTACTGTGTGTTTCCTAAACAGCAGCCAGAACTTGCATTTGCATGTGTTTCCAGACATACACTCATTTGGTGTGTGTGTGTGTGTGTGCGTGTGTGCGCGCCCAATCAGCTGAGCGAGGAATCGCACCCACTCCACTCCACTCTGATTGTGATTGGCTGTAGTGAATCAGAAATGACGCGTCCCGATTGGCTGCAGCGCGGGGAGGCGGTAGTTTGTTGCTGTTGCTAAGATCCTGTTGCTAGGTTCCAGCTGTTGCTAGGCAACATGTGATGCATAATGGATGGATGGTTTCCTCATGGAGGAGTGAGTGTGAAAGGCTGATGATTGGACCCCCCCACCCCCTTCATTCTGTCCTCCTCTGTCATTTTCTCTTCCTCCTGTCTTCATCCACCACTTTTTTTTTTTTTTTTTTCTACAAACAATAGATTTAAATGATTCTGGTGTAAAAGAATTTGCAGCATGAAAATAATTTGTGGGTATTTGCAGGAACTTTCTTCCTTCTGTCAGACACCAGGAGGACCCGTGTCCTCCTCATTAGGGAGACGGTTTGGGATCTTAGACACTGTCTTGTCACGGACCGGAGAGTTTTTATTTTATTCCTGCCAAACGAACTGGAGTCTGGCAGCAGATTTTTACAGTCAGTCCAGAATGCTGTTGTCAGTTTGGCATTAGGCAATAAACGCACTGTGCTGCTGACTTGCAGTGAAATGGATTCTCATTCTTGAACTTGTCACACAAATGGTGTTCAGTTTGTCAAATGTGGCAAAGTAGCATCTCAAATCCTCTTTTTATTAATCAGAAGTGCCAACAGAAGTAGATTATTCACCCCAGCCTATGGAGAAAGAATGATTTAACCAGCAGGACTGATCTGTGGATAAAACTGGGCAATGATCCCTCCGCTAACTCAGGCTGTATGACAACAAAACTGAAAAATGAATGAATAAAAATGAATGAATAATGCATGTAGCCACAATTCATCACCTCACAAGTACTGTACAGATGAGAAGTGTTCAGTCACCTTCAGTTTGTCTCTTAAAGTGTCCTCAAGTGTAAAATTCAGTTAGTTTAGTCTTTTAATCATATTTTCTGTGGGGGTGCAAAGAAAGAGAGAATTCACAATTCGTTCGACATTTTATGGATACAAAAAAGAGAAATGTCTTTCTTAACTTGTAATTTATTGAAATCAATTATTAACATTTGTTTAACCTCAAAAGTCCAGTTTTTAAATGAAAAGTTTCTCAGTGGATCTGTGCTCCACAGTGCAGCCTAGGTGGAGCAGTCGAACACAGATCCACTGATCCTTCAACACAGAGCATCTTCAGAAGACAAGCTGATAAAATAAATGTTAAAAATCATTATTGTTCCATACATAGTGTGTATTGAACGGTTCCATACAGACACATGGATTGTTGTGCCCCTAATTTTCAATGCAAGAAATATATTTTTTTGTTGTTTTTTTGCACAGAATACAGAATTAATGCAAAAACGGTCCATCTAACAAAGTTTTAAAATCATATATCCAGCTTGAAAAAAATCTTTTTGATCTTGTTTTAAGACTGATTTACTAAACAAGAAGAGAACGTGTAAGATTATTAATCTTGTTAGCCTGGAGGTTGATTCTTGAAATCACTTAAGTTTTTCTTATTTCAAAAATTCAAGAATTAAAAAAATAATAAAATTTGGATGAAACTGGTGTTTCATAAATAACTCCATCCATTCATGATCAGGTGTTCTGCTGGTGTTGGAGGGTCTTTAATGCAGCTTTCTGTTTTTCTGGCACCAGATGTTGGTTTGTCTCATGTTCCGCTTCGGGTTTCCAAGTTCTGGTTTATGAAACAGCCAACATACCATGCTCCATCTGTACACCCGTGCCTCCCTCCTCATCATTTCCATACCAGACTCAACATATAACCACGTTGGTTCATCTATAGCAGGAAAAAAACAATTCTGAGTTTACAGAATTATTTTCCAATAAATGCAGAAAGCTGTTGGGTTAGTTTGATAACTCAGCTGTTGGGCTGATCTGTATTAATGTTTTAAGTGATAATAATAATAAAAGAATAATAATAATAATAATAATAATAATAATAATAAACTCACTGAGATGATAAATCTCTTTCTTTAAAATTGCTCAGAGCAAGGTTTGATCAAAAATCCGGTCTAAAAGATTGACTCAGAGTTTTAGTCAAATAAGAGCCTCTTTTTGCTTCAAAGTCTGCATTTTTATTTATTTATTTAAAGCAGACATTAACCAAATCAGACCGACTGGACTTTTGCTTTAGGATCTAATACATCAAGCTAAGAAAAAAAAAAAGAACTTGGTTTTGTTCTAGTGGGTCAGCTTGGGTTTCTTTTGAAAAATAGGCAGATTTTTGTTGGGTTAAAACGAAGCAGCTTGTGTTGCAGATCGGATTGATTCTATAATTGTATATTATTTAGATCCCAAAAGTCTGCAGTGGATTTGTTTTTTTTTTTACTTTGCACTGATAAATGCTGTCTGAGTTACATTTGTTATTGTAAATTCTTTTAAATATTCGGTTGTATTTTTTTTGCCCCCTCTGGTCGAAACGTTTGATTTCTAAGGTTTAAAAACCCAAACATGTTAAAGTTTAGTGTCTGTGCTGATGCAGATGTTTAAATCATTAATCAGTCGGTACAAATGAGAAGGTTTGCAGACAGAAGTGTTCTGAGGTTTCTCACTCGAGCTCCCCAGATGGCAGCAGAGCCACTCAGTCGCAGCTCTTATCTTTGAAGACGGCTCAAAGTACCTGCTGCTGTCTGCCGTGCTCACACAAGTGTGTGTGTGTGTGTGTGTGTGTGTGTGTGTCAGATCCATGACAAGTCAGCTGTGACGGGCTCTAATAGCTCTCTAACACATGGGTCTGAACACGCCGCAGCTCGTCATGTGTGTTCTCTCTGTCCTCTTTATCTCAGCCGGTGTTATCACCTCAAGTCTTCTCTGCTGCCAACATCAGCGGAGCGAGACAGATTACACAGGAAGTTGGCCAGGAAATAGTATTGATGGGGAAAAAAAAGTTATTCCTGAGGAAACTATATGTGACAAACAGAGCTGTGTGTTGTAAGTGAGGAGATTCAACTTGAGTCCTATTATCTTCTAGGAAAATATGAAAAATAAGTTTTGGTTTTATTGAGCAAATTAGGAATGAGATGGAGGAACTGAAATATATTTGTTGGTGAATAATAGACAGGAAGTGTAGAATAGATGGAGGAGGGGTTTAAACCGGTTACAGGAGTCAAAGACAGCTGATCTGAATCAAACCAAAACATTGCAGTTCCACTTTCTGGTGTCCAGATTCAGGGTCTGGGTCCTCCGAAGGACCCGGCCCACCTAGGCCAGGTAGGCCAGGTGGACCGCGAAGACTGGAAAAAAGTGGCTGTAAATTTGGGCAGTATAGTCCTCTGCTATATTCCCACCCGTACCCCATCAGTCCTGTCGCCTAGCAACCGTGACAACGCTATACAAAAGCAAAAATAGATAAAAATTAGCAAAATATTAATATAATAATAATATTATTATTATTAAGTTAGCTTAAAGGTAATATTTGAAGAACTAATGCTGTAGATGCGTGTTTATTTCTCTACACCAACTCATTTCATTTCTGACAAGAATATTATTAAAAACATGTTTATACAAATGATAAAAGCATCAACAACACAACTGCTTGAAACTTTACAGATTTTCATTTAAAACTGAGATCCTTTCTCTCGCTTCATCCACCATTACGAGCAGAAAAAAAATCCCTGGTCGGCCCGCAAAGCATTATGGGATATGGTGGTCCATCAAATCAGAGCAAAAGGAGGACACATTTGTCGGCTGCATCAGAGGAGCCTCCGGCGCGGCGCTGTGACGTAATCGGCCGACTAATTCGGCCTTCGGAGGATCAAGACCCTGAATTTGGACCCAGTCTTTGTATTTTTGAAACAATCTTTTCATAATAAAGGTAATCTGTGAATAAACTGCTAATAAGCTACAAAGAGATTGTTTGGTATAGTAAATATGCTATCTCTTTCCAGCCCCTGATTTTGGACACAGTCGTTGAATGATTTAAATGTGAAAAAGGAGAATTTCAAAGCTTTAAGTATTTCCCGCCTGTAGGAAGTCCTTCCTGTCAGCTGACATCACGCCTGCCACAGGTCTAATATTCCAGCTCAGGCCTGCAGCCGCACAACGGTTGTAATTATGCAAAACAGGTTTTCCTGGTCGAGTGCAGGAAAGCAATTTTTCTATGCAAATGGTTGAAGTCCCTGTGAGGACCACCAGTGAACGAGTGCTTATGAACGTAGTAATGATGAGTGACGGTGGGCCGTACTGAGGGTCATCAGACAGAAGATCCTCACATCCTGAGCTTAGGAAATCCAACATGATGAAAAATCACACGAGTGATTTGAAATTATTTATTTTTATTTTAGTTTATTTTTGAAGAGGAGAAATGGTCAGCTAAACATTGCTGAGTCGTCCTCACTAACAGGTTGCTTCAGGTAATTGTTTAAAACTTTGCAACCAGAGTCAACTTTGTCTGTTAGCAAAATATCTTATGAACCATTAGTTTGATAAAAGTCCCAGAAACCTGGATACCCTCTGAAATCAGCACAGTTAAAGATGGCTGCTACAGCTAATAAGGCTTTTTAAATACAGGAAGTGGCAAAAACTCAATTATTTTTACAGACGTTGGTATAGAAATTTGTCAACAAACCTGAGATCTTCTCTCTTTAGATCCTAAATTATTTTTAAGGTTTGATTACAACTTTGTCATCTTTCCACATAAGATAATCTCAGCTCTCTGGTTTAAAAGGTGGTGAGAGATATAATTTTTAAAATTCTATCATTTTACAACATAAAGATAATTTAGGATTGAGCTTGAAACGGTTACAGTAGGCCCTTAGATCATTTACACAAGTTTTTATTTTATTCCAAACTTCGTTAACCTTCAGATTGCTTCAAGTTGCTACAAACACAGATGAGATCAGCTGAAGTCACACAGAATACACACCTGTGTGTGTACACTGCATAAATACTGAATGAGTGAGAGAAGCAAACTGACTGTTCTCTGCCCATTAGCAGCCCAACAGTGATGCAGATTCTCTCTGGTTTCACAAGAAAACAAACAAAAAAAACAGCTTTTTGGGCAGAAATACAACCACTGGGTTTTAGAGAAGCTCATCACCCAACAGGAGAATAAATCACAATATTTTACCTGAAGGGCTGAGGAAACTAGAGGCACAGCAGCATCGTGTCGACCTGTTCAGGATTCCTCTTTAAATGGAGAATTCTGATTTTTAGCTGCGGTCTGAGAGGAGGAAGAAAACAAAAAAGTCTAATTTTCTGTTCTTCAATAAATTATAAAATTATACTTTCTCAGTAAATTCCTGAAAAGGTCTTGAAAACTTTAAATGTATTTAATTTAATAAGACAGCAGGTGATGAAACGTAACATTCTGAACCCAAACAGCTGATGTTCTGCTGCAATATAGTTTTTATTTTAAAAGATTCCTAAATATGTAAAAGTTACAGCTGTGATCCTTTATTGTTCATGAAAATAAAGCTGTAAGTTTTACCAAAAAGATTCATCTCTAACTTAGAATAAAACCCGACTCTTTTTCCTGTTCTTGATACTTGAAGCTTAATTTAAACACTTCTGTTTGGATTTTAAAAGGTTTAGCATCAATGAAAACCTCCTCAATGCTTTGATTTTTGTGAATTGTGAAGAAAAAAATGGCAACTTTTTTTTCATAATTAGATCAGGATTTTATGACTGAGACCAAAAAATCTATACATTTATCTCGGTACAAGTTATAGTTTTTTCTCTAATTTAGAGACTTTTCTCCAATTGGCTGTAAGTTTCCACACGCAGCAGTAAAAAACAGCACCTCGGAGCATCTTGCAGTGAAAATATAACTCTTAAAGACACTTCAGATCTGCTCATATGACTCACCTTTGAGAATAAAGCAGCATCTGGCTGAATCGATTTTCCTGCTTCCCACTCTTGAGTCGACACCGGCAGGCAGCAGCACGGGCTTCCAGTAGGTTTTTTTTTGTTTTTCCACAATCAATACCAAAGACTTTTTCACCTGAATAAACATAGAAAGAAGCTCCTGGGCCACGCTTCCACTTCCATGAAGACACTGTTTGAATAATAATGTCAGGACATTATGTGTTTAAAACAGAATAAATACTTATTTTGACCACAGAGGCTTTATTTTTCATTGAAGAACCAGTTGTTGTCTTTGAAAAGAAGAATAAATGTGAACAGAGCTGCAGAACCACCCAACTGTGGTGAATCTGATGGGCCAAGCTAAGAACAAAAAGTCAGGGAAGTGGAGCTCACTTCCTGCACTGGTTTGGATTTTTTGGAAGTGGGCTCACAATTTAAGTTTTTTAATTTGTCCAGAGGTTTAAATATTTTTGGTAACTGGCAGAAACATGATTAGATTTTATACGTCGGTGTTTTTGTGACGAGGAACTTTTCACAGATCTCTTGTTCCAGGTCTGCCTGGACCTGAAGGCAGCCTAACGTTCAGGTTTCTGGACTGTGGGAGGAAACTGGAGTACCCAGAGAAAACCCACACAAACACCAGGAGAACATGCAAACTGACAGTGATGTACAAGTACCTCAAAGTGATAGTACAAGTACCTTACCATAAAATTACTTTGGGAAAAGTTGAAGTCTCCTTTAAGAATATTACTCAAGTAAAAGTCTTAAAGTATCTATTTTTTTTTTTACTAAAGCATCAAAAGTAAAAATCTTAAATAGTATGTACTTAAGTAATAAAAGTATTGAGTAAAAATGAGTGATTAGATTTTCCACAACATTTATTGGGAGGTGACCTCCTTTAAAAATACATTTTTAAAAGCCGAAATGACTAATGTCATATTAAAATCTTAATGTTTAAACATTTAGGTGACGATATCAGAATGGTATGTGTGTATATATATATATTATATATATTTGTACTTCTCATCCAACATTAAATTCACTCTTTCCTAGTGGTGCAGTTTATCAGGATATTTTCTTTTAATAACCACCAACCAGAATTAAATAGGAGTAACTTTGTACTTCTTACCTTTTAAAAAAATGTAAGGAGTAAAATAAAAAATAATTACTAAAGTAAAGTACCTACTTAAGTAAAGTATTTGAATGTAGTTACTTTACAACTCTGCAAATTGCACGAAAAACTCTCAGCTGTGAAGCATTGTATTAAAATCATAGCTTATTTTCTCTTTAAATTAAATAAATATATAAAAAAAACAGTAGCTTTCACACTAATTTCTGACTTTATTTATTTTGGTGAATCCTAACCTGAAATTTATCTTATTTAGTTTGTGGAGCTGAAGGAAAAACAGTTTCACACAAAGTAATTTATGAGCTGTGGAGGTATTTTGTGCAGGATGTCACTTTGGCCCACACCTAAAGCTAATGATGCTGGGTGGGATTTCAAAACACAGCTGCTGGTTTGGTTCTGGAGAGAACAGATGTTTCACCGCCCACACACTGAATTATTGTGTAGAAAAAAACTTATGCAATTATCTTAAACTTCACTGCAGCGACAATAAGATTTATTCAAACTGTTTACAACAAACTTGAGTCCAAAACCAGCTAAAACCACTGAACCAGTTCAGCTTTGATTTTTACTAGAAGTGACAAAACCTCATTTCTCTGAAAGTTGGGACATGTTTATATTCAGAAAACTGGTTTTTAAATATGTCAGAAACGTCTCGTCACATTAAAGCAGCTGCTGTCGTTGCTGCAGGTTTTTTTAGGGGGAAATGAGTTGATTTGTGTCACGACAGCGAGTTGCTTCAGTGTTGCATCATGTTGTTCCTGCAGCTTCAACTCAGATCAGCTGCACACTTAACTTCTTTGTTCTGAGCCCAGTTAAACATTTCTTTAAAAGTTTTTATTTCTTTTAAATATATATGAAACAAAACATTTATTTTAGTTCTTTTATGGAAACAATCAGTTTGGTGAATTTACAGGTTTTTTTATTCTGGTCTCTTCAAATTCTTTTTAAAGTTTGAACTAAAGTCTCAGGGTGGAGTTTCAAAACGTCATGTTCAGTTTTTAATTACTGTATTTTATTCTGATTTTGTTTTTTTTAATATGGAGGTTAGAGATAACTAAATAATAATTTTGCCATTTTTCTTAAGCAAACCCAGTCATCTCTGGAACACATGATTTCAGAAGATGTCCTGTCAAAAAAAAAGATTAACTAATAAAACTGATTCCTGTTTACTCTGAAGCAAATCGATTTTCTTTACATATAAAAATAAAAGGAATTGGGCAGAGCTGCCTGGGTGAAACTAAGATGTAAAATCTGGAGTGAAATGAGTAAAAACACACAAATCATCTTTGGTTTCTGTGTTTCTTTAATTTACAGCAAACAGTTTGAAGATGTTTTGTTGTTCAAAGCAACATAGATTCAGCTACAACAGATTTCTGCTACATACGACTTATTCAGAAGCAAAACTGTCCCATTTTATTACAAATTTAACTCTTTATTCTGCGCTGCAGAAAATCTTAATCTAAATATTCCAACACGTCAGTTTCTTTTTTCAGCAGATATATTTTCTTTAATGAGCAGCACAGCCAACATTTATTATTCAGACTAATCCACTGAAAAGAGAGAAATTTAAAGTGATTATTATCCTTTTATTATCCTCATCATGTAGAGTCTAACTTCACTGACGAGTTCACAGAAGATCAAATCAGGCAGAAGAAACAGGTTGTTTCAGTAACTCTTTATATCACAGCTAATGAGACCATAACAGAGGGGTAACAGTGTAATATATGAGTTAAATACGTGGCAGTAGGTTTTAGCTCATTTAAAGTGTATTTTGAGGATTTCAGTTCAGCATGTTAACAGATTCAGGTAATAACTCAGTGATGATGTAATATTTAAGATTCAGGGTTAAAAACTCAAAGTGAGTGTTTTCCTGTCAAAATGTGACAAGAATTAAAACTGAAATAAAATTAATATTGGTATTTTTTCATACTCAGTAGAACCAGTCATCCATGCTATTTCTATTTCTTACACACACACACACACACACACACATATATATATATATATTAGGAGTACAACCATACAGATACTTCAGTCTCAATATTTTTTCGATAAAAAAAAGAGAAATGTCCATGGCCTTCTTAACTTGTATTAAACATTTGTTTAAGCTTAAAAGTCTGTTTTTTTATTGAAATGTTATTGAAACAGCAAGTTTCTCAGTGGATCTGTGCTCCACAGTGCAGCCTAGGTGGAGCAGTCGAACACAGATCCACTGAT